>CM062817.1:1354082706-1354365206 GCA_031772625.1 Pinus tabuliformis
TTTTTTTTTTAACATTCAATGCACTTATTATTTTGAATTTTTTACAATGTCACTATAGCCTCCTTTACTTTTCAGCTTGCTTCCACACACAGATTGGATTACTATTTTGTTAGGATCAAAATTTTATGTTGACCATCAAGTATTTCCTTCACCACTCTCTCACCAAGTTTCTTGGTCAACAACTTGTATATGTGCAAGGAGGTAGTTTATACCAGTCAAGTGATTAATTCCAAATGTATCTAGTGTAAACAATTAAATATTACTTGTAAACCTAGGCACCAATAATATCTTTTACCCATTTCTCATACTTGTCTCCTTCCTCGAAAATCTATACTAAATGTTTAACATAAGACATCTGTATGAATATCAATCTTATGTATCAAAATATTTTTATTTTTTTTGCAAATTAAGAAAGGGTGTGTATAGCTATTAATAGGTCATCATTGTACATATAATCCTATACCTTTTAGGGTAATTCCATATACAAACACCCTGCTTTCTCTCTTACACATACCTATCTCATGTTTTATCATTGTTTAATAGTATAAGAATTGATACTTTACTTCATTTACACATGTATATGTCTCCTGATTTTACTATGCATATACTTCCTCTCGTTATAGCTCATAAACGTCTCTCTCTACTCACTATCCAATAGTCATGAGATATGATTTACTAATTAACATGTTTTACTAAATAAGTCTTCCAAACAATTGTTTGCTCTCCTAGGTGCCCAACAAATCAGTTCTTGTAGGTAAGGGTACCTCAACAATAATTCAATTAGTATTTTTATAACTTAGGTTACATAATGAAATTTATTTCAATTACTCAAGAAAAGGTTCTTTCACTTCTCTTTGACATAGTTCTATAGCATAGAAATTTATTTAGTCCTCATCTGGTAAGTTGTTTTTAGCTATAATCAGGCTCATAGGCCACAATATTGTAACATGTGGCTCTGATACCAATTGTAACATATCTCACCCAAAAAAATTATATGGTTGATTTAACTGTAGAGTTTAAAAGGTAAACGTTATCTTATTACTTACAACTTCACTGTGTATTTTTATTAGTAAATGGTGCATACTTACCATGTGAAAATATTTTACTCCTTACTTTCCATAGCAGTAATGCGTCTTTAATTGTTAATCCTTTGGCATTAAGACTCAACACTAGTACTTGGTATTTATTATAGTTGGTTTCACACTATATTATTGGTCCAAATCTATGATCCTTGGGATCCAACATTCCACACTCTTCCATGTTGATCATTACTAGTCTTAATAGGTTGACATCTCTCAGTGAATTCTCTAGACTCACCATCGATAAGGTGTTATTGCCTAGAGAATTGACTCTACCTTGGAAAAGAGAAATCAATTGATGGTCCATCTCTAGCGTTGGATCAATGGTGTGGATAGGGTTCTATGATTAGGGATAACCACTTTCCTCCCATGACCCATTCCGCTTCCATTTTCATTTTTCTCTCACATGAAGAGAGATTTGAAATAGATTTTGGATTTCTTATGGATATTGGCACCCGAGTCACTTACTGTTAGATTTTTTTTTACATCGCCAAGTTTATTTATTCTTCTATACTGGGTTTTTAGCTAGGGTTTAGATTTCTTTTTCTTTTCTTAATTTCCTTTTGTGCATTTGTTAAACTTGGGCAAGGCCACTTCAAATAGCTCTCATATGAGTTGGATATATGGGTGAAAAGTTTCCACAGACCTTTAATGGTATATACAACACTCTGTGATTCCATTTTACTAGGCCTAGGTGGACATAACTGTAATGGAGTTGGGGTTTATTTTTTATTTTTTTTAGGGGGTAGCATGCTTAACCCAACTTGGTTAAGCTCTTGTCGCATACAAACAACCATTATTTGAGTCATCCATACGGCTTCGTCCATTCGCTCATGAGATTAACCAGTTATCAATTGTTTAATGTATATCAAGTAATTGTTAGAGATTTCCCTATGACAATATGTTGAGTAATTTTTTTTAGGATAGGCTTTCATCAAATTCTCGTGTACAAAATAATTACAATTATGGCCTCTTGGGTTTTGTCCAATATTTTTTGTGAAATTTTGTAAAATATGAATATAAGAATATATATATATATATATATATATGAGTTAAGCTTTGGTTTACAGTTGGAGACCTATTTACAGTGACTGCTTTTAACATTTTTGCATTCCTTTCAGGTTGTCACCCTACCCATCGAGTCTGGTTACCTCTGCATGTAGAATTATTTCACCTATTCCTAATTTTCTCAAGTTACATTATTAGTTCCATGCATAAGGTTGTAATCCATTGTGGTTTCATCATTTTGCAGGTTAGGGATTTCTACATGTTCACCCTATTGTTGGTTGGAGATTGCAACATATTGCCGCAACTTCAAGGAGTTAAGCCTTTTTAGAGATCAAGTTCTCATTATCATTTTCCTTCTTTCCCCCAAGGATTTATTTAAGACTCATAAGGAAATGTTTTCGACTTACTGCAAACCCTTTCATGCATCGTTATGCTTTATTTTCCTATTTTAATAACATCGTTTACAACCTTAACTTACAAGTTTCACCCTGCTTATTGCCACGTTTTGAATGGGGAAATTTTAATTATTATTTCCATAAGATTAAACCTAGAAACTGAACCTCAATCCTCGACAATTTATGTATTGAATCACTGAATATTTTCTTGGTGTAAATTATTAATTAGTTTATTTTTTACTTCACCCTACAAAACCTCTGGTTTTGAATATTGGTTTCAATATATTGACCATTTTGTTGAGGGTTTTATTTCTAGTAATGAGTCATTATTTATTGTTATATTTATGTGACTATACTAAGTTCCTCTTCTTTAGTTGTGTGTTTCTTATTTTAGAAATGGTATATAATTTCCTATTACTTGCGACTTATAGTGAAATAATATCAATGGTTGCAAAAGTTCCTATTACATTTTTCTTTCTAGACTATCAACACATTTGATGATTCTTTTCTTATAGTTATATATGTTCCACCTCATGCATCTCTACTCCGCATATATTTATATAATTGCTTGTTTTTATTTTTGTTGTAAGCATAAACTTAGAAAAGTTTTGTTTGGCAGTCTTAGTTTAGTCTAGAGTAGCATGTGTGGGCTTGTAGTCAAGCCTACTTTCCCTCTCCAAACCCTTGTTTTGAGTTCATAATTGTCTCTGGGTTGTTGTTATTTACCCAGATCAATTAAGAGATTAATCTAACTCACCATAAGAAATTAATATTTATCAGTCCCGTTTCATATTAGATCGCAACAGTCCTTTGCCTTATGTAAAAGTCATAACATAACAATTACAGAAAATAACTTACACCTAGAAAGAAACAAAAACATAAAACAGAAGCACACACATAATACTTATCTTTTTCAATAAGTTTAAGTTACCATGAAAATCACAATGGGAAGGAGATTTCTCCACCCAACTAATGAGTACAGTATCCACAACCAGAACTCCCCCCAAGTTAGTTTCACTTCCAGCGCAATTTCTAAACAGCGACCATATCAGGTCTAATCTAAGACATTCTTTGACCCATACCAGGTCTAGTCTAGCATTTCAATTAAGAACTCAAGATTTAGTTTTTGATTCCATTGGCCACCATCTCAAGAATCCTTGACTTGGCATCTTCCTGGCTCCCTCAACAACTTCCTGTCTAAGGGTAATAATCTTACAGCTTTATTCTCCTCCCTTGGGCCTCCTCCACCAAGGCTCCACGTTCACAAGGTTTTCTCGGGATTTATTCCTCTCACCATCGCGACTCCCTTTTCCCTAACTGAGATAATTTATCTCTAGGGAGAGGAATATGGTAGTTAACCACCTCTACCCATAATTGTCTTCTAGCATGTGAAACTCTCTTTCAACATATTTTCCCATCATAATTTTCATTGCCAACCATAAACAATACTTTTTAATGAAATTTAGAAAGATAAACATTTATGTTTATCACTTATTCATATCAAGCCTTCACCATGGCCCACAATTTTCCAAGTGACTTTAGCAAAAGTAAATTAAAATATTTACAATTCACGAAGGGTATTACATTTGCAAATCAAGAGATTTTATCCATATCAAGGTTTCCTAGATTGTCTATCATTAAGATGGATATGTGGTAGTTTTATCTAAAGTGGGATTGAAATGTTTTATTTATGGTCAAAATTAATCATATAAATATATACTAAGCTCATATTCAAATATATTTATTAACATGGATATTTCAAACATTTCATTTAAGGCTCACATTAAAATAATAAATAAATAAATTACACATTTTCATCTTAATGGAAAGTGAAAATATAAGTTTTTTATTAATTACTTTAAATAAATAAAGTTGATTTTAAATTATATTATTTAATATGGATATTGAAATATTTTATTTATGATTGAGAATGATATATGTATGTCTATATGTATCAACTCCATTTTGAGAATGGAAGCAATTACACAACTCCTCAACTATACAATGCATCTCTTGATACTATAATATCTAGAAATAAAATGCAAATGAGATTACTTTCTAATTTCTATATCTAAATTCAAAAAGTTGTATTTTATTTTAAGAAAAGTAGTTGTCATAGATTTCCAAGAAAACTACAATGTTAATCACAAGAAAATTCAACTTTGTAAGGAATCTTGTTTTTTAAGTTTATTGGTTTATGCATTAATTACTTCTTTTATAATGTTTATGTAATATTTTTTTTCTTGATATAGTCAAAATGGAATCTGCCCATGGTATTTTCCCATGGTATCTTTCTATGGTATTTTCCTTCATTTATCGAGGGAAAATAATAAAATAAAGTTTATAGAGAGTCCATGAAGCCTGTAAAAGGGGATAGGAGCTAGGCATTTGGATCATCCTGAGTTTTTCTATCTCATTGTGTGTTTTCTAAGAACTTGGTGTGGCCAATTGTAGCGTGATTCTGGGATGAAAACCCCAAAGTTTATAGAGAGTCCATGAAGCCTGTAAAAGGGGATAGGAGCTAGGCATTTGGATCATCCTGAGTTTTTCTATCTCATTGTGTGTTTTCTAAGAACTTGGTGCAGCCAATTGTAGCGTGATTCTAGGATGAAAACCCCGAAGTGACAAATGTGTCTGGTGGATCCCTCCAGGATTCACAAGTGTGCTTCAATGTCTTAGATTGATCATTGATGAGTAGTCGTACATGTCATCAGCAGGGCTTCAATATGACTTGTATGGGCATGTATCATAAAAGTCTTCATTTTCATATCCCTTTTGTGTTCGGTGTTTTTTATTACAAGCATTTTAATTACAACACTAAAGTGTGCCATATCTATTAAATAAATTTACGTTTGGGATCTTACAGTGGTATAAAAGCTAGTTTCGGCTTGAGGGCTTATCGCAAATCAACTTTGGGAAAGATCGAGGGTCTAAAAGAAACTAGTATTCAATGATCATCCATAATCACCCTATCAAGAATCTCGATAGTTTTGGTGGCTCTTTGGAGCTACTCTAATTGACTTATCATTGCTAAATTTCCAGTTGTCTTTAGTGCCATTTTTTGGAATCTTTTCTGATGGATTTTTTGAATCAAATTTCTCCTGGAATTCATTAAAATCACAAATTTGATGGTTAATCCCTACACAATAGAAGTGGCCTAAGGGTTTTTTAGGGTGTTGAATCCATATATACACTCAAAAAACTAGTTTAAATGACACAAATCAATATTTCACCACAATTTTTCCACCAGATTCTTTCACAAGAAACTCCAAAAAGTGGCACTAAAAACAACTCTGTTAAATTTTATTCTCGAGTTCAAGACGCCATTGTGATTACCATTTTTGCAAGTAATTTTGAAGATCATGTTATAGTCCCTTGCCAAGGAAAAACTATAAAAACACTAAATAAAAGATATTTTATACCAATTATTTTAAAGGGGTTGAATTTTTTATTTTTTTCCTTATGTTGGCCAAATTATGCTTCAAGATTATATTAAAGTCCAAATTATTTTTTCTCAACGAAGAGAAAGTCTTCTAAAAAGGGTTCTGAACAAAACTTTTAAGGGTTAAATTACTAATTGGAATACAAGCTGACCAGATAATTATTTTAATCTTCCAAAGGGCTTAATTATTATTTTGAAAGATGAAGGTGAGAGCCCTTTGATGACATTATTCACTTTTTGAATTGCAATAAATTTATCACAGGGCTACTCAAATGTCAGAGAAGCCGATATAGACACTTGCATAGCGAATCGTGGCCAGATCAAGGAGCTGAGCACCTCGGATTTCATCATACAGAAGCTATGCGTTGAAAGCCACGCTGAGAGGCCATATTCATTAGCGTCATGGTCAAATTTTCTGTTGTGAGGGTCGTAAGGCCATGTAGCTTTCGCGTTGGAGGGCCGAGAGGCCACAATCATCAGCCTCAAGGGGCAGAGGTCAATTATTTGGATGCCATAGTTTATAATGCTCATTGGATCCCCCAAAGTCTCTGAATCCAAGCAATAATCACAGTAATTGTAGGGCCACTTTCCATAAAATTTTCTTTCCGACATTACCCACGGTGCCATCTAGATCCGAGTATTTCACAGTTTGATTTTGTTCGGAATTCTTCCACAGAATGGGATGATTGGGTATGTCCACATGAACCAAGAGATGAAGAGATGAAGTGGAAGTATGTCCCGACTGCCTGTTCGTACCTGAGATCAAAGTTTGTGAATTTGGCTCTTTGCAAGAAATCTTGAATACTAAATCGAAGTGGGGAAAAAATTGGTCATTCTCATTCTCGATTAGTGATTGGTTAGTGTTTTTTCAACAAAAACAACGAGCCAGTAAGCATGTCAGATATCAATCACTGTTGCGTAGCTGAGAAACCAATGGTAGAGGGCCTAGGATCTCTTGAACTTGGCCACCTATATCTGCGTAACAAGCACGAAAACGAGAGCCAAGAGTAATATCAATTCAATATGCAACCAGCGAAGGGGCAAGCAGAAGGTCGTGAGGCCTATTTCGATGTTGAGGAGGTTTCCAAGTAGCGAGAAGCCAAGATCGACAAAATTGAGGGTGTCCGTGTTAATGTTATCACCAACATTGTTATTGAGACTCCGAGACCTAGAAGGTGGATCCATTACTGTCATAATTGTTAATAGGTCACAGGGTAATTCCTCGTTGCTATTGAGTTATTCACCACTGCGTATCATTGCGGTTATTCAACCCAGCAAAGTGAAAGGTACAAGACCGGAGCCATTCATACACCAAATTCCATAGGCCAAATGCCATACTCTAGTGCATAAAGTTTGATCTAGATTACAATCCGCCATCGAAGAGCTACAGGTTGCCATCATAATGACACTATGGTTGCAAGCGTTAAGAGGTGGCGTGCTAATACGGTGGTTCAAAGTAGTGATTGAAAGGGCCATCTCGATAGTAGTGGTTTGAGGAGAGGGGCTAAGCTCTTTGTACTTGGATCTGAACTGCAATGAACAAATTCAGTGATAGAACTTTGTAAGTTGGAGGAAGTAGACACGTGTTTGCCTCGGGTAGGGGAGCTACAATGTAAGAAATTCAGTTGGGCTCCCAAGAAATTCATGATTGCGCTAATACAACCCAAACTTTGGGAGTATCTTGTGAAGAGGTCATGCTCACAAATTGTCTTTTGTTTCAACATGGTCATAGTTTTAACATTGCCACTACCACCTTACAGTAATGATATCATGAGGGAGATATTGCAACTGATAGTAGAAACCCTTCAAGTGTTGAACAATAACATGCTTCCTACCTTTCAGAAGCGGCACAAAATTCGAGAACTCATGGCAGATTTCATCTTTGGCACATTCATTCTAAATTTGGAATGTGATGAGTTAATCTTTCAGTTGCTCCAAGAATTTTACACCAACATTACATCAGATCATCTAGACAATGTCAAAACAAGCATGCAAAAGATTATGTCCCTGTTATTAAAATGAGATGTTGATATATGCAAGATACTAAGATCCAAATTATTAACCATTTGGAGGAAGGAACCACTGGTATCACAAGCTTCCTATGATCTAGTCGAGGAGTTGGTTAGGCAAAACATAAAATTGCTCAGAAAGGTTTTGACTAGGAAGAAGCTCACAAGGATGGATGGAGGAAGCAAGAACAATGGAAGTAAAGCTTGCAACAAGAATGAACTAAGAAGGAGAGGACTATGTTTTATCTGCAAGGGACCATGGGAACCTAACCATTCATGCCTAGGTGATAGGAAGTAGGAAATAAGGATAGGACAAGAGGGGATTCCTTCATATCATGGAGGGTCTTCTATAATTAGGTCAATTGATTTTCAGGAGAGCATCCATGGAAAATTTGAGCAGTTAAGTAAAGATGATGAGCAGTAGTGTGATGTTATTAACAAAGATTTACAAAATGAAAAGTATTCAAAAGTGCATGACGAAGTAGAATCCTATAAAAAAGAGTCCATATATTTCCAAAGGGACATCCACAAAGAATTTGAATAGTCAAGTGTAAATAGAAGTGTACCAATTCATCCACGTTCGATAACCAGAG
The DNA here is from genome assembly GCA_031772625.1 of Pinus tabuliformis. Classification (NCBI taxonomy): domain Eukaryota; kingdom Viridiplantae; phylum Streptophyta; class Pinopsida; order Pinales; family Pinaceae; genus Pinus; species Pinus tabuliformis. The sequence continues at coordinate 1,354,091,233 of CM062817.1, forward strand.
AAGATGAACAACATATTGTCTCCACAGTTGGAGACGGCGAATGGGAAGACATCTAGGAAGACCTAAATGAAGAACCAGTAGTAGTGAACTGACATGATGATCATGAACATAAAAGGGATTATAACAAACATAGTGTGTAGGATGAGCCATTTCCAGAGATTCGGTCAAATGTTCAAGTTGGAGTTGTGATAGTTGAGCATCTAACGCAGAAAGATGCGGAGACATTCAATAGGGCACCAGAATTGCTAATAGAGGACTTTTAGGAAAATATCAAGCATTTCAAGATACATGTTATGATGTTGAAGTAGAGAGTTGGGACTTTCTGAGACAATGTCTTACAAGAGAACATGGAAATCGAGGAGCTCACAGGGTTGTGTGCTGAATCAGCAACCAAGTCATGTAGTGTTGAGGAATGACTCAAGTCCCTCACAAAGCAACAAGAGGAGTACAACTAGGAGTTTTAGAGAAGCCCTCTATGAGAGTACGTAGATAGGACCCGCAACACTACCAACCCACCTTTCTACAATAATGAGAGTAGGGAAAAGTTCTCCAAATGGATCATGTTGGGTGATCGGCTGGAGTAGCATGAGTTGGGCATCGAACAACATCAACATAGTAGATTTATTTCATGTGCAGGTATTCATGAATTAGATCCTTCCCATGGGATGGATTGGCTAGAGATTACGATTTTGAACTATATTGATGGGATGATTCTTAAGAGGATGCTCTTAGCCAAGGGCATATTACAATGTGGGTCCTTAGGCATGAATAGTGATGGAGGGCCAAGGTGGTATCATAACCCATAGGTCCAAAGACTTAGGTGGCATTGGGATCTAGGTGGATCTATTAATGGAAAGATTGTTGGGAGAATTGTTTGGGATCCTATCAAAAGATTCATTCATGTCCATTTAGTAGGGAAACATAGGATAGCACAATGGTTTGTATGGGATCTTCATATCAGTATACAAATGTGCCTGCTATGGATAGACGTGGATTGATTGAGGGCAAGAAATCATGGGGAAGGAGGATTTGTAATATTCTCTTTTTTTGTCACGGTCAAAATAGACAAAGTATTTACTGTGGTATTTTTCCCATGGTATCCATGGCATTTGCCTTTGTTTTTTGAGGGAAAGCAATAGGATAAGGTTTCTAGAGAGTCCATCAATCTTATAAGAGGGGATAGAAGCTAAGCATTTAGACCAACCTGAATTTGTTTATCTTATTGTTGGTTTGTTGAGAACTTGTCACGACCAGTTCTATCTTCATCTTGGTACAAAAACCCTTGGTGACTAAAACCATATTTCATAAAATTTGGTAAAACTCATCTGATTTGGGCCATATTTCATGACCAGCGTGTCAGCATGACTAGAATGAATAGATTCTGACTATTAGGCCGACGTCGACCGTTCAAGTCGCCATTTTCAAAATCAAATAAATAAATTGTAATTCTAGACAAGTATCTATTTGTATTGATCATTTTCTAAAAAATATTCGTATAATTTACAATAAAATAGTTCATTGGAGCTAGTTTTTTATGGAAGGCAAAAGTTTTAATAAAATTCATAGAAGGCAAAAGGAAATCATTTTTTAAAATCTCTTTATGTGATTTACAATAAAAAAAAATTCATTGAAACTAACATTTAATAGAAACTAACCTTCGATTTAATACTATGTTTCAACAATGGTCCATCAAAAGTCTGAGCGCAGCGTCATCTGTAGTTTCTCTGGTCTGGTTCAAATGATCATATCTGTATCAAAGGAAGTAAAATTTTAAATCTGGTTTCTCTGGTATGTTTCGGATGACCCCACATCATATTTCTATATTTTAAATTTGGTCCGGGAACTAAAATTTGTATCTTTTAAATTTGGTTTCTCTGTTTTCGTTCAGATTCGGAAGACTACATATCATATTTGTAGCAAATGCCCATGACTGGGGAAGTAAAATTTGTATATTCTAAATTTGGTTGCTCAGGTTGGATTGAATGACCACATATCATATTTTTTCGGGTCTGGAAGTAAAATTTGTGTATTTTAAATTTGGTTTCTCTGGTTTGGTTCTGATGACCACCGATCATATTTATCTAGTGGGAAGGCAAATTTGTATTTTTTTAAATGGTAAAAAATATTCTCAATTAAAGGGATTGTAAGAGAAAATTTGTAAAAAATGGAAAAAGGTTATTTTAAGTTAATTAAATTGTAAAATATTAATGTAACCTCATATAATTAATTGGTAATTTGCCGGAGTTTTTTAGATTGGAATTTATTTTCTACGATTTCAATTGTCTTTTAGGAAAAATTAGGTAAATATCTAGAATTTGGGTTGATATTTATGTGAAATTCTAATTTTTCTTTTTAGGTTGGAAACATTGAAAATTTTAAAGATGCAAATTTATTTTGAGCTTAAAAATTTGTCTCTAATGTGTAATTTGTAAAATATTTAATAATATTTTTGTAAAATTAAATTTATATTGTTTTTTATTTATAGTCATTATAAAATTTTGACTCGGCTAACTTTTTATGGAAAAATGCTAATTTTTTTTATGTAAAAATACTTAAAATTAATCTATATCTAATTTAGCCCCTAAAATTTTCTCTTTTGAAATTTTAATAAACAAAGTGTTACCAAATTCTCATCAATGCATTTCAATGTCACTATATGAATCTTTTCAGTTCGATGCCCATTTCGTTTTACTGCCAGCTTGGTCAATGTGTAAGTTCGTTGTCCAAATGATGAGATTCGATGTGCCTATGTACCAAATTAATGGATTGGTCAGTTTGGCTTTAGCAATATGGTTTTTGTCTAGTATGAACACCTGTAAGTCAGTTGTGTAGTCGTTTGGGAGAACCAACCACTTTGGTTGGAATTTCAAAATAGACTTACTCATCAAATTTTATAGTTTTCACACATCTCATCCATCTTTTCACAGTTTCAAGGAAAGGCTTTGACAGTTTAGACAAATCACCCTCTAACAAACAATTTATCTTTCAAAACATAGTTATTGGAACCTCCTCGAACAACAATGTGGTCATAAGAACTGTGATACCAAAGGGTTATCAATATTTTTGGAGCTATAGCTCCATTAATGCACTCAGGCAGTATATGCCAACCCTTGGATTTAGGCAAGGACAAAATCCAAAGGTTGCGAGATATTGCTCGGTGTATTAATGGAGCTATAATTCTAGAAATATTGGTTGCCATACATTGGTTTTCGTGCACATCATTCTAGGAAACTTATTGAATAATAACTATGCATTCTATCATGTGTGATGATAGCCTACGGATCGATGATTATTACCAGCTTAGATCCATCTAATATTGGATCTATCATTCATCGAGAGGTATCAAATCCCTTGAGGTGCAAACCTTCTTTTTGGAGTGTAGAACTTGAGGAAAGGTTTGCACCTCGAGGAATTTGATCCTTCTCGGCACATGATAGATTTGATATTAGATGGGTCTAAGCTGGTAATAGTCATTGGAGTGTAGAACTTGAGGAAAAGTTTTCACCTCCAGGGATTTGATCCCTCTCGGCACATGATAAATATCGTGTTAGATGGATCTAAGTTAACTCCAGTTGAGGGAAACAATGTCACATTTTTAGATTATCATTATAATGTATATGTTTGAGATAAACTTCAAAATTCACATTATGTTTTCTTTGCTTGGTATGACCATATCATGATCTTCTTTAATTTAGCCTATGATGCTTGCCTTTATGGTTTATAAGCGCGTGTTTAGATGCTTTGAGTGGTTTGTGTGTTTATGTGTTTGGCTTTGGATGGTAATGCTTGTAAATGTTACATTTGTGTTATATTTTTATATGTGCATGTAATTGTCTATTAGTAATTAGTTGGTGATGAAGAAGGGAGATAATATTGTCAATAGTTTGCAAGAGGATTGATGTTGCACATTTATTTCGTTTAATTTTATGTATCACAACTTTTGACTACTAATTGATTTTTAACAGTGTTCCTCCAGGTATTGCTAAATATATATTAAAGAGTAATTTTAATAATTTACTGCATGAAGATTACTCAATAATTTGTTTCTTTGCTAATGTTTGAAATAATTTATTCCCTTCAAGAATATTTTGATGATTTTTTATTATTTATAGCCTATTTTGCAAAGTCAAGAAATAATGTAATTTTTTTTTAATGAGCGGTTAGATTTATAAAATCTTTACATTATTTGTTTCTCTAAACAATTATCACATCTCCTTCAAGAATATTTTGGTTTATTTTGAATGTTTATAAATATATGTTATCCTTTTATAAACCTTTTGAATACGTTGTGGTATGCAATTATCTATTAGTAATTTTTCATATATGTAGTTTTGAAAATATGTACTTGTGTATTAATAATTAGTTGGTGATGAAGAAGGGAGATGATCTTGTTAAGGATTAATTTGCACTTTACAAGAGGATTGATTTTTCATATCTATTGCATGTTAAGTCTAGGTATCACAACTTTTCACAAGTAATTTATTCTTAATAATGTCCATCTAGGTAATACTAAATATATCTTGAAAAATATCTTTTTAATAATCTACACCCTTAAGATTAACAACATCTAATGCATCTAATGCAAGCAATCAAATAGGATTATAAAACAACATCTACATTGAAATCAATGAATCTAGTGCAAGCAATCAAATGAGATTAGAGATCAACATCTACACTGAAATCAATGCATCTAGTGCAAGCAATCAAATAGGATTAGAAATCCACATCTACACTGAAATCAATGCATTTAGTGCAAGCAATCAGATATAATTATAAATCAACATTTAGATTGAAATTAATGCATCTAGTGCAAGAAATCAAATAGGATTAGAAATCATCATCTACACTGAAATCAATGCATCTTGTGCAAGAAATATTCTTCCCTCTCTCCCCCTTCTATCTAATCTTGAAAAATACTTTTAATAATTTACAACATCAAGATTAACAATATCTAATCTATCTAATGCAAGCAAGAAATAGGATTAAAAAACAACTACATTGAAATCAATGCAAGTAATCAAATAAGATTAGAAATCAACATCTACACTTAAATAAATGCATCTAGTGCAAGGAATCAAATAATATTAGAAATGAACATCTACACTGAAATCAATGCATCTAGTGCAAACAATCAAATAGGATTAGAAATCACCATATTCATTGAAATCAATGCATCTAGAGAAAGAAATCAAATAAGACTAGAAATCAACATCTACATGAAAACAATGCATCTAGTGCAGGCAATCAAATATAATTAGAAATCAACATCTACACTGAAACCAATTCATCTAATGCAAGCAATCAAATAGGATTAGAAATCATCATCTACATTAAAACCAATGCATATATTGTAGGAAATCTTATTCCCTCTCTCCCCTCTCCATCTATATCTATATCCTCATCCATATCTTCTTCTTTGTATCTTTATCTCACCCCCCAAACACACACTCTCTCTCTCTCTCTCTCTCTGTCTCTCCATATATATCTATCTATGTCTCCCTCCTTCCCTCTCTCTATCTCTCTCTTCTTCCCTCTCTCCACCTCCCATTTATATCTCTATCTCCTTCTGCCTCTTCTTTGTCCCTTTTTACGCCCCCAAAACATACACACTCTTTCTCCATATATATTTATATCTCCCTCGCTCTCCCTCTCCCTCTCCCTCTCTGTCTCTCTTCCCCTAGTCTCCCTTTCTCCCCCTTCTATCTCTCTTCCCTCCTTCTCACCTCTCTCTCTCTCTCTCTCTATCTCCCTTATCACTCCCTCTCTACCTTTCTCTCTCTATGTATTTCTTTTTACCTCCCTCTCTCCCCTTCCAACTCCATCTATATCTCCTTCTCTCTCACACTACCTCTCTGTCTTCCTTCTCTCTCCCTTTTCCTCCCACCTCCCTCTAGCTCCCACCTCTCTCTTTCTCTTCACCCTCCAACTCTATCACTCTCCTTCCCTTTCTCATCTCTCTTTTTCTCCTCCATTCTTTCCATCTCTCTTTCTTTGTCTCTCTATCTCACCCCAAAACTTACACACTATCTCTCCATCTCTCCTTTGTCACTCCCTCTCTCTCTCCACTTTTCTCTCTCTATGTATTTCTTCTTCACTCCATCTCTCCGCCTACAACTCCATCTCTCTATCCCTCCCTCTCTCCTCCTCTCTCTCAAGTCCTCTCTCTGGTCCTTACCCTATATCCCTTTCTCTCCTATCTCCCTCTCTCTCCCCCCATCACTCTCTCTCTTCCCTCCAACCTTGTCACTGTCTCATCTCTCCTTCTCTCTCCCACCTCCATATTTATGTCTCCCTCGCTCTCTCTTACCCTTATCTCCCTCTCTCACTACTCTCTTTCCCTCTCTCTTCACTCCTCCTACCCCACTCTCCTTCAGTTTATCTCCATCTCTCCCTTGTCACTCCCTCTATCTCTCCACCTCTATCACTCTATGTTTTTGTTCTTCTCTGTGTATATATCTAAAGTTAATGTATATCATGATATATTAATATATATTATAATATGAAAAATTGGATATTATATTAATTTTAATATTGTATTAATCCAAAGTTATTAAATTTATTAATATTAATATTAGATTTAATGGTGTTTTTTACATGGCATGGTAACAAAATTTATAATAAAACTACATCAAATTAATATTTTCAAATAATACAACTCTGGTGTGGAAATATTTATGTCTTTACAGATTTTAAAATATCCATAGGATATGGTTTTTCTTTTAAAGATTTATTTTACAAATATTTAATTAAAAGAATATTAAAAGATTTTGGATCAAGACTTTAGATTCTTCGTGTTGAATTAACTTTTTCCTTTTAATTTAAGAAATGGTATAAATGTTTAAAATTTTACCTAATTTGGACTTTTAATGTGGTAATTTTTTTTCTTAAACTTAAATTTATGATCCATTCAAATTGGGGTGTATGATAAGTATGCCATAATTTATTATCCATTAAACTTATCTATAACAATATATAGTTATATTTCAATAATTATTCTTAGTAAAAGGTTATATATAATCTAAATATTATTTAAAGTTATATATAATTTAAGATTCAAGCTAATGTTTTGGCTAAAATTAAATTTATTATTTTTGTGAGGACGTGACATACTTATACATCGGGGTTATATTGATTTGTAGAATGCTCCTCCCGACACAATAATTGTGCAAAAGAAACCGTGCTGACTTTTAATGCATGGATGTTTAGATTTTTGTGCGCGTTATGACGGCCAACGTATTTAGCTTTGGTAGAAGAAGTGTGCATAGACTTTAAAATTCAGAAAGGTGATGTCTTATCATTCCACAATTAGTCCCATTTTCTGTACTCAGTGATTTCAATGGACTAAATGTCCACCTTGTTATTGTAGAAAAAGGAACAAGTGTTATAATTACCAATTAACTCTTTGAAATATATCAGTTCAAACTTTATTTTAAGGTTTTTGTAGGAGATAGGATTTAATTTCCAAAAGTACAAGCTCATTAACTAAGTTATAAATAAGAGTGTAATTGTCCAAATTCTCCAATGTACAATTAATTTTAATGATGTAATAGTTTAAATTGTTTGATTTATTTATTTTTAATTAGAAATTTTTATGATCAAAACAGAGTCATTGTTCATATGCTGGAAGGTTCACAATCATAAACTCTCCATTGACCACAACATTGTCATTGTTCATACATGGGAAGGTTCACAATCATAAACTCTCCACTGACCATAATTTGTAATGAAGTAAACGTTTAATACATTCATAAGCTCAAGGGTTCTCAATATTAAAACCTTCTCCTAAAATAATATTATAATATTTTGATTTTTTTTACGGGGTGGTGTAATTATTCATATGCTCTTTATGGGAGGACTGATAGGTGTAATTAGTGAAGATGCTTGTAGTGGTTGTGAGTGTGTTGAAATTGATGTCAATCGGATTAGCATGGTGATCCTATGTTAGCTGTAGGTTTCTGGTAGAGAATCACCATAGTAGCAGGCTTATTGAAAATCCATAAAATGATGACTATAATGATTGGTAATCCAAGCTTGAGAGGAATCCTATGGTAGTTGTAGGCTTCTGGTAGAGAATCACCACAGTAGCACGCTTATTAGAAATGCCATAAAATGATGACTATGGTGAATCAGGGGTACACGTTCGTCGCATCATATTTCAAGTTTGGCGCCATATTTTAGGTTGAAAATGGGCTCAAAGATTACATCAGACCATCTTCAAGAGAAAGTGCTATGAAAAAACTTTCCAATAATATATGGAAATCCAAATGTTGCCATCGAAATCAAAAGTTCTTGATCACCGAAGTAAGGAGCTTGAAGTCCTTAAGAGGAGACCAAATAACAGAACCTCAGAGTAGAGGATTGATCGGACCATCAGAGTAGGATATATTGGAGGTTTTATCACATCATAACCTCGAAGAAAAGGTCATATCAGAACCTCAAAGCAGAATACTTATTGAAGCCTTGAAGTAGGTTGTATAAGAGGATGAGGCCATCAGAATATTAGAACCTCGGAGCAGGCTATATCGAAGGACGAGGCCATCAGAACATTGGAACTTTGTAAGTCCTTACAAATTGTAATTTCTTGGAACTGACGAGGTTCACAAAGGAAAATAAATACAAAGGATTTTGGTGTGGGACTAGAGACCAAGGAGTCTCTTTCTCTCTCCTCATAATAAACACACGGTCGCAACCAATTGGTCCTTAAGAGCTAAAGTGGAAAATGACATCAGAATGAAGTGGGAATACAATGGTCACATGGGAGATTCTTTTGGCATTTTCGGAGACCTAATGAGGCAAATTAAGGTGACACGTGTCACCACTCAAGAGGTGCCACATGGAGAGATGACGAAATCATGACATCATCTCAAAAGTCAGCATATTGAAGGTTGACGACCTCATAACTCTTATGCAAATGGCATTTGAAATAGGTTACGATTAAAGGGGCTTTGATGTAATATTTTCACTTGGTTGTGGAAGTTCATAGAACCAAGGGTGTAGACGAGGCTTAGCACCTAAGGTTTATGCCCCCACTCAAGACACCTAGTCCTATGATGGAAATGAAATAAAGGGCTAAGTAGATGGAGCCAAACACAATCGATACTTTGTAATTTCATAAGGACTGTTAAATAAAAGTTACAATATGCAAGGGCTCCAATATTAATTGGCACATGGTCGTGTGGAGAACAAAGGAACTAAGGGCTAATCGCCAAGGGGATAAAGGTATCAAAACTGTTTGATTTTATAACATTCATTTTATATGGGTTACGATATGTTGTGGCTCTGATGTAACAGTATAGAGAATTAAAAATATGAATGGGTTGACATCTAGAGATTAAATGCAAATCATCAGAGATGCTCTATGGAGTCAGTGGGATCTGCAAAAAGTGCTAAAACAAGTCAACAAGGACAACATTCCATAGAGAATAACTTATGAGATGAAGAAAGCCAGCTCCTACTTCCCGTGCATGTCTTGTAGATTTAAATAAGGAGCAGAGTGGCCATTCCTGAGCTTTGTCAAGCTTTGTGAAGAAATTAATAAGCATGGGAAGTCACGATAAAGTGTTGAAGAATACTGAGATTAAATTCTCAGTATGGAGGACTATAGAGCGAGTTAATGAAGAACTCAGAAGCCCATCCTTATGTTTAATTCCATGACAGAATTCAAACATCAAATGCAACAGTAGCAGGAGGAGCCATACAAAGGTACACACAGGTAGTGTGGAAACATACAATACATACATAATTATGTAGTGTGTAGTATAGGATAAAAACCATTGATTGCAATCAAGCAAAGTGGGGAAGAGTGTATTATTGAAAAGCTCAAGAGTGTGAGTAGAGAGTGTGTTGTGAAATGAGCCCAAGAGTAGAACTAAAAGGTTTGAAGTAGAGAGAATGTACTACAGAAGATAGAGGGTTGAGGATATGTTGTTATGAGAAAAGTTTAAAGTGTTGTTGTGTAAGACTAAAGGAGTTTGTGGAAGTTGTTTCTATAAACAACCATATTGGCATTTTTTCCATAATTGTATATGCTTCTGTTTTAAATTTGAAAATTGTGTGAAAAGTATAATAGTGTCAATAGCAAGTGGTGGCCTGCATTCAGAAGAGGTTGGTTCCTCTTGGCAAGTAGTAACTTACAGACCTAAGGGGGTTGGTGCCTCCTATGAGTGGGTGCTCACAAACAAACTGATGTAATTAAGTAGGTTCTTAATTTAGATCATAAGCAACAACAAATTGGTGGTTTTTTCCCTTTGGGTTTCCACATGAAAACACTGGTGTCAATATATGTGTGTTGCTCATGTCATATATTGTGTGAACATATGAATTCTTAAGCTTGTTGCTCACTTTATTTATGAATGAATGCTCTTATAAGTAAGAGACAATAGAGGAAAGAACTAAAATCATATTCAGAAAAAAGTTTTGAGAATCTCACTATTATTAGTTCACCCCCCTCTCAGTCATTCCTTATTCCAACAATTGTTATCAGAGCCATGTTCCCTCAGGAACAATCTAACCACCAGAAGGTACATCTATAAGGAATTATGTTTAGGCAAGAGAGTCAAGAGGCTTTCTCAAGCAAAATACCAATCTTCGATGAGACAAACTATGTCTTTTGGAAAGTAAGGATGGAAGCGTATCTTATGTCCCTGGGAGTAGATGTTTGGACTTCAATGCTAGTAGACTACAATGTCCCTAATATTCCTCCCACTGATACAGATGGTAAAAAATTGTATGGAAATAATTCTAAAGCCAAGAATGCCATTCTCTTTGGTCTTAGTCAATCAGAACTTGTAAAGGTTATGCATTGTAATTTTGCTAAGGATGTGTGGGTAAAGCTTAATCAGAGTCATGAAGGGATGACAAAGTCAAGAAGGGAAAACTTCAAACCTTCATAATGAGGTTTGAGAGCTTGAGAATGAGTGAAGATGAAAGCATAGCAGAATACTTCCTCAGAGTTGATGAAGTAACCAATATGATTAGAGGACTTGGTGAAGAGGTCAAGGAAGAGATGATTGTTTAGAAAATATTAAGATCTCTTCCCATGAGATTTAATGCCAAAGTCTTAATTATTGAAGAAATGCCTAATTTAAAGGATCTCGAGATGGACCAGCTTCTTGGTACTCTCAAAAATTATGAGATGAGAGTAGGAAGAGAGAATTATGAACCTAAGGAAGCAACATTCAAAGTATCCAAAAAGGCCAAGGAGCATAAATGTCATCAAGACTGCTCTAATTGTGAATCTAATAAGGAGTTGGCTCAATTAGCTAGGAAACTGAAGTGTGGCCTAGGAAAATATAAAGGGAAGCTGCCCTTTAAGTGTTTTGATTGTGGAAGAGTTGGACATTTTTCGTCCAAATACCCTTACAAAGAAAGGCTTAAAAAAAAGGATGCTCAGAAATGTGGAAACAAATCTCATAAATATTAGAAGAAAAAGTTCTATAAGAAAAAGGGATTCTACTCCAAAGAGGATAACTCAGCACCATGGTCAAACAACAAAAATTATTCGAAGGATGATTGAGATAAGTATTTACTTATGGATTTAGGAATAGACTCAAAGAAATAAAGTATTTTTTACTCTGGAGAGGAGGAAGAAGAAGAAGAAGGAGTAGTGGATCTTGAAGGGGAACACATTAGTGTTCTTAATGAATTAAAGAAAGCAATGAAAAATAATAAGACATTGAAGGAACAAATACAACGTGTAGAAGAAGATATGCATAACTCTGATAATGAGGAGTTTGTTTATAAAAAAGAAAAACTTGAAGAAGTTATTAAGAGAAAATATAGTTTAGTCCTTATACTAGAAGAAAAACAAGGAACATGTGAGAAACTAGAAGAATAGAAGAAGCAATTAAAATAGAAGGTGCTCGAGATAAGGAAGGAAACAATCTAAAGAACATGCAAAGATGAATTCTTTCCTTGAAAGTTAAACTAGAAGAATCAAAATGAAAGGAAGAAGTTCTTCGAGATTTGATCCATGAATGGGAAGAGAACTATCAGATTCTTGAGGTAGAGGTTGTCTCTCTAAGAACGGATCTTGAGGGAATAAATACTGAGGGGTCTAAATGAGAAATTTGCAGAAGGCAAAAGGAAACTAGATCAGATTCTAAATAGCCAAAGGCCCTCAGGAATCAAAATGGGTCTAGGATATTCAAAGGCACGAGAATATTTTATGGGGAAGATAAAATTCTAGTCTGTAGGATTTGAAGAACCACAGAGCTATGCAAAGAAGCATTAAGAAAGAATCAATGAAGACAAAAGAGCAGCAGGACAAAGAGGAGATCACCAATGGATAATGAATCAACCAGCTAGAAAACCGAGGTACTTTCATGTTCAAAATCATAAGACTTCCAATAATAGGCATGCCTATTTATTTTATGGTCATTGTCATAAGTGTCATATTTTTGGACATAATGTTGTTGATTGTAGAAGGATCAAACTTGAAAGAGATGAAAATCCTATATATAATAAGTATCAAAATTATATATCTCAAAACTCTCCTCTCATAGATTGAAATGGCTTCTCTCCCCTCTTAAGCGAAGTTGAATGCTTTAAATGTAATAATTTTGGGCACAAATATAGTGAGTGCAAAAGAAGGTTTGAATACCTATCTAGGATCCAAAATATTATACAGTCAGATATCCAAAAGGATAAGGGGAGATGTAAATGAAAGATTGAAAAGAGAATGCATTATGGACTCACTTTATCAGCCGATAATCAAGAGAACAGATGGTATGTGGATAACAGTTTTTCCAAGCACATGACTGGGGATAAAAGAAAAAAATTGTTGCTAAAAGAAAAGGACAAAGGAAACAATGTCACCTTCAGAAATAATTCTCCAACAAGAATTAAGGCTAAAGGCATAGTCAGCCTTAATCAAAACACAAAGGAACAAAATGTCTTGTATGTAGAAGGTCTCAAGCACAACTTGCTTAGTGTGAGCCAGATGTGTGATAATGGCTATGATGTGACCTTTCGATCCAAGGACTGTGAGATCCACAATATGAAGGATGGAAAGCTAGTAGGAAAAGTAATCAGAAAGCATAATAATGTATATGTTTTTGATGACTCCATAGTAATTTGTTATTTAAGCAAGACAAATGAAGCACGGTTATGGTAGAAGAGATTTGGCCATCTGCATTTTGATAGTTTGATAAGAGTTAGTAAACTTGGAGTTATGAAAGGTTTCTCGAGACTGTCAAGAGCTCAGAACTCAATTTTCAAGTCATCTCAATTTCGTAAATAGAACAAGACTCACTTCAAGTCAAAAGATTTCTCTTCGTTTAGACCACTGGAGCTAATTCACATAGAGATATGTGGCCCAACCAAAGAAAAAACCCTAAGAGTAGAAAGGTATTTTATGTTTCTCATTGATTATTTTACCATGGCCACGTCGATTTTTCTCTTAAGAGAAAAATCAAAAGCATTTAAACATTTAAAAAAATTTAAAGCTCAATTTGAAAATGAGAAATATCTAAAGATCAAATGCTTAATATCAGACAAAGGAGGAGAATACACTTCAGAATAGTTTGAAGAATTCTGTGAGGAGCACAACATCAGGAGGCAATATTCAGTGGCTAGAACTCCACAACATAATGGAGTAATGGAGAGAAAGAAAAAAACAATCCAAGAAATGGCAAGATAAATGTTGGATGAAGAAGATGTGTCTTACATCTTCTGGGAAGAAGCAACCGAGACAACAATTTATCTATCAAACAGAACTCAACTCAGGCCTAATAGTAATAAAACTCCCTATGAGTTGTCGAAGGGAAGACCTGCATTAGTTAAACACCTCAAGGTGTTTGGGAGAAAGTTCTTGATCAAAAGAAATGATAATAATCATGGAAAGTTTGACTCTCGCACTGATGAGGGAAGATTAGATGAGTACTCCACTCGAAGTAAAGGATATAAGTGTTACAACAAGCGAACAAAGAAGATTGAGGATTGCATTGACGTGATAGTAGATGAAATAGATTCACAACCGAGTCCTCTAAAAGAAACGTTGAACTCAAATTGTGTTGTAAATACAGATATGAGTTCCTTAGGTCAAGACGAAATAAATTGAGATAATGAAGGAAAGGAAACAAGCACAAATCCAAGGACAAAACCACCTTCCAGGTATGTACAAAAATAACATCATGAGAGTCAAATACTTGAAGATTCAGATACTTGGTAGTTCAAGTTGTGAAAATATGGCTCTACTATCACAGATTGAACCCAAGAATATCATCCAAGAAAGTGAGGACAAGTTCTGGGTGAAAGCTATGAATGAAGAACTTGACCAAATTGAAAAGAATGACACTTGGGAGCTTGTTCCAAGACCTAGAAAGAAAAATGTCATTGGGACCAAATGGATTTTCAAATACAAGCTGAATGAGGAGGGTCAAGTAATCAGGAACAAGGCTCGATTGGTATGTAAAGGGTATGCCCAAATAGAAGGGGTATATTTCGAGGAAACATTTATACCATTAGTAAGACTAGAAGCTATCAGAAATTTTCTTGCCCTTTCCAGTCATAAAAACATAAATTTATATGAGATGGATTTGAAGTCTTCATTTCTCAATGGATATCTAGAAGAAAAAGTTTACATTGAGAATATAGAAGGATTTATGCTCACCACAGATGAAGGGTGTGTATGTAAACTGCAAAAGGCCCTATATGGACTCAAACAGGCTCCCAAAGCTTGGTATGAAAGGCTAGATAGATACCTTCAACAATAAGGCTTTAAGAAAGGTATTGTTGACAACAATTTATACATAAAAACTGAAGGCGACCATCTACTAATTGTAGTAGTATATGTGGATGACGTAATATTTGGCAACGACATGGAACAATCGAGCATCAATTCGCAAAATATATGAAGACAGAGTTTGAAATGTCCATGATCGGAGAGTTGTATTTCTTCCTGGGATTGAAAATATCTCAGTATCAAAATGGAGTGGTTATCTCCCAATCCAAATAATTTCGAGAAACTCTGAAGAAGTTCAGGTTGGAAGAGTGTAAGCCAGTTAGCACACCCATGGTTACAGGCTGCAAATTGTTCAAAGAATATGAGACACCACTAGTAAATCAGACTGAATATAGATCCATGATAGGAAGCCTCTTATATCTTACAAATTTGATGCCAGAGATCATGCAAGTTGTGGGTATTGTGGAAAAATTTAGGACCTTCCCTTGTGAAATTCATGTTGTTGTTGTCAAAATGATTTTTAAATATCTTCAAGGAACAACAAAATATGGACTGTGGTATGCTAAGAGAAAATAATTTAAGTTAAAGGCCTACACTGATGTTGATTGGTGTGGTAGTCTTGATGAAAGGAAGAGCACCTCAGGTGCAACTTTCTTCTTAAGGAAATGCTTGGTGTCATGGGTCAGCAAGAAACAAGCCTCCATTTCTTTATTGACTGTTGAAGCAGAGTATATTGTTGTTGCTACCTATTGCATGAAAATTCTATGGATGAAGCAGACTCTAAAATATATTCAGGTAGAGTTGACTGATCATATTCCAATTATGTGTGATAATACAAGTTCCATTAGTATCTCTAAAAATCTAGTCATGCATTCAAAGGCTAAGCATATTCCTATCAAGTTCCATTTCTTAAGGGAACAAGTTGTAGCCAATGTTGTCAGACTTGAATATGTGGCCACTAAATACCAACTTGCAAATATATTTACTAAGTCACTGGAAAAATATCTCTTTGAATATCTCAAGCAACAGATAGGAGTTGTGACTCCTCCTTCCAAATGACTCCATTTTGGTGTGTGATGGAAGCTACTCAGCATGTTGGATCAATGGAAGAGTAGGTTGCAGTGGTTTAGTGGGAGTATTTAAGAGTATCCTTTGTCATTGATGCAAAATGGGGAGAAGATTATTGGGGCATCGAAAACAACCATGCCTAGCTTCAGGGGGGGCTTATGGTGTTGCCATCAATGCCAAAGGGGTATATTGTTGGAGAGTTGGCATTGTCTGGATGGCTAGTGGTTGTGAGTGTGTTGACATTGATGTCAACCGAATTAGCATGGTGATCATATGGTAGTTGTAGGTTTCTGGTAGAGAATCACCATAGGAGGAGGCTTATTTAAAAGCTATAAAATGATGACTATAGTGATTGGTAGTCCAGGCTCAAGAGGAATCCTATGGTAGCTGCAAGCTTCTGGTAGAGAATCACCATAGTAGAAATCTAATTGGAAAAGCCATAAAATGATGACTATGTTCAATCGGGTGTCCAGGTTCTTCGCATTATCTTTTAGGTTTAGAGCCATTTTTTAGGTTACAAATGGGCTCAAAGACTACATCAAACCATCTCAAACAAAAAGTGCTATGAATAATATTTCCAACGGCATATGGAAATTTGAAAATGGCCATCGGAATCAAAATTTCTTGATCGTCATAGTAAGGAGCTTGAAGTCCTTGAGAGGAAACCAAATATTGGAACCTCGGAGCAGAGGATTGAGTGTAACGTCAGAGTAGGATATATCGGAGATTAGAGAACATTGGAACCTCGGAGAAAATGTCAGATTGGAACCTTGGAGAAAAGGTTGGATTAGAACCTCATAGCAGGAGACTTATCGAAACCTCAGAGAAGTATATATCAGAGGATGAGGCCATCAAAATATTGGAACCTCAGAGCATGCTAGATTATAGGATGAGTCCATTAGAATATCGGAACCTCGTAAGTCCTTACAGATTGTAATTTCTTGGAAGCATTGAGGTTCGTAAAGGAAAATAAATACAACGGAATTCGATGCAGGACTAGGGACCAAGGAGGCTCTTTTTCTCTCCTCCTAATAAACACATGGTTGCAACCAATTGGTCCTTAAGAGCTGAAGTGGAAAATGACGTCAATATGATGTGGTAGTATGGTGGTCATGTGGCAGCTTGTTTTTGCATTTTTGGTGACCTAATGGGGAAAATCAAGGTGACACGTGTCACCACTTACGAAGTGCCGCATGGAGAGATGAAGAAAGCATGATGTCATCTCATAGGTCAACATATTAGAGGTTGAGGACCTCATAACTTCTATGCAAATGGAATTTGAAACAAGTTACAATGAAAGTGGCTCCAATGTAAGATTGGAACTTGGTCATGGATGTTTAGAGAACCAAGGGCATAAACGAGGCTTAACACCTAAGTGTTATAACCTCAGTCACGACACCCAGTCCTATGATGGAAATGTGATAAAAGGCTAAGGAGAAGGAGATAAACACAATCAAGAATTTGAAATTTTGTAAGGATTGTTCAATAAAAGTTATGATATGGAGGGGATATGAAATTAACTGGCACATGGTCGGGTGGAGACCAAAGGAACTAAGGACTAGGTGCCAAGGGGCTAAAGGTATGAGAACTATGTGATTTCGTGACTTTCCTTTTATATGAGTTACAATATGTTGTGGCTCTGATGTAACAATATAAAGAATTAAAAGGATGAATGGGTCGGCAACTAGAGATTAAATGAAAATCAACAGAGATATTATATAGAGTTAGTGGGATCTCCAGAAAGTGCTGAGACAAGGAAATGAGGAGAATGGTCCATAGAGAAGAATTTATGAGATAAAGAAATCCATCTCCTACTTCCTGTGCATGTCTTATAGATTTAAATAAAGAATAGAGTGGCCATTCCTTAGCACTTTCAAGCTTTGTGAAGCAATGAATAAGCATGAGAAGTCATGGTAAAGTGTTTAGGAAGACTGCGATTAAATTCTCGATATCAAGGACTACATAAGGAGTTAGTGAAGAACTCAAAATCCCATCCTTATGTTTAATGCCATGGCATAATTCAACCATCATGCAACAGGAACAGGAGGAGCCATACAAAGGTACACTTGGGTAGTCTAGAAAAAGGAAGTAGAGACAAAATTGTGTAGTGTGTAGCAGGGGATCAAAGCCATCGATTTCCATCGAGCAAGGTGGGTAAGAGTGTGTTGTTGAAAATCTTAGCAGTGTGAGCAGATAATGTGTTGTGAAATGAGCGCAAGAGCATAACTGAATGGTGTGAAGCAAAGAGCCCTTGTGAGAAAATATAGAGGGTTGAGGATATGTTGTTGTGAGCATAGGTTAAAGTGTTATTGTGTAAGACCAAAGGAGTCTATGGAATAATAGAGGACCAAGAGAAGAAGTTGTTTCTACAACCAACCAAATTGGTATTTTTTCCATAATTGTATATGCCTCTGTTTTCAGTTTGAAAATTATATGAAAAGTAGAACAGTGGAAAGAGTAGGTGGTGGCCTGGATTTAGAAGAGGTTGGTGTCTTTTGGAAAGTAGGTGCTTGCTAACCTAAGGGGTTTGGTGCCTCCTGTGAGTGGGTGCTCACAAACAAACTGATGTAATTAAGTAGGTGCTTAATTTACATCATAAACAACAACAAATTGGTGGTTTTTTCCCTTTGGGTTTCCACATGAAAACATTAGTGTCAATATGTCTGTGCTGCTCATGTGATAGATTGTATGAACATATGAATGCTTAAGCTTGTTGCTCACTTTCTTTATGAATGAATTCTCTCATAAGTAACAAACAATAGAGGAAAGAACTAAAATCATATTCAGCAAAAAGTTTTAAGAATATCACTATTATTGATTCACCCCCTCTCAGTAATTCCTTATTCCAACACTAATAGCTATAATAAACCAAAGTATCTCGCTACACACCAGAAACCCTACAATTTTAAAATGTTACTAAATGGTATTAACTTATATACAATCCTCCATGCTGATGATTTTTTCCAATTATTCTACTATTGTAACCAGCCTTTTTGTGACTCCCTTCATGAAGATACTTCCCAATGAGAAAGTTTATTAATTTCCTTTACCAATTTTTTTTTAAATTATCAGTCATAAAATCCAAGCTTACTCATACCAGATTCTTATTACAACATTGGAATTAGTTATACCTGAGTTATATTATTGACATATAGGTTTTTTTAACTTTCGTTGTTATCTTACAGGTACAACGTCTGTACTCTATTCATTGTATATTATTATCATTATTGATATCTATCATATCACTTGCTAGTGCCTAATTTTGTAAAAAGGATTCCAACTACTCACCCAAGATAACTCCAATTGCCACATATTTATACATATATTTTTTAATCATAAGCATTCTATATCTCCATTCAAATTTGACCAAAATTATCATTAAATATGCTCAGACGGTTTCCTTGGGTATACCAAAATATCATATATTTCGCTTTATGTATTACAAGTTTTTGGTCCCTTTATTCTCTCTTCTGATTTCGATATACAATTTATTTTGTGTAAATTATCTGTATTTTTTTAACATTCAATGCACTTATTATTTTGAGTTTTTTACAATGTCACTGTAGCCTCCTTTCCTTTTCATCTTGCTTCCCACACACAGATCGGATTACTCTTTTGTTAGGATTCAAAAGTTTATTTTTGCCATCAAGTATTTCCTTCATCCACTCTCTCACCAAGTTTCTTGGTCAACAACTTGTATATGTGCAAGGAGGTAGTTTATACCAGTCAAGTGATTACTTCCAAATGTATCTAGTGTAACAATTAAATATTACTTGTAAACCTAGGCACCAATAATATCTTTTACCCATTTCTCATACTTGTCTCCTTCCTTGGCAATCTATACTAAATGTTTAGCATAAGACATCTTTATGAATATCAATCTTATGTATCAAAATAACTTCTTCTTTTTTTGCTAATTAAGAAAAGGGTCTCGTAGCTATTAACAGGTGATCATCATACAAATAATCCTATACTTTGTAGGGTAATTTCAAATAAAACACCCTGCTTTCTCTCTTACGCATACCTATCTCATGTTTTATCATTGTTTAATAGTATAGGAATTGATACTTTACTTCATTTACACATGTATACGTCTCCTGATTTTATGATGCATATGCGTGATCATCGTTATAGCTCATAAACGTCTCTCTCTACTCACTATCAAGTAGTCACGAGATATGATTTACTAATTAACATGTTTTACTAAATAAGTCTTCCAAACAGGCGTTTTCTCTCCGAGGTGCCCAACATATCAGTTCTTGCAGGTAAGAGTACCTTAACAATAATTCAATTAGTATTTTTATAACTTAGGTTACATAATGAAATTTATTTCAATTAATCAAGGCAAGGTTCTTTCACTTCTCTTTGACATAGTTTTATAACATAGAAATTTATTTTGTTCCTCATCTAGTAAGTTGTTTTTAGCTGTAATTGGGCTTATAGGCCACAATATTGTAACATGTGGCTCTGATACCAATTGTAACATATCTCACCCAAAAAAAAATTATTTGGTTGATTTAAATGTAGAGTTAAAAAGGTAAATGCTATCTTATTACTTATAACTTCATTGTGTATTGTTGTTAGTAAATGGTGCATGCTTACAATATGAAAAAATTTTACTCCTTATTTTCCATAGCAGTAATGCGTCTTCACATATTTATGGTTTCTCATTACTATGGGGTTCCTATGCTTGATTATGACAAACATTCAAATGTATTCTTATCTACTTTATATATATATATATATATATATATATATATATATATATATATATATATATATATATATATATATATATACATTTTGTTTCCCCTTTTATTTCATATTAAGTAATACATGAATTGTTAATCCTTTGGCATCAAGCCTCAACTCTAGTCCTTGGTATTTATTATGGTTGGTTTCACACATTATATTATCGTTCAAACTATACAATCCTTGCGATCCAACATTCCACACTCTTCCATGTCAATTGTTACCAGTCTTAATAGGTTGACATCTCTTTGTGAATTCTCTAGACTCACCAACGATAGGTTGTTATGGCCTGGAGAATTAACTCTACCTTGGAAAAAGAGAAATCAATTGATGGTCCATCTCCAGCATTTGGATCAATGGTATGGAACCGCTTTCCTCCCATGACTCCATTCTGCTTCTAGTTTCATTTTTCTCTCACATGAAGAGAGATTTGTAATAGGTTTTGGTTTCTTATGGATATTGGCACCCGAGTCACTTATGACTAGATTTTTTTTACATCTCCACGTTTATTCTATCTCTCCCATATTGGTTTTTTGGTGGGGTTTAAATTTAATTTTCTTTTCTTAATTTCCTTTTGTGCATTTGTGCATCTTGGGCAAGGCCACTTCAAATAGCTCTCAAATGAGTTGGATATCTAGGTGAAAAGGTTCCACCACACCTTCAATGGTATACAAAGCACTCTTGCAACTCCATTTTACTAGGCCTGGGTGGACCTGCCATAACTGTAATGGATTTGGGGTTTATTATTTCTCTTTTCTTTTTAGTGTTTGCAGGCTTAACCCAACTTGGTTAAGCTTTTGTTGCATACAAACAACCATTATTTGAGGCATCCATACAGCTTAGTCCATTTTCTCATGCGATTCAACAAGTTATCAATTGTTTAATGTATATCAAGTAATTGCTAGAGATTTCCTTACGAAAATATGTTGAGTAATTTGTTTTAGGATAGGGTTTCATCAAATTATTGTGTAAAAAATAATTACAATTATGGTCTCTTGGGTTGTCGTCCAATATTTTTTGTGAAATTTTGTAAAAGATGAATATAAGAACAAAAATATATATATCTATGTGTGTGTGTGTGTATGAGTTACAATTTGGTTTACAACTCGAGAGCTATTTACAGTGACTACTTTTCACATTTTTGCATTCCTTTCAGGTTTTCACCCTTCTGACTGAGTCGGGTTACCTATACATGTATAAATATTTCACCTATTCATAATTTTCTCAAGTTACATTATTACTACCATGCATAAGGTTGTAATCCATTGTGGTTTCATCATTTCGCAGGTTAGGGTTTTCTACTTGTTCACCCTATTGTTGATTGGAGATTGCGGCATAGTGGCACAACTTCAAGGAGTTAAGTCTTTTTGAGATTAGCTTCTTATTATCATTTTCCTTCTTTCCCCCAAGGATTTCTTTAAAACTCATAAGGAAATGTTGTCACCTTACTGCAAACCCCTGCTTGTGTCATTATGCTTTATTTTCCTATATTAATAGCGTCTTTTACAACCTTAACCTTACAAGTTTCACCCTATTTATTAATCGGTTTTGAATGGGAAAATTGTAATTATTATTTCCTTAAGATTGAACCTAGAAACTAAACCTCAATCCTCGACGGTTTATGTACTAAATCACTGAATATTTTCTAGGCGTAAATTATTAATTAGTTTAATTTTTAATTCACCCTATAGAACCTCTAGTTTTGAATAATGGTTTCAATATATTAACCTTTTTGTCTAGGGTTTTATTTCTAGTAATGAAACATTACTGATTGTTCTATTTATGTGACTATACTAAGTTTTTCTTATTTGGTTGTGTGCTTCTTATTTTAAAAATGGTATATAATTTCCTATTCCTTGCGACTTATAGTGAAATAATATCAATGGTTACAAAACTTCCTGTTACATTTTTCTTTCTAGACTATCAACACATTTGATGATTCTTTCTTATAGTTATACAGGTTCCACCTCATGCATCTCCACTCCACATATATTTATATAATGGTCTATTTTTATTTTTGTTGGAATCATAAACTTAGAAAAGTTTTGTTTTTTCAGTCTTAGTTTGGTCTAGAGTAACCTGTGTGGGCTTCTAATCAGGTCTGCTTGCCCTCTCCAAACCCTTCTTTTGAGTTCATAATTATATCTGGGTTGTTGTTGTTTACCCAGAGCGATCGAGAGACTAATCTATCTCACCACAAGAAATTAATATTTCATTAGTCCCATTTCAGATTAGATCACAACAAACCTTTGCCTTCTGTAAAAGTCATAACATAACAATTACAGAAAACAACTTACACCTAGAAATAGATAAAAACATAAAATAAAATCATACACATAATACTTACATGTTTTAATCATTTTAATTTTCCATGAAAATCAAAGGGGGAAGGAGATTTCTCCACCTAACTAATGATTACAGTATCCACAACCAGAAATCCCCCCAAGCTAGTTTCACTTTTAGCGCAGTTTCTTAACAATGACCATATCAGGGCTAATCCAAGACATTCTTTGACCCATACCAAGTCTAGTCTAGAATTTCAACAGAGAACTCAGGATTTAGTTTTTGATTCCATTGGCCAACTAGCTCAAGAATCCCTTACTTGGTAGATTCTTGGCTCCCTCAACAACTTCCTCTCTAAGGGTAATAATCTTACAACTTTATTCTCCCCCCTTGGGCCTCCTCCAGCAAGGTTCCAAGTTCACAAGGTTTCCTCATGATTTTTTCCTCTCACCCTCGTGGCTCCCTTTTCCCTAACTGAGATAATTTATCTCTAGGGAGAGGGATATGGGTAGTTAACCACCTCTACCCATAACTGTCTCTTAATTTTCTCGCATGTGAAACTCTCTTTCAACATCTTTCCCCATCATAATTTTCATTGCTAACCATAAACAATACTTATTAATGAAATTTAGAAAGATAAACATTTATGTTTATTACTTATTCATATCATGCCTTTAGCATGGCCCACAGTTTGCCAAGTGACTTTAGAAAAAGTAAATTAAAATATTTACAATTCACGAAGGGTATTACATTTTCAAATCAAGAGATTTGATCGATATCAAAGTAAATTAAAATATTTGCAATTCACAAAGGTATTACATTTTCAAATCAAGAGATTTGATCCATATCAATGTTTCGTTCATTTGTATATCATCAAGATGGATATGTGCTAGTTTTATCTAAAGTGGGATTGAAATATTGTATTTATGGTCAAAATTAAATATATAAATATATACTAAGCTCATATTGAAATATATTTATTAATATGGATATTTCAAACATTTTATTTGAGGCTCACATTAAAATAATAATAAAAATTACACATTTTCATCTTAATGGAAAGTGAAAATATAAGTTTTTTATATTAATTACTTTAACTATAAATAAAGTTGATTTTAAATTACGTTATCTAATATGGATATTAAAATATTTTATTTATGATTGAGAATGATACATGTATGTATGTATGTATCAACTCCACTTTGAGCATGGAAGGAGTTACACATATCCTCAACTATACGATGCATCTCTTGATACAATAATATCTAGAAATAAAATATAAATGAGATACATTTCTAAATTCTATATCTAAATTCAAAAAGTTGTATTTTATTTTAAGAAAAGTAGTTGTGATAGATTTCCAACAAAACTTCAATGTTTATCACAAGCAAATTCAACTTTGTAATGAATCTTGTTTTTAAGTTTATCAGTTTATGCATTAATTACTTCTTTTATAATGTTTATGTTATATTCTTTTTTCTTGATATAGTCAAAATGGATGGAATCTGCCCATGGTATCTTCCCATGGTATTTTCCTTCATTTATTGAGGGAAAACAATAAAATAAGGTTTATAGAGAGTCCATGAAGCTTATAAAAGGGGATAGGAGATAGGCATTTGGATCGCCCTAAGTTTTTATATATTATTGTGTGTTTGCTAAGAACATGGCGTGACTAGTTCTAGCTTGATCCTAGGATAAAAACCATGCAGTGACAAATTTTTGGTGGAACCATCCAAGATTCACAAGTGTGCTTCGGTGTCTTAGATTGATCACTGATGAGTAGTCATACATGTCATCAGAAAGGGCTTCAATATGACTTGTATGGGCATGTATCTTTGTTTTCAGTTATTAATATAAATAAAAGGTTTCATTTTAATATCCTTTTTGTGTTCAGTGTTTTTGATTGCAAGCATTTTAATTACAACATGAAAGTGTGCGAGATCTATTAAATAAATTGACGTCTGGGATCTTATAGTGGTATCAAAGTTGGTTTCTCTATGAGCTTGTGGGTTTATTGCATATCAACTTTGGGAAATATTGAGGGTCTAAGAGAAACCGGTATTCAATGTATTCAATGGTCATCCATAATCCCCCGATCTAGAATCTCAACAGTTTTGGTGGCTCTCTGCAGCTACTCTAATTGACTTATCATTGTTAAATTTTATTCTGGGTTCAAGACGCCAGATTAACATTTTTGTAGGTAATTTTGACGATCATGTTATAACTGAGGAAACATTTATGAAAAGAATAAATAAAAGATATTTTATCCAAAATATTTTCAAGGGGTTGAATTTTTAGTTTTTGTTATGTTGGCCAAATTATAATTCAAGATTATATTTAAGTCCAAATTATTTTTTATAAGTGAAGAGCAAATATTCTAAAAAGGGTTAAGAACAAAAATTATAAGGGATAAATTACTAATTGGAATACAAGTTGACCAGATAATTATTTTAATCTTCCAAAGGCTTAATTATTATTTTGAAAGATGAAGCTAAGAGCCTTTTGATGACATTATTCACTTTTTTAATTACAATAAAATTATCAATCATGGGGGCTACTCAAATGTCAGAGAAGTTGATTTAGAGACTTGCATAGCGAATTGTGGCGAGATCAAAGAGTTGAGCACCTTGGTGGAGACAAATTTCAACATACAGAAGCTACGGGTTGAAAGCCGCGCCGAGAGGCCATATTCATTAGCATCATGGTCAAATTTTTTGGTTGTGAGGGTTGCAAGGCCATGTAGCTATCACGTTACAGGGCCAAGAGGCCACAATCATCAGCCTCAAGGGGCAGAGGTCAATTATTCAGGTGCCATAGTTTATAATGCTCATTGGATCCCCCAAAGTCTCTAAATCCAAGTAATAATCATAGTAATTGTGGGGACACTTTCCATAAATTTTTCCTACCAACATTACCCACGGTGCCATCCAGATATGAGTACTTCACAGTTTGATCTTGTTCGGCATTCTTCCACCCAATGGGATGATTGGGTATGTCCACACGAAGTAAGAGATGAAGAGATGAAGTGGAAGTATGTCACGACTACCTGTTCGTATCTGAGATCAAAGTTTGTGAATTTGGCTCTTTGCAAGAAATCTTGAATACTAAATTGAAGAGGGAAACAAATTGGTCATTCTCGTTCTGGATTAGTGATTTTTTAGTGTATTTCAAAAAAAAAACAATGAGCCATTAAGCATGTCAAATATCGATCATTGTTGGGTAGCTGAAAAACCAGTGGTAGAGGGCCTAGGATCTCTTGAACTTGGCAACCTAGATATGTGTAACAAGTGAGAAAACGAGAGTCAAGAGTAATATCAATTCTATATGCAACCAGTGAAGGTGCAAGCAGAAGGTCCTGAGGCCTATTTCGATGTTGAGGAGGTTTCCAAGCAGCGAGAAGCCAAGATCGACAAAATTGAGGGTGTCTGCATTAATGTTAACATCAACATTGTTATTGAGACTCTGAGGCCGAGAAGGTCGATGCATTATTGTCATAATTGTTAAGAGGCCACAGGGTAATTCCTTTCTACTATTGAGTTATTCATCAATGCATATCATTGGGGTTATTCAACCCACCAAAATGAAAGGTACAAGGCCGAATCCATTCATACACCAAGTTCCATAGGTCGATAGGCCATACTCTAATGCACAAAGTTTGATCTACATTACCTCGTGTATTTTACAATCTGCCATCGAAGAGTTACAGGGGTGACAACATAATGACACTGTGGTTGCAAGGGTTAAGAGGTGGCGTTCTAATACAGTGGTTTAGAGTAGTGATTCAAAGGGCCATCACGATAGTAGTGGTTTCGGGAGAGGGGCTAATCTCTTCGTACTTGGATCTAAATTGCAACGAACAAATCCAGTCGTATACCTTTGTAAGTTGGAGGAATTGGACACGTGTTTTTCTAGGGTAGGGGAGCTACAATGGAAGAAACTCAATTGGGCTCCCAAGAAATTCATGCTTGTGCTGATACAACCTAAACTTTGGGAGTATCCTTGTGAAGTGGTCAGGCTCGCAATTTCCTCTTGTCTCAACATGATCATAGCTTTAGCATCGCCACTACCACCTTAAAATAATGATATCATGAGGGAGACATTACAACTGATAATAGAAACTCATCAAGGGTTAAACAACATCATGCTTCCTACCTTTCAATAAATGGCACAAAATTCTAGCGCTCATGGCAGATTTGATCTTTGACACATACATTCTAAATTTTGAATGTGATGAGTTAATCTTTCAGTTACTCCAAGAATTTTACACCAACATTACATCAACTCATCTAGACAATGTCAAAACAAGCATGCAAAATGTTGTGTCCCTGTTATTAGAAGGAGATGTTGACATCTGCAAGATACTAAGATCCAAATTATTAACCATTTGGAGGAAGGAACCACTGGTATCACCAGCTTCCTATGATCTAGTCGAGAAGTTTGTTAGGAAAAACATAAAATTGCTTAGAATGGTTTTGACCTAGAAGGAGCTGACAAGGATTGATGGAGGAAGCAAGAACAAAGGAAGTAAATCTTGCAACAAGAATGAACTAAGAAGGAGAGGACTATGTTTTATCTGCAAGGGACCATGGGAACCTAACCATTCACACCCAGGTGATAGGAAGGAGGAAATAAGGATAGGACAAGAGGTGATTCCTTCATATCATAGGGGGTCTTCTATAGTTAGTTCCATTGATTTTGAGGGGAGCACCCATGGAAAATTTGAGCCGTTAAGTAAAGATGATTAGTAGCAGTGTGATGTTATTCATGGATATTTACAAGATGACAAGCATTCAAAAGTGCATGGCAAAGTAGAATCCTATAAGAAAGAGTCCACATATTTCTAAGGGGACATCCACAAAGAATTTGAATAGTCAAATGTAGATAGAAGTGCACCAGTTCATCGACGTTCGACAACTGGAGAAGATGAACAACATATTGTCTCCACAGGTGGAGACGGCAAATGGGAAGACATCTAGGAAGACCTGAATGAAGAACTAGTAGTAGTGAACTGACATGATGATCATGAACATAAAAGGGATTATAACAAACATAGTCTGTAGGATGAGCCATTTCCAAAGATTTGGTTAAAGGTTCAATTTGGAGCTGTGATAATTGAGCATCCAATGCAAGTAGATGCAGAGAAATTCAACGGGGCACCAAAATTGCTAGTGGAGGACTTTCAAGAAAATATCATGCATTTCATGATACATGTTATGATGTTGAAGGAGAGAGTCGGATGGTCCGAGACAATGTCTTACAAGAGAACTTGGAAATTGAGGAGCTTATAGGGTTATGTGCCGAATCAGCGACCAAGTTGTGTAGTGTTGAGGAATGACTCAATTCCCTCACAAGGCAACAAGAGGAGTACAGTTGGGATTTTTAGAGAAGCCCTCTACGAGTGTACATAGATAGGGCTTGCAACACTACCAAACAACCTTTATACATTAGGAAGAGCCGCGAAAAGTTCTCCAAATGGATCATGTTGGGCAATCAGGTGGAGTAGCATGAGTTGGGCATCGGACAACGTCAACATAGTAGATTTATTCCATGTGCAGGTATTCATGCATTAGATCCTTCCCATGGGATGGATTGGCGAGAGATTATAAGTTAAAACTCTATTGATGGGATGATTCTTAAGAGGGTGCTCTTAGCCAAGGACATATTATAGCTTGGGCCCTAGGCATGAACAGTGAAGGAGGGCCAAGGTGGTATCATAACCCATAGGTCCAAAGACTTACGTGGCACTAGGATCCAGGTGGATCTATTGATGGAAGTATTGTTGGGAGAATTGTTTGGGATCCAACTATCAAAAGATTCATTCATGTCCATTTAGTAGGGAAACATAGGGTAGCACAATGGTTTGTATGGGATCTTCATATTAGTATAAAAATGTGCCTGCTATGGATAGATGTGGATTGATATGTGCCTGCTATGGATAGACATGGATTGATTGAGGGCGATCAATCATGGGGAAGGAGGATTTGTAATATTCCCTTTTCTTGATATGGTCAAAATGGATAGAATCTGCCGATGGTATTTACTTACCTTTTGAATAACTTTGGGATTGCTTCCGAAGGGTAAGAATTTGGAGCACACGGAGCCATATTAGTATCTTACGGGAAAGAGGAGAATGGCAGACTAACCGATCTTTCCATCAGTTAATGAAAGAGCCCAATGCGAGCGTAGACTAAATATATCCCTAAAAATTTGGCCATTTTCTCTTGGTGGAGGTTTTTTAAGATTCCCCTACTATTATAGCATTTTCAGGAGGCTCAACTGATAAGGAGAGGATGTGTAAGCATGACTTTTTAGTTACTTATTTGCCACCCAGTCCACGTATACCTAACATAGTACGCTATGGTACGAGGACGAGTGAGTGAGTCACAGCCCCCCTTTCATTAAGGGTCTCTGAGATCTATAGTAGAAATCTCTTCATTATCCTAGAAATCATTCATCGAGCAACTAATGAATAGCACAGGCAAACCCCTTCACAAATTGTCGAATGTAATCTCTGAACTGTCTCACGACATTCTGAACCCAACTCACGTACCACTTTAATGGGCGAACAATCCAACCCTTGGAACGTACTACCGCCCTAGGTGGCGAAGAGCCGATGTCAAGCACATCCGGCGAAGATTAGGGGAAATCTCGTGTCGGAGAAACGTGCCATCAGACATTCAACAGGCAGTCTCACGATCTCATCAATTATCCAAGAATTGTTCTTCTTCTCCAGGTTATTTTTTGAGGGTTCGAATGAACCCTCTTTTGGTCAGAACCAAAATGCTAGATGAGGAGGTATTTCTCTAGTGATTCTTTCAAGACCTTGGCTCGTCATACAGATTTCAATCCTCTATCTTACGATATGGAAAGAAGTATAAATATCTTCATAACAAGGGCATCTCTGAATACTCAAAGTTTTATATCTGAAGCAAGTTTCCAAGATCAGAAGAAATAGCATACTTAACAGGTTAACCAACTGAATCAACCGGATCAGCTGCAAAGTTAACAGATCTCAACCAATACAATAGTTTCTATGGCTACACAGACCATTGATGATCAACGTTCTAATACCAATACTTGTACGCATCAAAAACCTCAAATTCATCAAGGGGAATGTGTAAAGAAGGGACAAATTCTGGCGGATGGTGCGAGGGCCAAGAGCGGAGATATAAGAGTAACAATTACTTTGGAGTGCACTAGTTGTACCCAAGATAGTCGGATACCTGATTGTATTCGACCAGGACCGGATTTGATTTAAGGAATCAAATGGGTGGGAAATGTCTGGGCTTGCGCTTCCTAGTGCAAGGACCCGACATGGGGCTCAACTGATAAGGAGAGGAATACTTTTCACTTTCAACCTCGAGCCTTTCACCTGGAAACCATCGATGTTATTCAATAGGTGATTCGAGGATCAGATAGGAACTTTGAAAACTCAGGATCGAGAGGTGCTTAGCCACGGGTCAGGCATAGAGAGAGGTGCTTACCGATAGGTGCTTGTGGCACGGAAACTACGGATTCTCCCGCTACATTACAATATCTCGCCCCTTATACAGGAGCAACTTTGGCTGAATACAAACCAAACCAACCAGGTCATTCTATTTCAAAATCAAGATTGCCTAGCTCAAACATAGCCTCATAGGGAAAAAATCCAGAGAGTCGAAGATCCATTATCCCAGCAGACAATTGCTGAGTCCTTATGTTTAACGTGGCCAGCTTGTGGTAAGGATGGGTTCCGTTCTAATGCTTGGAAATAATATTCCAAAGCCTTCGTATGTTCCCCATTACTAATCGCAGAAGAAATTAAGTGAAGTACCCCAGATACAAAATATGGAAAAGTGTCCACGATTTCCCCACCAGGACCGACTCCCCATCCTAGAGTAGCTAGATGGGGAAGCAGAATCAATCCTTGTTCATACATAGGTTTTTCCGGTATGAAATGAGCCACTCCAGGAGATATTTATACTCCACTGATCCAATGTTGTTTCTAAAATTGAGAAATTAGGGAAGGATACAATCATCTTTTTAGGGGGTCAGAGAGAGCCAAACTCCAACTGCTTACTGGCTTGCCTCCCAAGCAATCTTTTCGTAGACATTTGAAACCAATTCGCAGACGTTTGAAACCAATTCATAGATATTTGAAACCAATTCGTAGACATTTGTCACCTATTAGGTCGGGAGATCGGATCGATTATAAGGAATGACAAACCAATATGGTAAACCCATTCTTCATCGAGATCTAGTACAATGAGCCAGGATAAAAGATTTTCGTTCTTCCTCATGACAAATGAGATCCTTGGGTAGTAAATCTATAGAAGATAGAATATTGATATCCGGATTTATCTCTTTTTTTCTATCTTGTTCCGACTAGATCGCACCATGTATTTTCTCAGTAAGCATTTGAGTGGAAACCACAGCATTGATAGGCGTGTGAAAGACCTACTTATAGAGGCAGTGTGGCAAGCATAGAGATAGGTTGCATATCGGGGATCGTTCAACAAGTTGATCTGTTCCAGTGCTTATGGAGTCACTCCCTATTTCAATTTTATTCCAAGCATCGTACATCGTGTCATGGGAAATAATAAAATAGTATCGTGAACCAATAGCCCTCGATTTCGAACCAAGCGGAGCAATAAAAAGGTGTACAATTGGATAAATTGGATCTCGACCTGGAGGGAAGGGTGCTCTACCCCGGTGGTACCTATACCTCTATCCTTGCCTTTGTTGATGGAGATTGTATCCACTGAGCAAATATGGGCTCGATCAAGATTTGTTTTTCTGGAGTACCGAAAGCAAGCATAACATCATTATGGACATAAAGTCCCAAGATATGGATACAGCTATTTCATTAGGAATTGATTATCTTTTAACATCGCCTTCCAAAGGATGGCTCATCCTTTATATTGTCTCCTGGGACTGCAAAAATAAAGAAAGCTACATGCCTTGAGTGTTGGGTGCCGTATTTTCCCATGGTATTTGCCCATGGTATTTGCCTTTGTTTTATTGAGCCGAGAGTTTTATTCTATAACCGAATGTGAAGGTGATGTGTAAGTATGTTTGTTCCTTTTCAAATAAAAATAAAATATTCTCGAAATAAAAAAACAATGTAGGCCATAATAATAATAAAAATACACTATGCATATTTAATTAGTTGTCCATATGGTAAAGTAATTAGAAGTAAAAAAAAAAAGTGATTAATATTTTTAACACTTGATATCAACTTCATATATATCTATATATAAAAAATGTTAAGAAAAAATGTTTTAATTTTGTATAGAATAAAATATTTAATGTGGATTATGAATAACATATTTTAATATATATTAATATTGACAAATATATCAATAACAAAAAAACAAGTTCAATGCACATGTTATGTAACTCCCATGACATTTAAAAATACAATTTAAACAATAAAAAATTACACATTCTGCTTTGCACTTTAAAACAAATATGTACCTGGAAAAATTTGATCCCTAAGCTCATGTTAAATCCGTGGTTAAAATGAATCTATGCTTACATGTTATGTAACTTGCATGACATTTTAAAATACAATTTAAACAATAAAAAATTACACATTGTGTTTTGGACTCTACTTGAAAAAATTTAATCTCTATACTCATATTAAATCCGTGATTAAAATAAATCTATACTAATAATATCATCCAAAGAATAAGATATAAAAAACGAGGGCAATGAAATTTGTAGCAAGACGACACTGAACTTTGAAGAAAAGGACTAGCAAGACGACAATGAACTTTGAAGAAGAGGACAATGAAATTTGTACCAAGACGACAATGACCTTTGGAGAAGACGACAATGAAATTTGTAGCAAGATGGCAAGGAAATTTGGTAGAACCATATTTCATGAAATTCGGTAAAACTCGTCTGATCTGGGGCCATATTTCATGACCAGCATGTCACCATGTCACCATGAATATTACACAGACACCGACTACTAGGCCGACGTCGACCATTCAGGTTAACGATTTCATTGAAACTAACCTTATGATTTACGTGTACTGGCATTTTCTACAAGGCATGGAAGGCAAAAATTCTTTTGGCTCAATTATTGCTTAATCCAACAAACATCAATTAATATCGTAGACTTTCATTTGAATTCCCTGTTACAAAATATTTAATATTTCATGGATGATGTAGTCACTGTAGTCACTCCTTAGAGGCTTATATAAGCACGCCTCTCCTTTCAATCTTCATTTCATGGCTCCATTTCCTTCGTTTCCTTCTCGCTTATGCATCTGCCTTTTCAATGCGAAGTTCAGGAGATACATGGCATATAGGTATGATATTTTTCTGAGTTTCACAGGGACTGATGTGAGAAGAGGGTTTTCCGACCATCTCTATCATGCCCTCACAAACGCAGGCTTCCGTGCCTTCCTTGACACCTACACTCTCAACAGAGGAGACGACATTTCTGCAACGCTACACCATGCAATTGAGGAGAGTCGCATCCTCATGCCCATATTCTCCACCAACTATGCACAATCGCCCTGGTGTCTCAGAGAAGCCTCACATATTGCACGCCAAGTAGTGCTTCAGAGGCAGGGAAACGGGTCATCCATTGCCATTCCTCTGTTTTATGACGTCACTCCTGCGCAAGTTCGGCGTCCAGACCAAAGTGGGAGCCCATTTGCCGAAGCATTCAAAGAGCATGAGATGAGTGGTAGATACAGCCCGCAGGAAATCCACGAATGGAAAGCTGCTCTGTTCCAATTCTGTCGTCTCTCTGGCTGGTCACTTCCAGAAGATTTTAATGGGTAAATAACTCTCTCCTATATATTTATCGGCTTCTGCTTCTTCTGTTTTGGGTTTTGTTCATTTTTAAAAGCTCTGCGCTGATATTATATATTTATCGGTTTCGGTTTCTGTTTCTGTTTTTGGATTTTGTTGATTTTTATAAACTCTGCGCATTGCAGCTATGAAGCAGCGCCTGGTCGAAGATGTGGCTAAGCATTGCATGACAGACTGCCGCAGCTGGCCTTCAATTTAATACTACTTTTCAACCATGGTCCATCAAAAGTCTGAGCCCAGTGTCATCTGTAGTTTCTCTGGTTTGGTTCAAATGATCATATCTGTATCAAAGGAAGTAAAATTTTAAATCTGGTTTCTCTGGTATGGTTCGGATGACCCCAGATCATATTTGTATCGTAGCCTTGGTCCGGGAACTAAAATTTTGTATCTTCTAAATTTGGTTTCTCTGTTTTGGTTCGGATGACCTAAAATTTTGTATCTTTTAAATTTGGTTTCTCTGTTTTGGTTCGGATGACCACATATCATATTTGTATCATGTGCCCATGGTTGGGGAAGTAAAATTTGTATCTTCTAAATTTGGTTTCTCTGGTTTGGATTGAACGACCATAGATCATATTTGTATCGTGTCAGTTCGAAATATTATCTCAGTTCGAACTTTATTTTAGGGTTTCTATACGGGGTAGCATCTAATTTCTATATATATATTCAACACAACTGAGAATCTATTAGAAATGTTCTATTGAAAATGTTTTAATTTATAAGAATTTAATCATATATAGAGAGCATTGGCGTCAAACCTTTTTAAATGCAAATAATTTTTTAATTTTTGAATTTTAAAAGAATTTTGCACTTCAAAAGATTTGATCTCTTTTTATCTTTCTTTATACTTGTTAGATCCACGATTAAGATGGGTCTATAATATTTACATTATAATGGATAGATTCATTTTTCATATTATTTATTTTTTTAAAGAAATATGTGAAAATTGTGTAAATTAGTTAATGATGTAATTAAAATAAAAATATCATAAAATATTCTTTAAAAACATAATTGAAATATAATGTTTTTTTTTTTCCAAAAGAAAAATCGTAATTTTATTCATATTGAGCAAAATTACATGTTGTAGATGCTACATTAGCATATGCTGTATAAACTTGTCGTGATGCACAGGATCTAAAAAAGACAATAATTTATGAACTATCTATGCTTTTCTACCTTCTTTTTTTCCACTTTCTGCCAACTTCCAATGTTGGGAGTGGATGTTACAGTGGACATTTCTGCCTCTTTGGTGGTAGTTGGGGTTTCTTTGTCAGAATATGAACTTTTTGTTGAGTGTATTCGCTTGTTGCCACCGATTTCCTTCCGTGGGATGAGTTGCTCAATTTTCTGTTGTGAGTGGGTTATCATTGGAACTAAAGCAGAGAAGTTATGGTTCTCATCATTTTGTGAGTTAAGTTGGGTGCCTTGTTCATTGAACACTGAGATATTTCCTGGTTATTCTGCTTCTTGGAATGTGGTGTTTGTGGTATTTTCTGCATTTCCATCCTCTTCTGTATCATCTATCGGAGAGGCTGAAAACTGCCATCCTTTAAGCTTTGGTGGTCGTCTTCTTTTCCCGTCCTTTTTATTTTGTGGGCAAGCACTTTGTAGATGACCAGTTTGATGACAAATGCGACATCTGAAGGCAGTATTTTCATAATCAAGACACTGGGACCATTGCTTTTCGTTGTGGAATAAAAAGATGCGGTCTAGTAATCCTTGACTAAGATCAACCTCCACACAGATTCTGGCGAAAGTGTAGATATCCTTGGTAAGACACTCACTATAAGATTTGTTTGTAGGCTCGCGATACCCAATAGTATTCGCCATATGCATGCCAGAGGTAAGCCATCTCCCATGGCTTTATATGCCTTTCTGCCCTCAAACAATATTTTCGACAGGCTTGCAGTTCGTGATCGGAGGCAGCTCCCTCTTCCAACCTGTTGGGGCGGCTACAAGATTCCTCCCTTCTGCCTTTATTGTGTGCCAGATCTCTGTGGAGAATAAAAGCGTTGTCGCAAGAACTAAGTACAGAAACCCTCGTCATCCCTTCGGTGATGATGGTAATGCAAGAGTTCGCCTCTAGTGGTGTCACCAGATTTTTGGGGCTTCTGTTACCCATATACGGATCTGAAGAGCTTCGCTCCATGGGAGCCATTATACAACTTCGGATACTAGATCCCGTTTCAAGTTGGTGCATTTCGAGTGTGTAGAACCAAGAGTGTATTATTTTACCTGTTCCCTCACCATCCAAGTATGAGTCGGATCCGTGGATAGATCTGACCGCGATATGCATCTGCGAGGAAGGATATCGAAATATGGGCAAAGAAACCTGTAGATCTCTGTCTCAGCATTTTGGATCTGTTGATAGATCAGTTTTAGGGCCCAAAAATACTTTAGCCGAAGGGTGATAGCTACAGATCTTCTCAGCCCTAACATCCAAAGCGTAGCCAAAATTATCATCAGTGAGAGGTTTGATACATCGAGTACTAGATTCGCGAAGAATGGTAGAGCCGTAAGCCCTCGCCTCTCTGCATATGCCAGTTCTCACCATCGTCGTCTTTTTCCTCTCCTCCTCCACAAAGCAACCTCTCCGAACTTTGGATATCTTCTCTGAAATATAAAGATGTGTTATTTAAAAAACATATATATATAATCAATGTTCAATAATAATTTTAATTAAGTATAAATTTAATAAAGTTAATCATATTGAAAAACTTTGTAAAATTTTTATTAATTATAATAATATTGTTAAATAATACAACTATATTCAATCATGGTGAAATTAGCTTAAATATGGTTAACCATGGTCACTATGCTTAACAGTGTTTTGTGAGTCATTATTGACAATAAATAATAATGTTCAAAAATTCACATTCCAATATCACAAATAAATATCAACGTCGAAATGTAAGAAACAAAAATATATTATGTAAATATATATTGTCAAAAGCTCATGAAATAGATTGTTTGAAATACTGAGAGGGGCTTGAATCAATATTTCACTTATAAATAGTTAAGTTTTCTTTTTTCAGAGCATTAATTATTTTCATCATCAGATTAAAAACATAAACCAATAGCGCACAACATAAAAACATGGTAAACAAAAAAAAAAAATTAGGTGGAAACCATTCTGGAAGAAAAACCACCGAACTTTTCTCTAATAATTTTAATTCTATCATTATATTAATGCTTTAGCTCCAACTAAAAGGGAAACCCCAACTCCCTAGCAATCTAGACAAAACCTTCTATTTTTATGAGGCAGCTCTAACTATTGAAAGGATGCTTCTACACCCTGTTTTACCAACATCCATTGGAAGGATGCTCCAACGCCATGCAAGATCAAACTTCCCCTTGCACCACCCTGCTGCCTTGAAGTGTTTTCAAGTTCCAACTTGAAGGTTACTTCAACCACTGGCCTAGCACCACCCGACTACCCTAAAAATGATAATAGAATAGATCACTATTGTGGGCTCTCGTATCAGGGACAATGACCCACTATACAATCAATAGACTACTGCAATGAATATCTTTACAGTGATATGAAAATAAATTCCCAACAATGAAATCCTTACAATTATGCAACCCTTACTTTAGAAGCTCAACTGCAATTTTTTGCAGATGAATAGACTCTTATTGTTGTTGTATAAGCATTTGAATCATACTGATGCAAAATAGTGACAATGATACACAAACAGATTAGAAACCCTGACCATTGCACAAGATGAGACTTCTAATCATGAAATAATTACACTATGTTGTAAGTTGAGTAAGGCCTTCTCAAATGTTGCAATAACGATACGACAACAAAGACAATTAGTGAAAAATACACTGCTAAATATAACTCTTGAAGATGATGAAAGCCCTTATAACAATCCTCAAAACATCAGAGATAACCAGATCTTGGACCAACCTCTATCCTTGTTTGCAAGTGATTTATGCTTAGAATTGTGCCATAGTAGAAATAAATACAATATGAACAATAATTACTTTGGCTACAGGACCAAATAGAATCATACCTCTTGAGTCTTCCTGCAAATACCTTGGCAAATTAACATCCTAATTCAAAAGGGAATACCACTTTTATGTGCAGTGTGATGCATGATATGTCATATATGCTACGAAATAAGAAAGTGCCACTATTGAAATTACATTGGTTTGAAATCTTCAAAAGTAGTGAGTTTCTTCCATGACATGTATATCCAACAGGAATAGGGTCGAAAGATTACACATAACTAATAATATCAAGCCTTTTATTGGACTGATATGCTTTTAATTTGATTGATATGATTATGTTTTAAGAGGCTATATTCATACCACTATAAGCAACAAATAAACATAGATCATCCCTATAAATGCCTTAGAATTACCTCATTCAGTGGGGCGAATAGCCTTTAATTCGTTCCAAAGTAAGACTAACAAACCTTTTTAGAGATTAGGATGCACAATATTTGCACTTTCATGCTAGTTTCGACACATGAAACATGTTTGACAAATGATTCCCTTGCTTTAGATCTCAATCTAGGTTATTTGTTTGTACAGGCATAAATAAATTGAACCCTTATGCACAGATTTATTGGCTTTGTTGTGTGTGTGCTATATTCATTCCACAACTAAACCCATGCACATGGGGGTCAATAACCCCCCATGTTCATTGCACTAAGTGTAGTAGGGGGGTCACAGAGGGGGTTGCATACCCCCCTGTCGAGGGGTTTAAGGGGGGCAGTAGCCCCCCTCTACAGGGTCTGAGGCAGCACCCTGTGGAAAAAAAAATTGGACCCTATATTAGGTGGGCAGGCCTACCTATGGTTTTGTGTGTCGTTTTCGCACATGGTTTTAGGCATGATGGTTTTCTTCCCATGGTATTTTCTAGATCCAGTCAAGGGAATTATAGTTATGTTCTGTTAGGATTCCAAGAAACTCTCCTAAGTTATAGCTCAGAGATGCCTGGTAACATATAAATTCAACTATTGTTGCAATGGATGAATGGAAGGAATGATGCTTGTCCAAGCCAGATAACCACTTCTACTTTGTTTCACTCCAGACATGCATGAACACCCCCAGACTACAAGGCTTTAGACCACCAACTACTCACAGTTTAGAGATTGGGTGAATATGGAGAATACTGACCACACCAGCAGATGCACAAGACCATGTGATGGCCAGCTGCAACCAGTAAAGAAGTCTGCAAATCTAATCTACTAATGCAAAGATAGGATGACAGCTCTCCTGCATTAGATAGAAAGAAACCTGGACCACCTATTCAATGATGCATACAATATTTTAACACAGAGATAGGATGACAGCTATCTAATGCTAACATCAAGAGCTCAAGAACATAGCATATCAGGCACAGCTTAGAACAGAGGAAAATGGAAAGTGAGCAGTTAATAGCAAAAGAAGCTTGTATTAGCTGAAAATGAAGACGAGACACTGCAAGTGACAAAATATCTACAGTCTCCAGAAGTTGAACCTTACATCAAAATGCCAACCACCAACCCTGATTACATCTTGTTTCTGGGCATTTATAGGTTTCATTACAAAGGCACTTGGCCATTCTAGGTATGAAGGGGTCATAATTGACCACCAACTACATTTAACTACCTGATGGAATCTCTGATTGTGTTTGCTTCCTACAGTGGATGAATCCAATTTTCTCAGGCGCTATGTTGTCCTCTTAGGCAGTTGGAGTGCTCGTACCAGTGGAGTTCCATAACTGATAAATGCAGTCACAAGGTCGTGCTTTGTCCTCTTCTCCCTTGGCCATACTGTCTGTTAAACATGGTTGTTGGAAGTCTGACAACGACTGGTAATGGCAAGCTGGTCAACTTCCTTCTTCAGGCAAACGGAATGGTGAAGGATGTGGAATGCATGGGCGTTAACGAGCAGGGGCGGATTGGTCAGGCGGTTTTGGTATTGATCGCATCGCTTTTGGGCGTAAAGTGGTAAAAGGACAGGGGTGTGCGATTCCACTCAGTGGCCGACACGTAGCAGTGGATGAGAGAGAAAAACCGCTATCATCGCACACTATCGTTCGGGTGAGTTGTAGGCACGATAAGTGCGAAGGCCATCAGATCTCGGCGGAGATGATCTAACAGTGGAGATTTGAGGAGTAGGTTGCCTTTATCGGGTGCGACTGGGGCCGTTGGATCAGTGGGGTGATCAACAGTAGGGATGGAGCGCGATAAGTTTCGAAAGTGCGAAGACATATGGGATGGCTTTATGGAGGATTTGGGCTTTGTGCTCAGGGCTAAGGCTAAAGGGGTTAATTTGTCGGGTTTTAGGAGAAAAAGAAAGGAATGGAGGTGGCGCAGAGGAAGCAGTGTGGAAGAAAAAGAAGGAATGACCAACTGTGAGCCTTCTTTTGGACACAGATCAACAAACCGTGCTTTCCTCTGACCTTAGAAAATCAGCATTGAATAACAGAGCTAACACTATCTTCTTCTGGGGATGATATCCTCCCTGTGAGGTCTCAAGAACCATAGACCACTGCCTTCATACAAAAACAAGATCAGCAACAATTCCTAGTGTTCCATTGGGCATGGAGTCTAATTAAGCCTACATCAAAACTAGGAAAAAGAACGTATTTACAATGCTAAGGCCTGGAGGTCTTAAACAACATAAATCTTCAAAAACCGCCCATTGACTGGGCCATCAAAAACTGTTTCTCCTTCCATGCTTTGCAGCATGAAAGTGTTGTTCCCCTAGATCTGAGAAATGACAAAGGGTCCAGTCCACAGAGCATCAAACTTCCCATGATTGCCCTTCTTTTCCTTCAGTGTGTCCCATTTGAGCACCAAGTCTCCAATCTGAAAATTATCCACCTTTGCCTTTCTGTCAAAGGCTTCCTTGATTCTCTGTTGATGTGCTATAGACATTTCAACCAACTGATCTCTGATTTGATGCACTTCTACCAAGTCACTAATTCTCCTTGCCATGTCATCTTCCTCATTTTGTTCTTCCTGCAAGAACTTTGCCATAGGGAGGGTTAATTGAATTGGGAATACGGCCTCAATGCCATATACCAGCTTGAATGGAGAATTCCCTTTGGATTTCTTGGTGGTCACTCTATCAGCCCACAATGCATATTACAGCTTGGAATCCCAGTTCCTTTTGTTGTCCTCCAACAGCTTTTTGATTATCCTTATCAGTTTCTTATTGGATGATTCTGCTAGACCATTACCTTGAGGGTAATAAGAGGTGGAATGAACTAGTTTAATGCCCATTGAGTCACACATGTCCACCAATTCTTTTGCTCTGAAGGCTGTTGCATTGTATAAAATCAGTTTGTGTGGACAGTTGAACCTGGTGAAAATATTTTCTGTTAAGAACTTCATGACCACATGGTGATCAGATTTCCTAGTAGGGATGGCCTCAATCCATTTAGTAAAGTAGTCAGTGGCTACTAAGATCCATCTGTGCTGGCCACTGGAGTGTGGATTGATTTCACCTATGAAATCCAAACCCCATTACTAAAAAGGACCACTGGCATGGACGGGCTTCAAGGGCAGAGACTTCAACTGCTATTTTCCTTCAAACCTCTGGCACCTGTCACAAGATTTAACAAATGAAAAGACATCATAAAACAAAGTGGGCCAATAATACCCAGCTCTGAGGATCTTGTGGGTTGTGGTCTTCTAATAGTGATGTCCTCCATAGATGATGGAATGGAACTGATGCATGACCTCCATAGATTGTTCTTTGTCCAGACACCTTAAAAGGATTCTAGAGAGATCCCTCAAATACAGCAAGTTTTCATGAATGCAATACTTGGCTGCTCTAAGCTTAATAGTTCTGGCTTGGCTCGAACTTAGGCCTAGAGGCACTTCTAGCTTTAGTAGAAATTGAACTATTGCAGAATATCATTCACAAGAAGCTAGACTTTCTGCCAACGACTGGTTCTGTCCCACTGTTGCTTCTTCTGTCTGTCCATCCTCTGAAATTGTGCTTATCAAATTCATGTCTAGCATCCTGCAATTTTCTTTAGCCATTAGCTTGGCAAGGCCTTGACCTTTGACCATCTTGGTGGGATTTAACTCTATATTGAATTCAATAAGCTTTGCAATCCATTTTTCCCTTCTTCCATCAACGTCTGGCTGCATTAGAACATCCTTTACTGAAGCAAAGGGCATGTATGCAATTACCTTGGAGTGTAGGATGTAGATTCAGAAAGCCTTCGGAGATTTGATAAGAGCGTAAGCCTACTTGTCAATGATATCGTACCTTAGTTTAGCATCCCTTAATGTTTTGCTGAAGAATGCCACTGGATGCTCTGAACCCTCTTCTTCTTTCTGCAATAAGACTGCTACAAGGGTATCACCAGAGGCAAATGAAAAGATATGAAACTCCCTGCTATAGCTTGGGCTGATTAAAGTGGGAGCTTCCATAATGGCTCTCTTGATGACTTCAAAAGATCTTCTTGCTGCATCAGTCCATTTGATCTCTGACCCCTTTTCTAGAATGGAGGTGATATGCTTTACCAATTCTGCAAAATTAGGAATAAACCTCCTTACAAAATTTATTTTGCCTAGAAAGGATTGGATGTCCTTTTTTGATCTTGGGACAGACAAGGTCTGTATTGCTTTCATTCTTTCTAGATCAATTTTGACACCTGCAGCATAGACGATGTGTCCTAATAGCTTGCCCTCTTCCACAGAAAAACGTGACTTCTTGGGATTCACTGATATTCCAAACCTTCTGCACTTCAGGAACACCTTCTTCAAATGCTGCAAATGATCTTGATGGATGCCGGAGTATACTGTTATATCATCCAGGTAGACAAGGACAAATTTGTCCTTCTCTCCTACAAATGCTATGTCCATAGCTCTCTGAAAGGTGGCTCCAACATTCATCAGCCCCAAAGGCATCTTAGAGTACATGAAAGTGCCCCAAGGAGTGGTGAAAGCAGTCTTTTCTTGGTCACCGGATTTACAGCAACCTAGTTATACCCTGAAAATCCATCCAGGAAAGACATGACTTTGGCTCCTGAGACTTTCTGCAGTAAATGCTCCATCTTGGGCAGAGGATAGTTGTCTTTCTTATAGCATTTTTTTAAGTTTCTGAAATCAATGCACAGCCTGATTTCTCCACTTTTCTTCCTCACCACTACCAAGTTGGCCACCCATTTTGAATATCTCAGAGGGACTATGATTTTGGTAGCCAACAACTTCTTGATTTCCTTTTCAATCAAAGGAAGGAGCAGAGGATTTATGGGTCTCAGTTTCTGCTTAAAAAGAATGGTGTCTTTCTCCAAGGGGATCTTATGCTGGATGATCTTTTTATCATAAGTTTTGAGGTCACTGTATTCCCAGGAAAAGACATCAGCAAATTGCTTCATCAAGGTGCAATATTCAAAACTCTGGGCAACAGACAAATGGGTGGACAGATTTATATACTTTGGATGATCTGGACTCCCTATGTTATGCTTGTGGACTACAGGCTCATCTTCTTTTTGGGCAACTTTATGAGGCACATCATTTTGGTCAAATAGCTTCTCTAAAGGCACTAACCCTTTAGGGATATGATCACTAGGCAACTGAACAATGTTGTCTTGGCCAATTTTGTTCTTTAGCAAGGGCTGGGGACATTCCTCCAAGGTTTCATTCTCTTGATCAATTTGCATTTCAGAGAATTCATCAATGACTTGCAGAAACCTATTCACCTCATCATCATCCTCAAAAACTTTCCAGTGTTGGACATTATCAGGCAAGGATGGTCTATACTTTATTTGAAATTTGTAAGCCAACCTAGGGGGCATGGGAGGGATAAACATGCTAGCAGACATGGCAAGGCAATCGGCAAGCTGATTTTTGACCCTAGGAATATATGAGATAGAAAAAATATCAAAAGAATCTTTAAGTCTCCATACCTCATCTTTGTATGCTTTCAGCCTTGGGTGCCTTGCCTGGAATGTTTTGTTCACTTGCTGAATGATGAGATCAACATCTCCAAACACCTATATGTTTCTAATTCCTCTGTCTTTGGCCACATTTAAGCCCAATATCAGAGCCTCATACTCTACTATATTGTTGGTGACCTGAAAAGTCAGCTTGAACGACGTATGTGTGCTTTCTTGTTTTGGAGACACTAGCACCACTCCTTCTCTTGTAGTTTCCCTTGAACAGGCTCCATCAAAGTACACATCCCAAACTTGTGTCCCTTCCTCTTCCATGGCTTGGCATACTGGTTTTTTGAGCTGCACCAAGGCCTTCTGGGATTCTTCAATTTGGAGAATACATGCTCCAAAATTGGTCTCCACAGTGTAAATAGGATGATTAGTGGGATTCTTCTCATCATTGATGATATAGGCCAGCTAGGCTTCCCTATATAGTCTTCTACTTTCTCCTCCAAAAACTGGGACAGTGGCATAAGATAAATCATTCTACAATGTCCCACCCAGCCTCTTAATCCACCCCCTAGAAAGTAGCATACCAAACTTAGGGGGGACATCTACTATCACAATATCCATCATCATGCTCTTCATGGGCAGCTGAGTTAGGGTGATATCAAAGTATTTGATTAATCCAAGACATTTCACCTTCCTTGAATCAAAGGAGAATAAATCATGATAAGGTCTGGTAATGTCGAGGCCTAACTCTTCCATGACAGCTTTGGGCATTAGATTATGGTTGGCGCATGTGTCAAGCAAACAGTTGTGGAGGGTTTTATCATGAATGGTCAAAGAGACATAAAATGATGGGAAGCTATTATCACATGGTTCAGTCATTGGGCTAAGCACGACTGCAGGTTTATCATCTTGCAAATTCACATAGTCATTGGAGGCTTGTGAGGCTTTTAGCTCAAGGGCATCAAGGATAGGCTTTCTAAAGACCTCACTCTTTGCGAGTTCTATCAAAGGCACAGATATTTTCAACTTTTGGACTTTTGATTCGAAACTAAAAGGGGAAGGGGACTTGTCAGAGCCTCTTACCTCTTTATTTGGTGCTTTGACGA
Source organism: Pinus tabuliformis (assembly GCA_031772625.1). Taxonomy (NCBI): domain Eukaryota; kingdom Viridiplantae; phylum Streptophyta; class Pinopsida; order Pinales; family Pinaceae; genus Pinus; species Pinus tabuliformis. The sequence goes on from CM062817.1 coordinate 1,354,135,781, forward strand.
TGACTGGATCAGCTGCTGGTCTTTTTTGCTTGCTGATTTGTTGTTCTATGGGAAAAGCAGCTCTTTGAGCAGGACTCTCTTTGACATTACTCACTCTTGACCTCAAGTTATATCTCTGTTGATCTTCAGTTTGTAAGATAGCTTCTCTATCCCACTCTTGACTGGCCTTGTCCTTGAGCAATGATTCTTCATAGGTAGCCAATGTCAAAAAGGTAGCACTTCCCTTACCTTTCATGCAGTGAATCTCATCTTCTTCATCAAACTGTTCCTCCTCCATGACTACGTTTTGGAAAGGAGTCTTAATCCTTTGTTCTTCGCTGGCCTCTTTTCCTCTTTGAATGATCTACAATTGTTCATTTGCTCTTTTGAATGGATTTGGATTTCTAGGAGCAAATGTGCTAGGCAGCCTTGCTTTCCTAGAACTCTGCTCAACCTTCAGCTTGGATATCTCAATAGCCAATGACTCTATCATCTTAGTCATTTTGTCTATCTTAGGTTCTGAAGATGAAGAAGAAGAGGAAGCCTCACTTCTCTGCCTCCTTCTATAAGCATGGCCCTTGAGTTTCTTTGCAACCATGATATTGGATTCTACCTCTAATGCTGCATCTTGCATCTTAGCTACGATAGCACATCTTCTCTCTCTTAATAGCAGGCAGAAATCAGAATCAAAGGAATTAGCATAGGTGAGCTTTGCAGAGATGGGGGTAGGCTTCACTTCAGCTGGTATTTTGCTATACATCTGATTGAATCTTTTATTAAAGTCGGACAATGATTCCCCATTCTCCCTTTTGAGGTTACCAAACTTAGTATGGCAGTATAGCAAGTCTTTCTTATCTCCCCAATGCCTTAAAAAAACATCATCTAATGCTTCAATATCTGCTATAGTCCTAAGGGTTAGCTCTCTGAACCACTTTCTAGCCTCTCCATCAATGCTTTGGACAAACACTCTCATCCACACATCATCTTCACTGATATCTAGGTTATCAGCATAGCTATAAAAAGACTCAAGGTGCTCTTCAGCCGTTAGCATGTATTTTTGATATTCTCCTGCAGGCATGGCATTCAAAGGAGTAGGCAGAACCAGGGGTCCATACCTAGCAGCTATGATTCTTTCCATTTTGGTAGGTACTTGTGGGCCTGCCATGATTGGGGTAGATGGAAGAGTACCGGCAGTTTGGAAGGTAGAGAGCTGAGGAACAAATGACACGGCTTGTTAGCTCTGCTACATGCTGCTGATTTTCCAGGAGAGGAATAAGTTTGGTCCTTGGTTGCTAGCTCAGAGATGGTTTTTAATGGTTATCATTGTCTCTCCCTATTTTCCTCACTACCTCCATTTCATCCTTCCCTTTCATTTTCCTGCCTAAACCCTTTTTTACCAACTCCCGAGCATATTTTGTTTTAACACTATTTAACCTTATAAACCCCCGATAACCTTATAAACCCCGATAACCTTTAAAACACATATTAACCTATTTTTTTGGTTTTACACTGCAGCTAAAGTTTTCACCCTTATAACCGCGCATATAATGAAAATCATTAGCCTGCGCTCTGTCCCCGTCACATCAATTTTAAAGGAGCACGTGCCTTTTACCTCAGCCGTCTAATCATCCTGCGAAGATCTGACGGTGTGCACTCCCCCCACTCCGCGAACCTGCACGTCATATAACCCGCGAGGAAGTGGTTTCCCGTCAGCCACGTGTCTCACCCTTACTGGATCACGCTCATGTGTACGTAAACCACCTTTCCCGTAAAGCGGTGCGGGGAAACCGCTTACCACCCTTGCAGTACGGCTCCCTGCTCGTTAACTCATGATCAACTCCACCGCCTATCAGCCGTCGGATCTCCTCGATCATGATCCGATGGTCCACGATCCTCCTTTCCGAATTTCTTCCCGATGGCTTCCATAATCCAATCTGCTCCATTCGTTTACGCGATCCGACGACTATTATTGACCTCTTCGCCTCTGTGTCTTCCATCACCTCCCACCATCAGATCTAGGCCGTCCATCTGAGCCATCCAACTGCCAGCATTCTTTCTCGGCTCTTCGTCCATTTTCGATGCATTTTTCAGAGTTTTTGGCTTGTCCCATGTACGTGAAGAAGGAAGAGATGATCCGGCAATCTGCACATTTAATCATCAGCTACCACATTTAAAGAACAACATGGTAAAGGACAAGAAGGACGATCCTCGAGTAGTTCAATGACTGCAGCAGTTATTGAGCAGATAAACATGGCTTTTCACCTGTTTGTGAAGGACAACAAAGTACCAATAAATGTCATTTTGTCCATCAAAATCAGCAGAATGTATCAAATACCATATCTAGTTGTAAATGCGATTGGTGGTCAGTTATGACCCCTCCACGCATGGGTCTGCAGATATTTTTTGTGAACAAACTCTATATATTCCAAAAAGCAAGATGTAATCAGGTGGATGAGTGTTATTCTGATGTAAGGTTCAACTTCTGGAGACTGCAACTATTATGACACCTGCAGCTTTTGGTCTTCATTTCCAGCTAATACAAGCTTCTTTCGTTGTTAATTTCTCACTTTCACTTCTTCTTCTTTGTTCCAGGTTGTGCCTGTTGTGCATTTATTCATGTGTTGCTGATGTTTAGCATTAGAGGGGCTGTCATCCCACCTCTGTGTTATAATCTAGTTAGTTTCATTGAATACGTATGCAGGTTTCCGTTGTTTTAATGCCAGAGAGATGTCATCCTATCTGTGCATTAGAGAATAGATTTACAGACCTTTTAACTAGTTGTAGCTAGCCATCACAGGGTCCTGTGCATCTGCTGGTGTGATCAGTGTTCTCCATCATCACATTTTCTTTAAAACTGTGAGTAATTGGTGGTCTAAAGCCTTGTAGTCTGGGGGTGTTCACCCATGTCTGGGGTTAAGCATAGTAGAAGTGGTTATCTGGCTTGAATATACAACATTTCTTTCATTCATCCACCATTTTCCAACATTTTTGTTGAGTTTATAATGTTCCTGAGCATCTCTGATATACAACCTAAGAGAGTTTCTTGGGGTGATAACATTAATTGGCGCCGTTGCCGGGGAGAGGAGAATCGAAGCTCAGCTTCCCTGGGAGAACGACACAGCTTCAAGCTTTGATGATAGACAAGGTTTGAACACAGTTTCTGGTTGTAATCATCTATCTGGCGACTCCATTGGAGGAAGACCATCCTTTGGTGACTCCACATTGAAGTTCTGGCTCAGTTTGTGAGACACACTCGAAGAAATCCTCAAAAATCACCAATTGAACCACTGCCTGAACTTGAGAGGACTGTAAAATCGAAGAAAGCATCACAGAAAGGGGCATCAAGATCAGGTAAGCCTAAGAAATATTTTTCATCTCTGAAAGATAAAGTTATTGTTGAAGATTTACAGTTTGAAGATTTAGAGCTCAGCATTGTTAATCAGGAAAAACCTTCAGAGATTAGTTTAGCCCCTTGTGCAGTTAGTTCCCCTTCGAATCTCAATCCAAAGAAGGCTTCCCATTCAGTCCAAAACATCCCTTTATCTCTGCCATCCATCACATTACTCCCTACCATTCAATCTGCTAATATTCTTCCAAATATTCCAATCATGGCAAGACATTAAGCACCTACGAGGATAGAAAGAATTGTAGCTACCAGATATGGACCGTTGGTATTGCCTGTGCCTTTAAATCCTATGCCTGTGGGAGAATATCAGAAATATATGCCTAAATTCACTAGCACAGAGGGAGTAACAGCAGAAGAACACTTGGAAGCTTTTTACAGTTATGCTGATAATTTAGATATAAGTGAAAATGATGTGTAGATGAGAGTTTTTGTCCAGAGCCTTGATGGAGAGGCTAGGAAGTGGTTTAGAGAATTACCCCAGAGATCAATAACAGATATTGAAGCATTAGATGATGCATTTTTGAAGCAATGGGGAGATAAAAAAGACTTGTTGTATTATCATACTGAGTTTGGTAATCTGAAGAGGGAAAATGGTGAATCTTTACCTGATTTTAATAAAAGATTCAATCGTATGTATAGTAAGATACCAGCTGAGGTAAAGCCTACTCCTACCTCTGCCAAACTTACTTATGCCAATGCTTTTGACTCTGATTTCTGCATGTTATTGAGAGAAAGAAGATGTGCCACTCTAGCTGATATGCAGGATGCAGCACTGGAGGTCGAATCTAATATTATGGCTGCAGAAAAGCTAAAAAATCAAGCTGACAGGAGGAGACAGAAATCAGGCTTCTACTTCTTCTCCATCATCTTCAGAGCCTAAATTACACAAAATGGATAAGATGATAGAGTCATTGGCTGTTGAAATTTCTAAGCTGAAAGTTGAACAGAATTCAGGGAAAACAAGGCAGCAAAACACATTTGCTCCAAGAAATCAGAATCCATTCAGAAGAGCAAATGAGCAGTTACAAATTATGCAGAGGGGTGAAGAATCAAAAGAAGATTAGAAAGTTAAAGCTCCTTTCCAAAATGTAGTCATGGAGGAGGAACAATTTGAAGAAGATGAGGATGAAATTCACTGCATGGAAGATAAAGGCAGCGCTGCATTTTTGACATTGGCTGAGTATGAAGAGTCTTTGTTGCAAGAACAAAATAGTCAAGAGTGGGATAGAGGAGCTATTCTACAAACTGAATAGCAGCAGAGATATAACCTAAGGTCAAATGCAAAGAATGTCAAAGAAAATCCTGCACAAAGAGCTGTTGTCCAAACAGAACCACAGAATATCAAGCAGAGAAGACCAGCAGCTGATCCAGTCATCCTCAAAGCTCCAGTTCAAGAGGTAAAAAGTTCTAATAAGTCATCTTCTTCTTTCAGCTTTGAGTCAGAAGTTCAGAAATTGAAAATATCTATGCCTCTGGTTGAGTTGGTAAAGAGTGAAGTATTTAGGAAGCCTATCCTTGAAGCCCTTGAGCTAGAAATCAAACAAACCTCCACTGACTCTGTTAATTTGCAGGATGATAAACCTGCCATTGTGCTCAGCCGCATGATTGAACCTGCTGATAATAATTCTCCATATTTTTATGTCTCATTGACGATTCATGACAAAATCCTTCACAACTGCCTGCTAGACACAGGGGCCAGCCACAATCTAATGCCTAAAGTTGTCATGGAAGAGTTAGGCCTTGATATCACTAGACCCTATCATGATTTATTTTCTTTTGATTCAAGGAAGGTGAAATGTCTTGGATTGATTAAATATCTAGCCATTAACTTAACCCAGCTGCCCATGAAGAGTATGATGATGGATATTGTGGTAGCAGATATCCCTCCTAAGTTTGGCATGCTATCGTCCAAAGGGTGGATTAAGAGACTAGGTGGGACACTACAAAATGATCTATCTTATGCCACTGTCCAGGTGTTTGCAGGAGAAAGCAGGAGATTGTACAGAGAAGCACAGTTGGCATATATCATCAGTGATGAGAAGAATCCTACAAATCATCCCATATATGCAGTGGACACTGATTTTGGAGCATGTATTCTCCAAATAGAAGAATCTAAGAAGGCCTCAATGCAGATCAGGAAACCACAATTCAGGCTGAGGAAGGGGAAGGAAGTCAGGATTGGGAGATGTTCTTTGATAGAGCATGTTCCAGGGAGACTGCAGGAGCAGGGGTGGTGCTGATTTCTCCACAACAAGAAAGCATTCAGCTGTCTTTTAAGCTGGTTTTTCAAGTCACAAATAACATAGCAGAGTATGAGGCTTTGCTATTGGGCCTTAATGCAGCAAAAGACAGAGGAATCAAGAATCTAAAAGTGTTTGGAGATGCTGATTTGATCATCCAGCAAGTGAATAAAACATTTCAAACAAAGCACCCAAGGTTAAAGGCATGCAGAGATGAGGTATGGAGAATCAGAGATTCTTTTGATTATTTTTGTATCTCATGCATTCCTAGAGCCCAAAATCAGCATGCTGATGTACTTGCTGTTTCTGTTAGTCTATTTATACCTCCCATGCCTCCCAAATTAGTTTATGAAGTCCAAATGAAGTATAGACCATCCTTGCCTGATAATGTTCACCATTGGAAAGTCTTTGATGATGATGATGAATTAAATAGGTTCCTTCCAGTCATTGATGAGTTTTTCGAAATGAAAATTGACCAAGAAAATGAAGCCTTGTTAGAAAATCCCCAATCCCAGCTTAGAAATAAAATTGGTAAAGACAGCATTGTTCAGCTTCCCAGCAATCATATTCCTAGGGGTTTAATTCCTTTAGAAAGATTGTTTGACCAAAATGATGTGCCTTACAAGGCTGCCCAAAAAGAAGACCAATCTGCAGTCTATAAGCATGATATAGGAAGTCCAGGTCAGCCTAAATATGTAAATTTGTCCACTCATTTGTCTGCTGATCAAAGTGCTGAATACTACAATTTAATGAGGCAATTTGTTGATGTGTTTGCCTAGGAGTATAGTGATCTGAAAACATATGATAAGAACATAATTCAGCATAAAATCCCTCTGGAGAAAGATACCATTCCTTTCAAATAGAAGCTGAGACCGATAAATCCCATGCTTCTTCCTCTAATTGAAAAAGAAATTAAAAAGTTGTTGGCTGTCAAAATCATAGTCCCTCTCAGGTATTCAAAATGGGTAGAAAATTTGGTTGTGGTGAGGAAGAAGAGTGGAGAAATCAAACTATGTGTTGATTTCAAAAATTTAAAAAAATGTTCCAAGAAAGACAACTATCATTTACCAAAGATGGAGCACTTGTTGCAAAAGGTCTCAGGAGCAAAAGTAATGTCTTTCTTGGATGGTTTTTCAGGCTTTAATCTAATTGTTGTGCACCCAGATGATCAAGAAAAGACTACATTCACCACTCCTTGGGGCACTTTTATGTATGCCAAAATGCCATTTGGATTGATGAATGTTGGAGCCACCTTTCAGAGAGCTATGGATATAGCATTTGTGGGAGAGAAGGATAAATTTGTCCTCATCTACCTTGATGATATAACAGTTTACTCCAACAGCCATCAAAATCATTTACAACATTTGAAAAAAGTATTTCTAAAGTGCAGGAAGTTTGGAATTTCAGTCCATCCAAAAAAATCTCAATTTGCTTTAGAAGAAGGCAAGCTATTAGGACATGTTGTGTCTATTGTAGGTGTTCGAATTGACCTAGAAAGAGTCAAAGCAATTCAGAATTTGTTTGTCCCTAGATCAAAGAAGGATATTCAGTCTTTTTTGGGCAAAATTAATTTTGTCAGGAGGTTTATTCCAAATTTTGCAGATTTGGTTAAGCATGTGACCTCCATGTTGAAGAAAGGATCAGAGGTAAGATGGACTGATGCAGCAAGAAAATCATTTGGTTCCATCAAAAAAGCTATTATGGAGGCTACCACATTAATAAGTCTAGATTACAGCAAGGAGTTTCATATATTTTCACTTGCCTCTGAATACACCATTGCAGCTGTTTTATTGCAGGCAGACGAAGAAGGTTCAAAGCATCCAGTAGCATTTTTCAGCAAGAATTTGAGGGACGCTGAACCAAGGTATGATATTATTGAAAAAAAGGCATATGCTCTTATTAAATCCTTGAAAACTTTCAGAGTTTATATCTTGCATTCAAAAATAATTGCATATGTACCCTCTGCTGCAATAAAAGATGTCTTAACACAACTTGATGCTGATGGAAGAAGGGCAAAATGGATTGCAAAAATGATAGAATTTAATATAGAGCTGAAGCCCACCAAGCTGGTCAGAGGTCAGGGTCTTGCCAAATTATTAGCTGAAGAAAATTGCAGATCGTTAGACATTGATTTCCTATATGCAAATGCAGAAAATGGTCAGGCAGAAAAGGAAGAAACAGTTGAACCACAGAGGAAGCAGTTAGTGGCCGAGAATCTAGCTTCTTGTAATTGGTATGCTGAAATAATTAATTTCTTGCTGAAGCTAGAAATCCCTTCAAGATTTTCTCAAAGTTAGGCCATAACTTTAAAACTTAGAGCAGCAAAGTATTGCATTATGGAAAATCTGCTCTACTGGAGGGATCCATCTGGAATATTTTTAAGGTGTTTGGACAAAGAACAGTCAATGGAAGTTATGCAGCAATTTCATAACAGCATGTGTGGAGGGCATCACTATTGGAAAACTACAGCCCATAAAATTCTCAGAGCTGGGTACTATTGGCCCACTTTATTTTCTGATGTGTTTGCTTTTGTTAAATCTTGTGATAGGTGCCAAAGATTTGAAGGAAAACAGCAGTTGAAGTCCCTGCCCTTAAAACCAATAATTGCAAAAGGACCTTTTCAGCAGTGGGGTTTGGATTTCATTGGAGAAATCAATCCACATTCCAGTGGCTAGCATAGATGGATATTAATGGCCACTGATTATTTCACAAAGTGGATTGAAGCAGTCCCTACCAGGAAGGCTGATCACAATGTGGTCATGAAGTTTTTGACAGAAAATATCTTCAGCAGATTTGGTTGTCCACATAAATTAATAACAGATAATGCAGTAGCCTTCAGGGCAAAAGAATTGGTGGAAATGTGTGATTCAATGGGTATCAAACTTGTTCATTCCACCTCATATTATCCACAGGGAAATGGTCTAGCAGAATCCTCTAATAAAAGTCTGATCAGGATAACTAAAAAGCTGTTAGAGGACAATAAAAATAATTGGGATTCAAAGCTCAAGTATGCACTATGGGCTGACAGAGTGACCATTAAAAAATCCACAGGAAGTTCTCCTTTCAAGCTAGTATATGGCACTGAGGTTGTATTCCCAATTCAATTAACTCTCCCTATGGCTAAATTCCTTCAAACAGAGCAGGATGAGGAAGAACACATGGCAAAAAGGATCACTAATTTATCAGAAATACATCAGATTAGAGAACAGCTGGTTGAAAAGGCTACAGCACATCAGAGAAAGATCAAGGAAGCCTTTAACAAAAAGGCAAAAACAAAAAAATTTTAGATTAGTGACTTGGTTTTGAAATGGGATGTGCTAAAGGAGAAGAAAGGCAATCATGGGAAATTTGATGCTTTCTAGACAGGGCCTTTCATCATTTCACAGGTTCAAGGGAACAACACCTTCATACTGAAAAGTATGGGGGGAGAAGCAGTTTTTGATGGCCCAGTTAATGGGTGGTTTTTGAAAGTTTATGTTGTTTAAGGTCTTTGGCCTTAAGGGTTGTAAATATTGTGTTTTTATCAGTTTTAGTACAGATGCAGTAGACTCCATGCCCAATGGAACACTAGGAATTTTGGCTAATTTGTTTTCAGCTAGAAAGGCATTGATCTGCAGGTTCTTGAGACCTCACAGGGAGGATCTCATCCCCAGAAGGAGCCAGTGTTAGCTCTGCTACATGCTGCTGATTTTCCAGGAGAAGGAATAAGTTTGGTCCTTGGTTGCTGGCTCAGAGATGGTTTATAATGGTTATCATTGTCTCTCCCTATTTTCCCCACTACCTCCATTTCATCCTTCCCTTTCATTTTCCCTTTTCTCCTTATAACTCCGTTTCCCACTTAATCTCTTCACAAAACTCATTTAAACCTCATTACCTTTGTTTTACACTCGAAGTCAGTGTAAAAGTTGTGTTTCCCCGCTTAATTCCTTTAACACTATAAAATCCTGCCTAAACCCTTTTTTACCAACTCCCGGGCATATTTTGTTTTAACACTATTTGACCTTATAAACCCCCCATAACCTTTAAAACACATGTTAACCTATTTTTTTGGTTTTACCCCGATGCTAAAGTTTTAACCCTTATAACCACGCATATAATGAAAATCATTAACCCGTGCTCTGTCCCCGTCACATCAGTGTTAAAGGAGCACGTGCCTTTTATCTCAGTCGTCCAATCATCCCGTGAAGATCCGACGGTGTGCGCTCCCCCCGCTCCACTAACCTGCACGTCATATAACCCGCGAGGAAGTGGTTTCCCGCTGGCCACGTGTCACACCCTTACTGGATCGCGCTCATGTGTACGTAAACCATCTTTCCTCTAAAGCGGTGCATGGAAACCGCTTACTGCACTTCTGGTACGGCTCCCCGCTCGTTAACTCATGATCAACTCCACCGCCTGTTAGCCTTTGGATCTCCCCGATCATGATCCGATGGTCCACGATCCTCCTTTCTGAATTTCTTCCCGATGGCTTCCATAATCCAATCTGCACTATCCGTTTACGCGATCCAACGGTTGCTATTGTTCCTTTTGCCTCTGTGTCTTCCATCGCCTCCCGCCATTAGATCTAGGTCGTCCATCTGAGCCATCCAACTGTCAGTGTTCTTTCTCGGCTCTTCGTCCATTTTCGATGCATTTTTCAGAGTTTTTGGCTTGTCCCATGTACGCGAAGAAGGAAGAGATGGTCCGGCATCTGCACATTTAATCATCAGCTACCACATTTAAAGAACAACATGGTAAAGGACAAGAAGGACGATCCTCAAGCAATTCAATGACTACAACAGTTATTGAGTAGATAAACATGGCTTTTCACCAATTTGTGAAGGACAACGAAGTACCAGTAAATCAACAGACTGTATCAAAGACCATATCTAGTTGTAAATGCGGTTGGTGGTCAGTTATGACCCCTCCATGCATGGGTCTGTAGAGATTTTTTGTGAACAAACTCTATATATTCCAAAAAGTAAGATGTAATCAGGTGGATGAGTGTTATTCTGATGTAAGGTTCAACTTCTGGAGACTGCAACTATTGTGACACCTGCAGCTTCTGGTCTTCATTTCCAGGTAATACAAGCTTCTTTCGCTGTTAATTGCTCACTTTCAATTCTTCTTCTTTGTTCCAGGTTGTGCCTATTGTGCATTTATTCATGTGTTGCTGATGTTTAGCATTAGAGGGGTTGTCATCCCACCTCTGTGTTAGAATCTAGTTAGTTTCATTGAATATGTATGAAGGTTTCCATCGTTTTAATGCCAGAGAGCTGTCATCCTGTCTGTGCATTAGAGAATAGATTTACAGACCTTTTAACTGGTTTCATCTAGCCATCATAGGGTCCTGTGCATCTGCTGGTGTGATCAGTGTTCTCCATCATCAAATTTTCTTTAAAACTGTGAGTAATTGGTGATCTAAAGCCTTGTAGTCTGGGGGTGTTCACCCATGTCTAGGGTTAAGCATAGTAGAAGTGGTTATCTGGCTTGAATCTACAGCATTTCTTTCATTCATCCACCATTTTCCAACATTTTTGTTGAGTTTATAATGTTCCTGATCATCTCTGATATACAACCTAGGAGAGTTTCTTGGGGTGATAACAGGGCTAAATGAAAATGATGGACTGTAGGGGAGGGTTTCTTTGGACTGAGATCTAAAGGGGAACTTATTGAACAAGGAGCTTTATGAATCTTTGGGATTATTTCTTCACTGGTAAAGCTATGCTTTATATTTCCAACATGTACATGCTTAGTTACAAGCCTCTCTTACAGTGATACATAAGATTGTTTAGGCTTACCTGATTCTGATGCTCCTTTCTGTGACGTTTTTCTTTGCTTGACATTCTTCTCAGGGTCAGGCACTGGGTCAGCTGGTGATTTCTGAGGATTTCTCTGAGTATGCCTCACAAACTTAGCAAGAACTGTGATCTGGAGTCGCCAAAAGGTTGGTCCTCCAATAGAGTCACCAGATAGATGATTACAACCAAAAATGTGTCCAAACTTTGTCAATCATCAAAGTTGGATCTGTGTCATTCTCCCAAGAAAGCTGAGCTTCAATCTCCTCTCCCCAGAAACGACGCCAATTATGTTAGGATTCCAAGAAACTCTCCTAGGTTGTAGCTCGGAGATGCCTGGTAACATATAAATTCAAATATTGTTGCAATGGATGAATGGAAGGAATGATGCTTGTTCAAGCCAGATAACCACTTCTACTTTGTTTCACTTCAGACATGCGTGAACACCCCTAGACTACAAGGCTTTAGACCACCAATTACTCACAGTTTAGAGATTGGGTGAATATGGAGAATACTAACCACACCAGTAGATGCACAAGACCATGTGATGGCCGACTGCAACCAGTAAAGAAGTCTGAAAATCTAACCTACTAATGCAAAGATAGGATGACAACTCTCCTACATTAGAGAGAAAGAAACCTGGACCACCTATTCAATGATGCATACGAGATTTTAACACAGAGATAAGATGACAGCTATCTAATGCTAACATCAAGAGCTCAAGAACACAACATATCAGGCATAGCTTAGAATAGAGGAAAATGGAAAGTGAGCAGTTAACAACAAAAGAAGCTTGTATTAGCTTAAAATGAAGACGAGACGCTACAAGTGACAAAATTTCTACAGTCTCCAAAAGTTGAACCTTACATCAAAATGCCAACCACCAACCCTGATTACATCTTGTTTCTAGGTATTTATAAGTTTCATTACAAAGGCACTTGGCCATTCTAGGTATGGAGGGGTCATAATTGACCACCAACTGCATTTAACTGCCTAATGGAGTCTCTAATTGTGTTTTCTTGTTGCAGTGGATTAATCCAATTTTCTCAGGTGCTGTGCTATCCTCTTAGGCAGTTGGAGTGCTTGTACCAGTGGAGTTCCATAACTAATAAATGCAGTCACAAGGTCGTGCTTTGTCCTTTTCTCCTTGGCTATACTGTCTAATAAACATGGTTGTTGGAAGTCTGACAGCGACTGGTAATGGCAAGCTGGTCATCTTCCTTCTTTGGGCAAAAAAAATGGTGAAGGACATGGAATGCATGGGCGTTAACAAGCAGGGGCGGATTGGTCGGCGGTTTTGGTATTGATCGCACCACTTTTGGGCGTAAAGCGGTAAAAGGATAGGGGGATGCGATTCCACTCAGCGGCCGACACATAGCAGCGGATGAGAGAGAAAAACTGCTCTCATCGCGCGTTATCGTTCGAGTGAGTTGTGGGTGCGATAAGTGCCAAGGCCGTCAGATCTCGACGGAGATGACCTGACGGTGGGGATTTGAGGAGCAGGTCGCCTTTATCAGGTGCGACCAGGGCCATTGGATCAGTGGGGTGATCAACGGTAGGGATGGAGTGTGATAAGTTATGAAAGCGCGAAGACATATGGGATGGTTTTATGGAGGATTTTGGCTTTTCGCTCAAGGCTAAGGCCAAAGGGGTTAATTTGTCAAGTTTTAGGAGAAAAAGATAGGAATGAAGGTGGTGAAGAGGAAGCGGGGTGGAAGAAAAAGAAGGAATGACCAACTGTGAGCCTTCTTTTGGACACAGATCAACAGAGCGTGCTTTCCTTTGACCTTAGAAAATCAACGTTGAATAGCAGAGCTAACATGTTCTAATCTAGGGTTAATGGATTGGGGTTTATGGATGCTTTGGCATGTATATATATGTATTGTAACATTGAAAGGAATATAATGAAAAATCAACCTGGTAGTCCCAGTTTTGGGATCCAGGGGAAAATCTCTGTCTATATATGTTTTATGTTTTATGCTCTTGCCATTCTTTATTTTATGTTTTTAGAATTCGTTTGCAGATAATTTATGTACCGGGTTAAAACCTACATTTGGTATCAGAGCTTTTTTGGCTTCAAGGGGACGCCTTTGCTGTTGAAGGGTTTTGCTCAAGCTTGTGGTAGACCCTGCTCAGTGGGAGATCTATCAGATGGATTCTTGTGGTGAAAGAACTTGACAAGCAGTGGAAATATAGAGATCGAGATATTTAATGGTCAGAGTTTTGAGTCATGGAAACTCAAGATAACACATATTTCATTAAATTTGGAATTAAATGGTGGATCTAGAATTTCAAAATAACCAAAAAGCTCAATTCAAGTCATTGTCCTTGTAATAAAATATTTCCAAATCTAATGAAATATGTGTTATATGGAGGATCTAATGATGGATAAAGATCAGTGGATCGTGGTAGATCCGGGCACTAAACCAACAACAATGTTTGATGAAGATTGGAAGAAGTTGGATTAGAAGCCAAAGAGCACAATACAGTTGTGTATCTCAAATTCAGTATTGTTGATTGTATCAAGGGAAGATTCGACGAAGACTTTGTGGGACAAGTTAGGGACTTTGTACCAATCTAAGTTTGTAGAGAATAAATTGTTCCTATGGAAAAATTTGTATAACCTGGGGATGAAGGATGGGGACTCGATGACAGATCATGTGAATGCTTTTAATACTGTGATAAGCCAGTTGTTATCTGTTGATATAAACATTTCAAATGAAGATAAGTGCATAAGTTTTTTGTGTTCTCTACCAAATTCGTGGGATATTCTAGTTGTTTCAATAGGTAGCAATGTGCTTGCCTTGCTATTTGATGGAATGTCTCATCCTTGCTATTGGAGGAGATGAGACAAAAAAATACAAAGGGCTAGAATGGTTATGCCTTATTTGTACGAGGACAGTCCCAGAACATAAACAAAAATAAATCCTCGAGTGGGAGATCTAAATCTAGAGAGAAATATAAATCTCCATGAAAACTTGTAAAGGTGTGCTAGAAATGTGGAAAGGAAAGGAACTTCAAAAAGGACTGTAGATCTAATACTCCTGAGAAAGGAAATGGATCTAATGATTCTCCTTCTACATAGGCAAAAGCCACCTCAAATGAAGGTGGGGATGTGTACTTGGCTTCTTCTTCAAGTACACATGTAGATCATGAGGCATGGTTGATTGCCTCAAGTGCATCCTTTCACTTCACTCCCCACAAGGATTTGTTCTGCGAGTATGATAAATATGGTGGCGGTGATTTCTTCTTAGGGGATGATAGGAAGGCTAGAATCGTTGGTCGCAAAAAATTCAAGTTGAAGTTGTAAGGTGTAAGGATTAGAACACTTCCGAGTGTTCTGCATATTCCTACATTGGCCAGAAATTTAATTTCTGTAAGCGAATTGGATGTTGCAGGTGTAAAAATAGTGTTCGAGAAAGATACTTACAAGATGATTCGGGGAGCACTAGTATTGATGCGAGGAGTTCGAATTGGAATTTTGTACAAGCTTCAGGGTAGCACTGTTATTGATGGGTGCAACAGTTCTGTGGTTCTTGAAAGTGGAGCAGAAAATTTAGTGGTCTCTGTAAATACCATGCTATGGCATCAAAGGCTTGGACATATTGGAGAGAAGGGCCTTCGAATACTTCATGGTAATGGTATGGTAGAAGTTATGTCTAATTTCACTCTAGATTTTGATTTATGTGAAAATTGTGTATAAGGGGAGCAAAATCAGGTGAGTTTCCCCTCTGGTGCTAAGAGGGCGAAACAGATATTAGAGCTTGTACATAGTGATGTGTTTGGACCTATGTCGATTCCATCACTAGGTAAGTCTGTGTACTATGTATCATTTGTAGATGAATTCTCAAGGAATACATGGATATATTTCCTTAGGAAGAAATCTGAAAGTCTTTGATATGTTTAAAGAATTTAAGGCTCTGGTGGAAAATCAAACAGAGAAGAAGATAAAAGTATTGAGGAAGATATAGATGGAGAGTTTTGCAAGGATGAATTTGAAGAGTTATGTAAGAAGAGTGGTATAGCATGACAAAAGACTACTCCATACACACCTCATCAAAAATGGAGCTGCAGAAAGAATGAACAGGATGTTGATGGAAAAGGCAAGAAGCATGCTCAGTGGTGCTAAGTTAGGACAAGAATTATAGGCAGAGGCAGTGGAGATTGCATGTTACCTGGTCAACATATCACCTTCATCAGTGTTGGAGGATAAGGCTCCACAAGAGGTATGGACTAGTAAGAAACCCTCTTTTTCACATCTGAGGGTATTTGGATGTGATGCATATGTACATGTTCCAAAGGAGAAAAGAACCAAGTTGGACAGTAAATCTGAAAGGTGCATCTTTATTGGGTATAAGGATGGTTTAAAATGTTATAAGATTTCAAACCCAGAAACATGGAAGGTTGTGTACAATCGCGATGTGGTGTTTAGAGAGGTGAAACATGTTATTAAACATGAATTCCTACCAAAGGAACCTAAGAAGATAGAGATTGAGCTAAAGGAGGAGGAATCAAACTCTACATTAGAAGAGGAATCAAAAGATGAAGAGCCACAAACTCCATCTCTGAGAAGATTAGTTCGAGAAAGAAGGCAACCAGAAAGGTATAGTTCAGTTTCCTTCTCTTCAAATTTTTCTTTATCTATAATTAATGATGATCCCAAAACTAATAGGGAAGCAATCGATTCAAAGGATGGAAAACTCTGGAAGGAGGCCATGGTTGATGAAATGGCATCTTTGCACAAAAATGAGGCTTGGGATCTGGTGGAGTTGTAGGCTGGAATAAAACTCATTGGCAACAAATGGGTGTTTAAGAAGGAGATGAATGCAAAAGGTAACGTGGAGAAATAAAAAGCTCAATTGGTAGGAAAAGGTTATTCTCGGGTGTCGGGAATTGATTTTGGTTATAATTTTTCTCCTGATGCGAAGGTAGCTCCTATTATATTTGTTTTATATGTTGTTGTTGCTTTTGATTTTGAGGTAGAACAGATGGATGTGAAGACAACATTTCTTCATGTGTATCTAGAATAATTCTATATGAAGCAACCTGAATGCTTTGCAGTGAAGGGTAAGAAAGAATTGGTATGTAGGTTAAAAAAGTATTTGTATGGGTTAAAATAGTCACCAAGGATGTGGTATCATAAATTTGATACATATATATGGGGACTTGGCTTCACCAGAAGCAAAGTAGATCATTGTGTGTATTTCAAATTAATTAGTGACTGTGTTATTTATTTGGTATTATATATGGATGATATGTTGGTGATTGGAAATAACAAAGAAATTATCCAGGAATTGCAGACCCAATTGTCCTCCAAATTAGACATGAAGGAACATGGTGTTGCAAAATATATTTTGGGCATGGAAATTAAACAAGATCAGGAAAAAAGGAAGCTCTGGTTAAAACAATGGAAGTATGTTGAGACAACATTACAGAGGTTTAATATGCAGGATAGTAAACAGGTGAAGGTTCCTATTCTTGTCAGTGTAAATTTATCTATTGAATAGTGTCCTGATACACAAGAAGAGGAAGAAAACATGTGCCGTGTTCCATATGCAAGTGCAGTCGGTAGCCTAATGTATGCAATGGTCTGTACTAGACCATACATTGCACATGCAGTGGGAGTATTGAGCATGTTTATGTCAAAACCAGGGAAGGATCACTAGACAACAATGAAGCAGGTTTTTTGGTATTTGCGTGGCACTAGTGATTATGGTCTATGCTACCAAGGAAGACCAGGATTGGATAGAGTTTCGGAAATTTGTGGCTTTGTTGATGCAGACTGGGCTGGAGATCTAGATCACAGAAGATCTACAAGTGGGCATGTGTTTAACCTATTTGGAGGTGCAGTCAGGTGGATGAGCAAGAGACAGTTTGTAGTGGCACTTTCAACTATAGAGGTGGAATGCGTGGCAGCCACTCATGCAAGAAAGGAAGTTGTTTGGTTGCAAAGTTTGTGTTCAAGTATGGGGTTAGTACAATGAGCTATTAGGATAGACTATGATAGCTAAAGTTCAATTTTATTGGCAAATATGCTTGCTTATCATTCAAAGACAAATCACATTGATGTTCAGTATCACCTTGTAAGGAATATGGTTGAGGAAAAAAAGGTGTTGCTGGAAAAGGTGGACACCTTGAAGAATATTGCAGATGCATTGACAAAGTCCATGAGCACTTACAAGTTCTCTTGGTGTAGAGAAACAATGAGCGTTGCGGGGTTGGACCAATGACTAAGTTCTCCTATGGCCCCTTGTGGAAAGTAAACAACAAGTGGGAGAATGTTGGGTGTGCGCTATATTCTTTCCACAACTAGCCCCACACACAGGGGCTAATAGGGGGGAAATAGCCCCCCTTGTTCGTTCTGTCGAGTGCAGCAGGGGGGTCATAGGGGAGGCAGTAGCCTCCCTCTACGGGGTCCAAGGCAATGCCCTGGGGAATTTGTTTTAGATCCTATACTAGGTGGGTGGACCTACCTATGGTTTTGTGCATGGTTTAGGGCATGATGGTTTTCTGCCCATGGTATTTTTTAGATCCTGTCAAGGGAGCTATGGTTATGTTCTAATCCAGGGTTAATGGATTGGGGTATATGGATGCTTTAGCATGTCTATATATGTATTGTAACATTAAAAGGAATATAATGAAAAATCAATCTGGTAGTCCTGGTTTTGGGATCCAGGGGAAAATCTCTATGTCTATCTGTTTTATGTTTTATGCTCTCACCATTGTTTATTTTCTGTTTTTAGAATTCATATGCAGGTAATTTTTGTACAGGGTTAAAACCTATGGGCTTCAGCTTCTCTTCTTGAAGCCAGGCCTAGGATGATAAAATGAAGAAGCTGCAGAGGTATTTCAAACTCCAAAATTATGGTCTTCTAGAGGAACCACAAACATTGTTCTATCTTTACTGGTCGTGGAAGGTCCCTCTCAGAAATTTGAAGAGAAGGTCACATAATAGAATAGAGCTGAAAACCTTAAAAGGTATCTTCTTCCTTAAAATGTATGCTCTATGATTTGACCACAATACATTAGCGGATCAACTCCAGAATGTGTAGAATTAGACTTTCAATGTGAGGCAGATCCACCTACAAAGTTTAAGAAACCCAACGATGCCCTTAAGTTCTGAAACAACAAAGCAAACTGAAAAACCCTCGTTATTATACAGGTTTGAGCATCTCTTTAGATTTGGCACTCCCCCACAAGGATGAAACAATTTTCAGAGCTAGAAGATGTGTGTTGAATTCTTGTCAAGTGATCGAGATGGGATACAATTATATAGTTTTGAGAAAACATTTGGGGGGTCTGATTCATATTTTTAGGAGGGAAATTAAAATGATATTTAAATTTTAAAAATACTTTGAAGACCAAAAAGACTAATGTCCATTTTCATTTGGAAACCATCCTCAAAGGGCTTTCGCTATGATTGTGTTTTAATTTAATTTATAGCAAGGGCCTTATAACATGGAGATTTATTTTAGTCAAATAATTCCTCATGATATTTAGCCAAAGAGAAGTTTTCACATCATCAAGATTTTGGGTTTTCACCCACAAACTATGTCCTTAAACTTAAACAATCATAACTCCCAAACCGTGAAGGCTCTTGTGGTGTGCTACATTCCACCAAAATCGGCTCAATGAGGAGAATCCAACAAATATGATCCAGAATAAAAAAAAAAGTTACGATTTTCGATGTCATTTTGGTCAGAAAAGGTGGGGCATCTCCTGGTGTTACTTGGGTTAACATCAATGACAGCCACTTTTCAACAATCTCCCCCTTTGTCAATGATGGTAACACATGTACTCCGCCTGCAATCACTACTCCCCCTAGCTACATGCTTTTGATTCCCCTATCATGTATACTCTCTCCCTTTGACATCAATGGCATACACAACACTCCTGTGATTCCATTTTACTAGGCCTAGGTGGACTTGCCATCACTGTAATGGATTTGGGGTTCAAACTAACCTTTCTTATGATTTACGTGTACTAGCATTTTCTAGAAGGCATGGAAGGCAAAAATTCTTATGGCTCAATTATTGCTTAATCCAACAAACATCAATTAATATCGTAGACTTTCATTTGAATTACCTGTTACAAAATATTTAATATTTCATGGATGATGTAGTCACTGTAGTCACTCCTCAGAGGCTTATATAAGCACGCCTCTCCTTTGAATCTTCATTTCATGGCTCCGTTTCCTTCTCGCTTACGCATCTGCTTTTTCAATATGAAGTTTAGGAGATACATGGCATATAGATATGATATTTTTCTGAGTTTCAGAGGGATCGATGTGAGAAGAGGGTTTGCCGACCATCTCTACCATGCCCTCACAAACGCAAGCTTCTGTGCCTTCCTTGACACCTACGGTCTCAACAGGGGAGATGACATTTCTGCAAAACTACACCATGCAATTGAGGAGAGTCGCATCCTCATGCCCATATTCTCCACCAACTATGCACAATCGCCCTGGTGTCTCAGAGAAGCATCACATATTGCACGCAAAGTAGTGCTTCAGAGGCAGGGAAACGGGTCATCCATTGCCATTCCTCTGTTTTATGACGTCACTCTTGTGCAATTTCAGCGTCCAGACCAAAGTGGGAGCCCATTTGCCGAAGCATTCAAAGAGCATGAGATGAGTGGGAGATACAGCCCGCAGGAAATCCATGAATGGAAAGCTGCTCTATTCCAACTCTGTTGTCTCTCTAGCTGGTCACTTCTAGAAGATTTTAATGGGTAAATAACTCTCTCTTATATATTTATCGGCTTCTGCGTCTTCTGTTTTGAGTTTTCTTGATTTTTAAAAGCTCTGCGCTGATATTATATATTTATCGGTTTCTATTTCTGTTTCTGTTTTTGGATTTTGTTGATTTTTATAAACTCTGCGCATTGCAGCTATGAAGCAGCGTTGGTGAAGCGCGTGGTCGAAGATGTGGCTAAGCATTGCATGACAGACTGCCGCAGCAAGCCTTCAATTTAATACTACTTTTCAACCACGGTCCATCAAAAGTCATCGCCCGGTATCATTTGTAGTTTCTCTGGTTTGGTTCAAATGATCATATCTGTATCAAAGGAAATAAAATTTTAAATCTGGTTTCTCTGGTATGGTTCAGATGACCCCAGATCATATTTGTATCGTAGCCTTGGTCCGAGAACTAAAATTTTGTATCTTTTAAATTTGGTTTCTCTGTTTTGGTTCGAATGACCACATATCATATTTGTAGCATGTGCCCATGGTTGGGGAAGTAAAATTTGTATCTTCTAAATTTGGTTTCTCTGGTTTGGATTGAACGACCATAGATCATATTTGTATCGTGTTAGTTTGAAATATTATATCAGTTCGAACTTTATTTTAGGGTTTCTATACGGGGTAGCATCTAATTTCTATATATATATATTCAACACAACTGAGAATCTATTAGAAATGTTCTATTGAAAATGTTTTAATTTATAAGAATTTAATCATATATAGAGAGCATTGGCGTCAAACCTTTTTAAATGCAAATAATTTTTTAATTTTTGAATTTTAAAAGAATTTTGCACTTCAAAAGATTTGATCTCTTCTGATCTTTCTTTATACTTGTTAGATCCATGATTAAGATGGGTCTATAATATTTATATTATAATGGATAGATTCATTTTTCATATTATTTATTTTTTTAAAGAAATATGTGAAAATTGTGTAAATTAGTTAATGATGTAATTAAAATAAAAATATCATAAAATATTCTTTAAAAAAAAAATTGAAATATAATGTGTTTTTTTTTCCAAAAGAAAAATCGTAATTTTATTCATATTGAGCAAAATTACATGTTGTAGATGCTACATTAGCATATGCTGTATAAACTTGTAGTGATGCACAGGATCTAAAAAAGACAATAATTTATGAACTATCTATGCTTTTCTACCTTCCTTTTTTTCCACTTTCTGCCAACTTCCAGTGTTGGGAGTGGATGTTACAGTGGACATTTTTGCCTCTTTGGTAGTAGTTAGGGTTTCTTTGTCAGAATCTGAACTTTTTGTTGAGTGTATTCGCTTGTTGCCACCGATTCCCTTCCCTGGGATGAGTTGCTCAATTTTCTGCTGTGAGTCAGTTATCATTGTAACTAAAGAAGAGAGTTATGGTTCTCATCATTTTTTGAGTTAATTTGGGTGCCTTGTTCATTGAACACTGAGATATTTCCTGGGTGTTCTGCTTCTTGGAATGTGGTGTTTGTGGTATTTTCTGCATTTCCTTCCTCTTCTATATCATCTACTGGAGAGGCTGAAAACTGCCATCCTTTAAGCTTTGGTGGTTGTCTTCTTTTCCTATCCTTTTTATTTTTTGGGCAAGCACTTTGTAGATGACCAGTTTGATGACAAATGCGACATCTGAAGGTAGTATTTTCATAATCAAGACACTAGGACCATTGCTTTTCGTTGTGGAATAAAAGGATGCGATCTAGTAATCCTTGACTAAGATCAACCTCCACACAGATTCTGGTGAAAGTGTATATATCCTTGGTAAGACGCTCACTATAAGATTTGTTTGTAGGCTCGCAATACCCAACAGTATTCGCCATATGCATGCCAGAGGTAAGCCATCTCTCGTGGCTTTATATGCCTTTCTGCCCTCAAACAATATTTTTGACAGGCTTGCAGTTCGTGATCGGAGGCAGCTCCCTCTTCCAACCTGTTGTGGCGGCTACAAGATTCCTCCCTTCTGCCTTTATTGTGTGCCAGATCTCTGGGGAGAATAAAAGCGTTGTCGCAAGAACTAAGTACAAAAACCCTCGTCATCCCTTCGGTGATGATGGTAATGCAGGAGTTCGCCTCTAGTGGTGTCACCAGATTTTTGGGGCTTCTGTTACCCATATACAGATTTGAAGATCTTGGCTCCATGGGAGCCATTATACAACTTTGGATACTAGATCCCATTTCAGGTTGGTGCATTTCGAGTGTGTAGAACCAAGAGTGTATTATTTTGCTTGTTCCCTCGCCATCCAAGTATGAGTCGGATCCGTGGATAGATCTGACGGCGATCTGCATCTGCGAGGAAGGATATCAAAATATGGGCAAAGAAACCTGTAGATCTCTGTCTTAGCATCTTGGATCCGTTGATAGATCATTTTTAGGGCCCAAAAATACTTTGGCCAGAGGGTGATAGCTACAGATCTTCTCAGCCCTAACATCCAAAGCGTAGCCAAAATTATCATCAGTGAGAGGTTTTATACATCGAGTACTAGATATGCAAAGAATGGTAGAACCGTAAGCCCTCGCCTCTCTGCATATGCCAGTTCTCACCATCGCCATCTTTTTCCTCTCCTCCTCCGCAAAGCAACCTCTCCGAACTTTGGATATCTTCTCTGAAATATAAATATGTGTTATTTAAAAAACATATATATATAATCAATGTTCAATAATAATTTTAATTAAGTATAAATTTAATAAAGTTAATCTTATTGAAAAAATTTGTAAAATTTTTAATAATTATAATAATATTGTTAAATAATACAACTCTATTCAATCATGGTGAAATTAGCTTAAATATGGTTAACCATCGTCACTATGCTTAACAGTGTTTTGTGAGTCATTATTGACAATAAATAGTAATGTTCAAAAATTCACATTCCAATATCACAAATAAATATCAACGTCCAAATGTAAGAAACAAAAATATATTATGTAAATATATATTGTCAAAAGCTCATGAAATAGGTTGTTCGAAATACTGAGAGGGGCTTGAATCAATATTTCACTTACAAATAGTTAAGTTTTCTTTTTTCAGAGCATTAATTATTTTCATCATCAAATTAAAAACATAAACCAATAGTGCAGGACATAAAAACATGGTAAACAGAAAAAAAAAAAAATTAGGTGGAAACCATTCCGGAAGAAAAACCACCGAACTTTTCTCTAATAATTTTAATTCTATCATTATATTAATGCTTTAGCTCCAACTAAAAGGGAAACCCCAACTCCCTAGCAATCTAGACAAAGCCTTCTATTTTTATGAGGCAGCTCCAACTATTGAAAGGATTCTTCTACACCCTGTTTTACCAACACCCATTGGAAGGATGCTCCAATGCCATGCAAGATCAAACTTCCCCTTGCACCACCCTGCCGCCCTGAAGTGTTTTCAGGTTCCAACTTGAAGGTTACTTCAACCACTGGCCTAACACCACCCGACTACCCTAAAAATGATAATAGAATAGATCACTATTGTGGGCTCCCGTATCAGGGACAATGACCCACTATACAATCAATAGACTACTGCAATGAATATCTTTGCAGTGATATGAAAATAAATTCCCAACAATGAAATCCTTATAATTATGCAACCCTTACTTTAGAAGCTCAACTACAATTTGTTGCAGATGAATAGACTCTTACTGTTGTTGTATAAGCATTTGAATCATACTGATGCAAAATAGTGACAATGATACACAAACATATTAGAAACCCTAACCATTGCACAAGATGAGACTTCTAATCATGAAATAATTACACTATGTTGTAAGTTGAGTAAGGCCTTCTCAAATGTTGCAATAATGATACGACAACAAAGACAATTAGTGAAAAACACACTGCTAAATATAACTCTTGAAGATGATGAAAGCCCTTATAACAATCCTCAAAACATCAGAGATAACCAGATCTTGGACCAACCTCTATCCTTGTTTGCAAGTGATTTATGCTTAGAATTGTGCCATAGTAGAAATGAATACAATATGAACAATAATTACTCTGGCTACAAGACCAAATAGAATCATACCTCTTGAGTCTTCCTGCAAATACCTTAGCAAATTAACATCCCAATTCAAAAGGGAATACCACTTTTATGTGTAGTGTGATGCATGATATGTCATATATGCTACGAAATAAGAAAGTGCCACTATTGAAATTACATTGGTTTGAAATCTTCAAAAGTAGTGAGTTTCTTCCAAGTCACGTATATCCATCAGGAATAGGGTCGAAAGATTACACATAACTAATAATATCAAGCCTTTTATTGGACTGATATGCTTTTAATTTGATTGATATGATTATGTTTTAAGAGGCTATATTCATACCACTATAATCAACAAATAAACATAGATCATCCCTATAAATGCCTTAGAATTACCTCATTCAGTGGGGCGAATAGCCTTTAATTCGTTTCAAAGTAAGACTAACAAACCTTTTTAGAGATTAGGATGCACAATATTTGCACTTGCATGCTAGTTTTGACACATGAAACATGTTTGACAAATGATTCCCTTGCTTTAGATCTCAATCTAGGTTATTTGTTTGTACAGGCATAAATAAATTGAACCCTTATGCACATATTTATTGGCTTTGTTGTGTGTGTGCTATATTCATTCCACAACTAAACCCATGCACGTGGGGGTCAATAACCCCCCATGTTCATTGCACTAAGTGCAGTAGGGGAGTCACAGAGGGGGTTGCATGCCCCCCTATTGAGGGGTTTAAGGGGGGCAGTAGCCCCCCTCTACAGGGTTTGAGGCAGCGCCCTATGGAAAAAAAAATTGGACCCTATATTAGGTGGGCAGACCTACCTATGGTTTTGTGTGTCGTTTTCGCTCATGGTTTTAACCATGATGGTTTTCTTCCCATGGTATTTTGTAGATCCGGTCAAGGGAATTACCGTTATTTTCTGTTAGGATTCTAAGAAACTCTCCTAGGTTGTAGCTCAGAGATGCCTGGTAACAGATAAATTCAACTATTGTTGCAATGGATAAATGGAAGGAATGATGCTTGTCCAAGCCAGATAACCACTTCTACTTTGTTTCACTCCAGACATCCGTGAACACCCCCAGACTACAAGGCTTTAGACCACCAACTACTCACAGTTTAGAGATTGGGTGAATATGGCGAATACTGACCACACCAGTAGATGCACAAGACCATGTGATGGCCGGCTGCAACTGGTAAAGAAGTATGAAAATCTAACCTACTAATGCAAAGATAGGATGACAACTCTCCTGCATTAGAGAGAAAGAAACCTGGACCACCTATTCAATGATGCATACGATATTTTAACACAAAGATAGGATGACAACTATCTAATGTTAACATCAAGAGCTCAAGAACATAGCATATCAGGCACAACTTAGAACAGAGGAAAATGGAAAGTGAACAATTAATAGCAAAAGAAGCTTGTATTAGCTGAAAATGAAGACGAGACGCTGCAAGTGACAAAATATCTACAGTCTCCAGAAGTTGAACCTTACATCAAAATGCCAACCACCAACCCTGATTACATCTTGTTTCTGGGTATTTATAGGTTTCATTACAAAGGCACTTGGCCATTCTAGGTATGGAGGGGTCATAATTGACCACCAACTACATTTAACTACCTGATGGAGTCTCTGATTGTGTTTGCTTGCTGCAGTGGATGAATCCAATTTTCTCAGGTGCTATGATGTCCTCTTAGGCAGTTGGAGTGCTCGTACCAGTGGAGTTCCATAACTGATAAATGCAGTCACAAGGTCATGCTCTGTCCTTTTCTCCCTTGGCCATACTGTCTCTTAAACATGGTTGTTGGAAGTCTGACAACGACTGGTAATGGCAAGATGGTCATCTTCCTTCTTCGGGCAAATGGAATGGTGAAGGATGTGGAATGCATGGGCATTAACGAGCAGGGGCAAATTGGTCAGGCAGTTTTGGTATTGATCGCACCGCTTTTGGGTGTAAAGCGATAAAAGGATAGGGGCATGCGATTCCACTCAGTGGCCGACACGTGGCAGTGAATGAGAGAGAAAAATCGCTATCATCGCGCACTATCGTTCGAGTGAGTTGTAGGAATGATAAGTGCGAAGGCCATCAGATCTCGACGGAGATGATCTAACAGTGTAGATTTGAGGAGTAGGTCGCCTTTATCGGGAGCGACTGGGGCCGTTGGATCAGCAGGGTGATCAACAGTAGGGATGGAGCACGATAAGTTACGAAAGTGCGCAGACATATGGGATGGTTTTATGGAGGATTTGGGCTTTGCGCTCAGGGCTAAGGCCAAAGGGGTTAATTTGTCGGGTTTTAGGAGAAAAAGAAAGGAATGGAGGTGGCGCAGAGGAAGCAGTGTGGAAGAAAAAGAAGGAATGACCAACTGTGAGCCTTCTTTTGGACACAGATCAACAAACTGTGCTTTCCTCTGACCTTAGAAAATCAGCATTGAATAGCAGAGCTAACACTATCTCCTTCTGGGGATGATATCCTCCCTATGAGGTCTCAAGAACCATAAACTACTGCCTTCATACAAAAACAAGATCAGCAACAATTCCTAGTGTTCCATTGGGCATGGAGTCTAATTAAGCCTACATCAAAACTAGGAAAAAGAACATATTTACAATGCTGAGGCCTGGAGGCCTTAAACAACATAAATCTTCAAAAACCACCAATTGACTAGGCCATCAAAAACTATTTCTCCTTCCATGCTTTGCAGCATGAAAGTGTTGTTCCCCTAGATCTGAGAAATGACAAAGGGTCCAGTCCACAGAGCATCAAACTTCCCATGATTGCCCTCCTTTTCCTTCAGTGCGTCCCATTTGAGCACCAAGTCTCCAATCTGAAAAATTATCCACCTTTGCCTTTCTGTCAAAGGCTTCCTCGATTCTCTATTGATGTGCTATAGACCTTTCAACCAACTTATCTCTGATTTGATGCACTTCTACCAAGTCACTAATTCTCCTTGCCATGTCATCTTCCTCATTTTGTTCTTCCTGCAAGAACTTTGCCACAGGGAGGGTTAATTGAATTGGGAATACGGCCTCAATGCCATATACCAGCCTGAATGGAAAATTCCCTATGGATTTCTTGGTGGTCACTCTATCAGCCCACAATGCATATTTCAGCTTGGAATCCCAGTTCCTTTTGTTGTCCTCCAACAACTTTTTGATTATCCTTATCAGTTTCTTATTGGATGATTCTGCTAGACCATTACCTTGAGGGTAATAAGAGTTGGAATGAACTAGTTTAATGCCCATTGAGTCACACATGTCCACCAATTCTTTTGCTCTGAATGCTGTTGCATTGTATAAAATCAGTTTGTGTGGACAGCTGAACCTGGTGAAAATATTTTCTGTTAATAACTTCATGACCACATGGTGATCAGATTTCCTAGTAGGGATGGCCTCAATCCATTTAGTGAAGTAGTCAGTGGCTACTAAGATCCATCTGTGCTGGCCACTGGAGTGTGGATTGATTTCACCTATGAAATCCAAACCCCATTGCTGAAAAGGACCACTGGCATGGATGGGCTTCAAGGGCAGAGACTTCAACTGTTGTTTTCCTTCAAACCTCTGGCACCTGTCACAAGATTTAACAAATGAAAAGATATCATAAAACAAAGTGGGCCAATAATACCTAGCTCTGAGGATCTTGTGGGTTGTGGTCTTCCAATAGTGATGTCCTCCATAGATGATGGAATGGAACTGATGCATGACCTCCATAGATTGTTCTTTGTCCAGACACCTTAAAAGAATTCCAGAGGGATCCCTCCAATACAGCAAGTTTTCATGAATGCAATACTTGGTTGCTCTGAGCTTAATAGTTCTGGCTTGGCTCGAACTTAGGCCTAGAGGCACTTCTAGCTTTAGTAAAAATTGAACTATTGTAGAATATCATTCACAAGAAGCTAGACTTTCTACCAACGACTGGTTCTGTCCCACTGTTGCTTCTTCTGTCTGTCCATCCTCTGAAATTGTGCTTATCAAATTCATGTCCAGCATCCTGCAATTTTCTTCAGCCATTAGCTTGGCGAGGCCTTGACCTTTGAACAGATTGGTGGGCTTTAACTCTATATTGAATTCAATAAGCTTTGCAATCAATTTTTCCCTTCTTCCATCAACGTCTGGCTGCGTTAGAACATCCTTTACTGAAGCAAAGGGCATGTATGCAATTACCTTGGAGTGTAGGATGTAGATTCAGAAAGCCTTCGGAGATTTGATAAGAGCGTAAACCTGCTTGTCAATGATATCGTACCTTAGTTTAGCATCCCTTAATCTTTTGCTGAAGAATGCCACTGGATGCTCTGAACCCTCTTCTTCTTTCTGCAATAAGACTGCTACAAGGGTATCGCCAGAGGCAAATGAAAATATATGAAACTCCCTGCTATAGCTTGGGCTGATTAAAGTGGGAGCTTCCATAATGGCTCTCTTGATGGCTTCAAAAGATCTTCTTGCTGCATCAGTCCATTTGATCTCTGACCCCTTTTCTAGAATGGAGGTGATATGCTTTACCAATTCTGCAAAATTAGGAATAAACCTCCTTACAAAATTTATTTTGCCCAGAAAGGATTGGATGTCCTTTTTTGATCTTGGGACAGACAAGGTCTGTATTGCTTTCATTCTTTCTGGATCAATTTTGACACCTGCAGCATAGGCGATGTGTCCTAACATCTTGCCCTCTTCCAAAGAAAAATGTGACTTCTTGGGATTCACTGATATTCCAAACCTTCTGCACTTCAGGAACACCTTCTTCAAATGCTGCAAATGATCTTGATGGATGCCGGAGTATACTGTTATATCATCCAGGTAGACAAGGAAAACTTTGTCCTTCTCTCCTACAAATGCTATGTCCATAGCTCTCTGAAAGGTGGCTCCAACATTCATCAGCCCAAAAGGCATCTTAGAGTACATGAAAGTGCCCCAAGGAGTGGTGAAAGCACTCTTTTCTTGGTCATCTGGATGCACAGAAACCTGGTTATACCCTGAAAAATCCATCCAGGAAAGACATGAATTTGGCTCCTGAGACTTTCTACAGTAAATGCTCCATCTTGGTCAGAGGATAGTTGTCTTTCTTAGAGCATTTGTTTAAGTTTCTGAAATCAATGCACAGCCTGATTTCTCCACTTTTCTTCCTCACCACTACCAAGTTGGCCACCCATTTTGAATATCTCAGAGGGACTATGATTTTGGCAGCCAACAACTTCTTGATTTCTTTTTCAATCAAAGGAAGAAGCAGAGGATTTATGGGTCTCAATTTCTGCTTGAAAGGAATGGTGTCTTTCTCCAAGGGGATCTTATGCTGGATGATCTTTTTATCATAAGTTTTGAGGTCACTGTATTCCCAGGCAAAGACATCAGCAAATTGCTTCATCAAGGTGCAATATTCAAAACTCTAGGCAACAGACAAATGGGTGGATAGATTTATATACTTTGGATGATCTGGACTCCCTATGTTATGCTTATGGACTGCAGACTGATCTTCTTTTTGGGCAACCTTATGAGGCACATCATTTTGGTCAAATAGCTTCTCTAAAGGCACTAACCCTTTAGGGATATGATTGCTAGGCAACTGAACAATGTTGTCTTGGCCAATTTTGTTCTTTAGCAAGGGCTGGGGACATTCCTCCAAGGTTTCATTCTCTTGATCAATTTGCATTTCAGAGAATTCATCAATGACTTGCAGAAACCTATTCACCTCATCATCATGCTTAAAAACTTTCCAGTGTTGGACATTATCAGGCAAGGATGGTCTATACTTTATTTGAACTTCGTAAGCCAACCTAGGGGGCATGGGAGGGATACACATGCTAGCAGACATGGCAAGGGAATCGGCAAGCTGATTTTTGACCCTAGGAATGTATGAGATACAAAAAATATCAAAAGAATCTTTAAGTCTCCATACCTCATCTCTATATGCTTTCAGCCTTGGGTGCATTGCCTTGAACATTTTGTTCACTTGCTGAATGATGAGATCAGCATCTCTAAACACCTTTATGTTTCTAATTCCTCTGTCTTTGGCCGCATTTAAGCCCAATATCAAAGCCTCATACTCTACTATATTGTTGGTGACCTGAAAAGTCAGCTTGAACGACGTATGTGTGCTTTCTTGTTTTGGAGACACTAGCACCACTCCTTCTCTTGCAGTTTCCCTTGAACAGGCTCCATCAAAGAACACATCCCAAACTTGTGTCCCTTCCTCTTCCATGGCCTGGCATACTGGTTTTTTGAGCTGCACCAAGGCCTTCTGGGATTCTTCAATTTGGAGAATACATGCTCCAAAATTGGTCTCCACAATGTAAATAGGATGATTAGTGGGATTATTCTCATCATTGACGATATAGGCCAGCTGGCCTTTCCTATATAGTCTTCTACTTTCTCCTCCAAAAACTGGGACAGTGGCATAAGATAAATCATTCTACAATGTCCCACCCAGCCTCTTAATCCACCCTCTAGAAAGTAGCATACCAAACTTAGGGGGGACATCTGCTACCACAATATCCATCATCATGCTCTTCATGGGCAGCTGAGTTAGGGTGATAGCCAAGTCTTTGATTAATCCCAGACATTTCACCTTCCTTGAATCAAAGGAGAATAAATCATGATAAGGTCTGGTAATGTCAAGGCCTAACTCTTCCATGACAGCTTTGGGCATTAGATTATGGCTGGCACCTGTGTCAAGCTAATAGTTGTGGAGGGTTTTGTCATGAATGGTCAAAGAGACATAAAATGATGGGGAGCTATTATCAGATGGTTCAGTCATTAGGCTAAGCACGACTGTAGGTTTATCATCTTGCAAATTCACATAGTCATTGGAGGCTTGTGAGGCTTTTAGCTCAAGGGCATCAAGGATAGGCTTTCTAAAGACCTCACTCTTTGCGAGTTCTATCAAAGGCACAGATATTTTCAACTTTTGGACTTCTGATTCGAAACTAAAATGGGAAGGGGACTTGTCAAAGCCTCTTACCTCTTGAGCTGGTGCTTTAACGATGACTGGATCAGCTGCTGGTCTTTTTTGCTTGCTGATTTGTTGTTCTATGGGAAAAGCAGCTCTTTGAGCATGACTCTCTTTGACATTACTCATTCTTGACCTCAAGTTATATCTCTGCTAATCTTCAGTTTTTAGGATAGATTCTCTATCCCACTCTTGACTAGCCTGGTCCTTGAGTAATGATTCTTCATAGGCAACCAATGTCAAAAAGGTAGCACTGCCCTTATCTTCCATGCAGTGAATCTCATCTTCTTCATCAAACTGTTCCTCCTCCATGATTACATTTTGGAAAGGAATCTTAATCCTTCGTTCTTCACTGGCCTCTTTTCCTCTTTGAATGATCTGCAATTATTCATTTGCTCTTCTGAATGGATTTGGATTTCTAGGAGCAAATGTGCTAGGCAGCCTTGCTTTCCTAGAACTCTGCTCAACCTTCAACTTGGATATCTCAATAGCCAATGACTCTATCATCTTAGTCATTTTGTTTATCTTAGGTTCTGAAGATGAAGAAGAAGAGGAAGCCTCACTTCTCTGCCTCCTTCTATCAACATGGCCTTGAGTTTCTCTACAACCATGATATTGGATTCTACCTCTAATGCTGCATCTTACATCTCAGCTAGTGTAGCACATCTTCTCTCTCTTAACAGCAGGCAGAAATCAGAATCAAAGGCATTAGCATAGGTGAGTTTTGTAGAGGTGGGGGTAGGCTTCACTGCAACTGGTATTTTGCTATACATCTGATTGAATCTTTTATTAAAGTCAGACAATGATTCCCCATTCTCCCTTTTGAGGTTGCCAAACTTAGTATGGCAGTATAGCAAGTCTTTCTTATCTCCCAATGCCTTAAAAACACATCATCTAATGCTTCAATATCTGCTATAGACCTAGGGGTCAGCTCTCTAAACCACTTTCTAGCCTCTCCATCAAGGCTTTGGACAAACACTCTCATCCACACAACATCTTCACTGATATCTAGGTTATCAGCATAGCTATAAAAAGACTCAAGGTTCTCTTCAGTCGTTACTCCCTCTATACTAGTAATCTTAGGCATGTATTTTTGATATTCTCTTGTAGTCATGGCATTCAAAGGAGTAGGCAGAACTAGGGGTCCATACCTAGCAGTTATGATTCTTTCCATTTTGGTAGGTGCTTGTGGGCTTGCTGTGACTGGGGTAGATGGAAGAGTATCGGCAGTTTGGAAGGTAGAGAGCTGAGGAACGAATGACACGGCTTGTTAGCTCTGCTACATGCTGCTGATTTTCCAGGAGAGGAATAAGTTTGGTCCTTGGATGCTAGCTCATATATGGTTTATAATGGTTATCATTGTCTCTCCCGATTTTCCTCACTACCTCCATCTCATCCTTCCCTTTCATTTTCCCTTTTCTCCTTATAACTCCGTTTCCCACTTAATCTCTTCACAAAACTCATTTAAACCTCATTACCTTTGTTTTACACCCGAAGTCAGTGTAAAAGTTGTGTTTCCCTGCTTAAGTCCTTTAACACTATCAAAGCCTGCCTAAACCCTTTTTTACCAACTCCCGAGCATATTTTGTTTTAACACTATTTAACCTTATAAACCCCCGATAACCTTATAAACCCTGATAACCTTTAAAACACATATTAACCTATTTTTTTGGTTTTACCCTAGAGCTAAAGTTTTTACCCTTATAACCACGCATATAATGAAAATCATTAACCTGTGCTCTGTCCCCGTCACATCAGTTTTAAAGGAGCACGTGCCTTTTACCTCAGCCCTCTGATCATCCCGCGAAGATCCGACGGTATGCGCTTCCCTCGCTCCGCGAACCTGCACGTCATATAACCTGCAAGGAAGTGGTTTCCCGTCGGCCACGTGTCTCACCCTTACTGGATCACGCTCATGTGTACGTAAACCACCTTTCCCGTAAAGAGATGTGGGGAAACCACTTACCACCCTTCCGGTACAGCTACCTGCTCGTTAACTCATGAACAACTCCGCCGCCCATCAGCCGTCGGATCTCCCCAATCATGATCCGATGGTCCACGATCCTCCTTTCCGAATTTCTTCCCGATGGCTTCCATTATCCAATCTGCACCGTTCGTTTACGCAATCTGACGACTGTTATTGATCTCTTCGCATCTGTGTCTTCCATCGCCTCCCGCCATCATATCTAGGCCGTCCATCTGAGCCATCCAACGGCCAGCGTTCTTTCTCGGCTCTTCGTCCATTTTCGATGCATTTTTCAGAGTTTCTGGCTTGTCCCATGTACGTGAAGAAGGAAGAGATGATCCGGCAATCTGCACATTTAATCATCAGCTACCACATTTAAAGAAAAACACGGTCAAGGACAAGAAGGATGATCCTCGAGCAGTTCAATGACTGCAGCAGTTATTGAGGAGATAAACATGGCTTTTCACCTGTTTGTGAAGGACAACAAGGTACCAGTAAATGTCATTTTGTCCATTGAAATCAGCAGACTGTATCAAAGACCATATCTAGTTGTAAATGCGGTTGGTGGTCAGTTATGACCCCTCCATGCATGGGTCTGCAGAGATTTTTTGTGAACAAACTCTATATATTCCAAAAAGTAAGATGTAACCAGGTGGATGAGTGTTATTCTGATGTAAGGTTCAACTTCTGGAGACTGCAACTATTGTGACACATGCAGCTTCTGGTCTTCATTTCCAAGTAATACAAGCTTCTTTCGCTGTTAATTGCTCACTTTCACTTCTTCTGCTTTGTTCCAGGTTGTGCCTGTTGTGCATTTATTCATGTGTTGCTGATGTTTAGCATTAGAGGAGTTGTCATCCCACCTCTGTGTTAGAATCTAGTTAGTTTCATTGAATATGTATGCAGGTTTCCATTGTTTTAATGCCAGAGAGCTGTCATCCTGTCTGTGCATTAGAGAATAGATTTACAGACCTTTTAACTGGTTTCAGCTAGCCATCACAGGGTCCTGTGCATCTGCTGGTGTCATCAATGTTCTCCATCATCAAATTTTCTTTAAAACTGTGAGTAATTGGTGGTCTAAAGCCTTGTAGTCTGGGGGTGTTCACCCATGTCTGGGGTTAAGCATAGTAGAAGTGGTTATCTGGCTTGAATCTGCAACATTTCTTTCATTCATCCACCATTTTCCAACATTTTTGTTGAGTTTATAATGTTCCTGAGCATCTCTGATATACAACCTAGGAGATTTTCTTGGCGTGATAACATTAATTGGCGCCGTTACCGGGGAGAGGAGAATTGAAGCTCAGCTTCCTTGGGAGAACGACACAGCTTCAATCTTTGACGATAGAAAAGGTTTGAACATAGTTTCTGGTTGTAATCATCTATTTGGCGACTCCATTGGAGGAAGACCATCCTTTGGTGACTCCACATTGAAGTTCTGGCTCAGTTTGTGAGACACACTCGAAGAAATCCTTAGAAATCACCAATTGAACCAGTGCCTGAACCTAAGAGGACTGTAAAATCGAAGAAAGCATCACAGAAAGGGGCATCAGGATCAGGTAAGCCTAAGAAATATTATTCATCTCTGAAAGATAAAGTTATTGCTGAAGATTTATAGTTTGAAGATTTAGAGCTCAGCATTGTTAATCAGGAAAAACCTTCAGAGATTAGTTTAGCCCCTTGTGCAGTTAGTTCCCCTTTGAATCTCAGTCCAAAGAAAGCTTCCCATTCAGTCCAAAACATCCCTTTATCTCTTCCATCCATCACATTACTCCCTACCATTCAATCTGCTAGTATTCTTCCAAATATTCCAATCATGGCAAGACAGTAAGCACGTACGAGGATAGAAAGAATTGTAGCTACCAAATATGGACCGCTGGTATTGCCTGTGCCTTTAAATCCTATGCCTGTGGGAGAATATCAGAAATATATGCCTAAATTCACTGGCACAGAGGGAGTAACAGTAGAAGAACACTTGGAAGCTTTTTACAGTTATGCAAATAATTTAGATATAAGTGAAAATGATGTGTGGATGAGAGTTTTTGTCCAGAGCCTTGATGGAGAGGCTAGGAAGTGGTTTAGAGAATTACCCCAGAGATCAATAACAGATATTGAAGCATTAGATGATGCGTTTTTGAAGCAATGGGGAGATAAAAAAGACTTGTTGTATTATCATACTGAGTTTGGTAATCTGAAGAGGGAAAATGGTGAATCTTTACCTGATTTTAATAAAAGATTCAATCATATGTATAGTAAGATACCAGCTGAGGTAAAGCCTACTCCTACCTCTGCCAAACTTACTTATGCCAATGCTTTTGACTCTGATTTCTGCCTGTTATTGAGAGAAAGAAGATGTGCCACTCTAGCTGATATGCAAGATGCAGCACTGGAGGTCGAATCTAATATTATGGCTGCAGAAAAGCTAAAAAATCAAGCTGACAAGAGGAGACAAAGAAATCAGGCTTCTACTTCTTCTGCATCATCTTCAGAGCCTAAATTAGACAAAATGACTAAGATGATAGAGTCATTGGCTGTTGAAATTTCTAAGCTGAAAGTTGAACAGAATTCAGGGAAAACAAGGTAGCAAAACACATTTTCTCCAAGAAATCAGAATCCATTCAGAAGAGCAAATGAGCAGTTACAAATTATGCAGAGGGATGAAGAATCAAAAGAAGATCAGAAAGTTAAAGCTCCTTTCCAAAATGTAGTCATGGAGGAGGAACAATTTGAAGAAGATGAGGATGAAATTCACTGCATGGAAGATAAAGGCAGCACTGCATTTTTGACATTGGCTGAGTATGAAGAGTCTTTGTTGCAGGAACAAAACAGTCAGGAGTGGGACAGAGGAGTTGTTCTACAAACTGAACAGCAGTAGAGATATAACCTAAGGTCGAATGCAAAGAATGTCAAAGAAAATCCTGCACAAAGAGCTGCTGTCCAAACAGAACCACAGAATATCAAGCAGAGAAGACCAGCAGCTGATCCAGTCATCCTCAAAGCTCTAGTTCAAGAGGTAAAAAGTTCTGATAAATCATCTTCTTCTTTCAGCTTTGAGTCAGAAGTTCAGAAATTGAAAATATCTGTGCCTCTGGTTGAGTTGGTGAAGAGTGAAGTATTTAGGAAGCCTATCCTTGAAGCCCTTGAGCTAGAAATCAAACAAACCTCCACTGACTCTGTTAATTTGCAAGATGATAAACCTGCCATTATGCTCAGCCCCATGATTGAACCTGCTGATAATAATTCTCCATATTTTTATGTCTCATTGACCATTCATGACAAAATCCTTCACAACTGCCTGCTAGACACAGGGGCCAGCCACAATCTAATGCCTAAAGTTGTCATGGAAGAGTTAGGCCTTGATATCACTAGACCCTATCATGATTTATTTTCTTTTGATTCAAGGAAGGTGAAATGTTTTGGATTGATTAAAGATCTAGCCATTACCTTAACCCAGCTGCCCATGAAGAGTATGATGATGGATATTGTGGTAGCAGATGTCCCTCCTAAGTTTGGCATGTTGTTGTCCAAAGGGTGGATTAAGAGACTAGGTGGGACACTACAAAATGATTTATCTTATGCCACTATCCAGGTGTTTGGAGGAGAAAGCAGGAGATTGTACAGAGAAGCACAGTTGGCATATATCATCAGTGATGAGAAGAATCCTACAAATCATCCCATATATGCACTGGACACTGATTTTGGAGCATGTATTCTCAAAATAGAAGAATCTCAGAAGGCCTCAATGCAGATCAGGAAACCAACAGTTCAAGCTAAGGAAGGGGAAGGAAGTCAGGATTGGGAGATGTTCTTTGATGGAGCATGTTCCAAGGAGACTGCAGGAGCAGGGGTGGTGCTGATTTCTCCACAACGAGAAAGCATTCAGTTGTCTTTTAAGCTGGTTTTTCAAGTCACAAATAACATAGCAGAGTATGAGGCTTTGCTGTTGGTCCTTAATGTAGCAAAAGACAGAGGAATCAAGAATCCGAAAGTGTTTGGAGATGCTGATTTGATCATCCAGCAAGTGAATAAAACATTTCAAACAAAGCACCCAAGGTTAAAGCCATACAGAGATGAGGTATGGAGAATCAGAGATTCTTTTGATTATTTATGTATCTCATGCATTCCTAGAGCCCAAAATCAGCTTGCTGATGCACTTGCTATTTCTGTTAGTCTATTTATACCTCCCATGCCTCCCAGATTA
This sequence comes from Pinus tabuliformis, assembly GCA_031772625.1. Taxonomy (NCBI): domain Eukaryota; kingdom Viridiplantae; phylum Streptophyta; class Pinopsida; order Pinales; family Pinaceae; genus Pinus; species Pinus tabuliformis. The sequence goes on from CM062817.1 coordinate 1,354,172,997, forward strand.
GTTTATGAAGTCCAAATGAAGTATATACCATCATTGCCTGATAATGTTCACCATTGGAAAGTCTTTGATGATGATGATGAATTAAATGGGTTCCTTCAGGTCATTGATGAGTTTTCTGAAATGAAAATTGACCAAGAGAATGAAGCCTTGTTAGAAAATCCCCAATCCCAGCTTAGAAATAAAATTGGTAAAGACAACATTGTTTAGCTTCCCAGCAATCATATTCCTAGGGGTTTAATTCCTTTAGAAAGATTGTTTGACCAAAATGATGTGCCTTACAAGGCTGCCCAAAAAGAAGACCAATCTGCAGTCTGTAAGCATGATATAGGAAGTCCAGGTCAGCGTAAATATGTAAATTTGTCCACTCATTTGTCTGCTGATCAAAGTGTTGAATACTATAATTTAATGAGGTAATTTGTTGATGTGTTTGCCTGGGAGTATAGTGACCTGAAAACATATGATAAGAACATAATTCAGCATAAAATCCCTCTGGAGAAAGATACCATTCCTTTCAAACGGAAACTGAGACCGATAAATCCCATGCTTCTTCCTCTAATTGAAAAAGAAATTAAAAATTTGTTGGCTGTCAAGATCATAGTCCCTCTCAGGTATTCAAAATGGGTAGCAAATTTGGTTGTGGTGAGGAAGAAGATTGGAGAAATCAGATTGTGTGTTGATTTCAAAAATTTAAACAAATGTTCCAAGAAAGACAACTATCATTTACCAATGATGGAGCACTTGTTGCAAAAGTTCTCAGGAGCCAAAGTAATGTCTTTCTTGGATGGTTTTTCAGGCTTTAATTAGATTGTTGTGCACCCAGATGATCAAGAAAAGACTACATTCACCACTCCTTGGGGCACTTTTATGTATGCCAAAATGCCATTTGGATTGATGAATGTTGGAGCCACCTTTTAGAGAGCTATGGATATAGCATTTGTGGGAGAGAAGGATAAATTTGTCCTCATCTACCTTGATGATATAACAGTTTACTCCAGCAGCCATCAAAATCATTTACAACATTTGAAAAAGGTATTTCTGAAGTGTAGGAGGTTTGGAATTTCAGTCAATCCCAAAAAATCTCAATTTGCTTTAGAAGAAGGCAAGCTGTTAGGACATGTTGTGTCCGCTGTAGGTGTTTGAATTGACCCAGAAAGAGTCAAAGCAATTCAGACTTTGTCTGTCCCTAGATCAAAGAAGGATATTCAGTCTTTTTTGGGCAAAATTAATTTTGTCAGGAGGTTTATTCCAAATTTTGCAGAATTGGTTAAGCATGTGACCTCCATGTTGAAGAAAGGATCAGAGGTAAGATGGATTGATGCAGCAAGAAAATCATTTGATTCCATCAAAAAAGCTATTATGGAGGCTTCCACATTAATAAGTCTAGATTACAGCAAGGAGTTTCATATATTTTCACTTGCCTCTGAATACACCATTGCAGCTATTTTATTGCAGGCAGATGAAGAAGGTTCAAAGCATCCAGTGGAATTTTTCAGAAAGAATTTGATGGATGGTGAACTAAGGTATGATATTATTGAAAAACAGGCATATGCTCTTATTAAATCCTTGAAAACTTTCTGAGTTTATATCTTGCATTCAAACATAATTGCATATGTACCCTCTGCTGCAATAAAAGATGTCTTAACACAACCTGATGCTAATAGAAGAAGGGCAAAATGGATTGCAAAAATGATAGAATTCAATATAGAGATGAAGCCCACCAAGCTGGTCAGAGGTCGGGGTCTTGCCAAATTATTAGCTGAAGAAAATCGCAGATCGTTAGACATTGATTTCCTATATGCAAATGCAGAAAATGGTCAGGCAGAAAAGAAATAAAAATTTGAAGCACAGAGGAAGCAGTTAGTGGTCGAGAATCTGGCTTCTTGTAATTGGTATGCTGCAATAACTAATTTCTTGCTAAAGCTAGAAATCCCTTCAGGATTTTCTCAAAGTCAGGCCATAACTTTAAAACTTAGAGCAGCAAAGTATTGCATTATGGAAAATCTGCTCTACTGGAGGGATCCATCTGGAATATTTTTAAAGTGTTTGGACAAAGAACAGTCAATGGAAGTTATGCAGCAATTTCATAACAGCATGTGTGGAGGGCATCACTATTGGAAAACTACAGCCCATAAAATTCTCGGAGCTGGGTACTATTGGCCCACTTTATTTTCTAATGTTTTTGCTTTTGTTAAATCTTGTGACAGGTGCCAAAGATTTGAAGGAAAACAGCAATTGAAGTCCCTACCCTTAAAACCAATAATTGCAAAATGACCTTTTCAGCAGTGGGGTTTGGATTTCATTGGAGAAATCAATCCACATTCCAGTGGCTAGCATAGATGGATATTAGTGGCCACTGATTATTTCACAAAGTGGATTGAAGCAGTCCCTACCAGGAAGGCTGATCACAATGTGGTTATGAAGTTTTTGACAGAAAATATCTTCAGCAGATTTGCTTGTCCACATAAATTAATAATAGATAATGCAGTAGCCTTCAGGGCAAAAGAATTGGTGGAAATGTGTGATTCAATGGGTATCAAACTTGTTCATTCCACCTCATATTATCCACAGGGAAATGGTCTAGCAGAATCCTCTAATAAAAGTTTGATCAGGATAACTAAAAAGCTATTAGAGGACAATAAAAATAATTGGGATTCAAAGCTCAAGTATGCACTGTGGGCTGACAGAGTGACCATTAAAAAATCCACGGGAAGTTCTCCTTTCAAGCTGGTATATGGCACTGAGGTTGTATTCCCAATTCAATTAACTCTCCCAATGGCTAAATTCCTTCAAACAGAGCAGGATGAGGAAGAAGACATGGCAAAAAGGATCACTGATTTAGCAGAAATACATCAGATTAGAGAACAACTGGTTGAAAAGGCTATAGCACATCAGAGAAAGATCAAGGAAGCCTTTGACAAAAAGGCAAAAACAAATAATTTTCAGATTAGTGACTTGGTTTTGAAATGGGATGCGCTAAAGGAGAAGAAAGGTAGTCATGGGAAATTTGATGCTTTCTAGACAGGGCCTTTCATTATTTCACAGGTTCAAGGGAACAACACCTTCATATTGAAAAGTATGGGGGGAGAAGCAGTTTTTGATGGCCCAGTTAATGGGTGGTTTTTGAAAGTTTATGTTGTTTAAGGTCTTTGGCCTTAAGGGTTATAAATATTGTGTTTTTATCATTTTTAGAACAGATGCAGTAGACTCCATGCCCAATGAAACACTAGGAATTTTGGCTAATTTGTTTTCAACTGGAAAGGCATTGATCTGCAGGTTCTTCAGACCTCACCGGGAGGATCTCATCTCCAGAAGGAGCCATTGTTAGCTCTGCTACATGCTGCTGATTTTCCAAGAGAAGGAACAAGTTTGGTCCTTGGTTGCTGGCTCAGAGCTGGTTTATAATGGTTATCATTGTCTCTCCCTATTTTCCTCACTACCTCCATTTCATCATTCCCTTTCATTTTCCCTTTCCTCCTTATAACTCCATTTCCCACTTAATCTCTTCACAAAACTCATTTAAACCTCATTACCTTTGTTTGACACTCGAAGTCAGTGTAAAAGTTGTGTTTCCCCGCTTAAGTCCTTTAACACTATAAAAGCCTGCCTAAACCCTTTTTTACCAACTCCCGGGCATATTTTGTTTTAACACTATTTAACCTTATAAACCCTCGATAACCTTTAAAACACATGTTAACCTATTTTTTTGGTTTTACCCCGACGCTAAAGTTTTAACCCTTATAACCATGCATATAATGAAAATCATTAACCCACGCTCTGTCCCCGTCACATCAGTTTTAAAGGAGCACGTGACTTTTACCTTAGTCGTCCAATCATCCTGCGAAGATCCGACGGTGTGTGCTCCCCCCGCTCCACGAACCTTCACGTCATATAACCCGCGGGGAAGTGGTTTCCCGCTAGCCACGTGTCACACCCTTACTGGATCGCACTCATGTGTACGTAAACCACCTTTCCCGTAAAGTGGTGCGGGGAAACTGCTTACTGCACTTCAGGTACGACTCCCCGCTCATTAACTCATGATCAACTCCACCGCCCGTCAGCCGTCGGATCTCCCTGATCATGATCCGATGGTCCACGATCCTCCTTTCCGAATTTCTTCCTGATGGCTTCCATAATCCAATCTGCACTGTCCGTTTACGCGACCCAGCGGTTGTTATTGATCCCTTCGCCTTTGTGTCTTCCATCACCTCCCGCCATTAGATCTAGGCCGTCCATCTAAGCCATCCAACTGCCAGCATTCTTTCTTGGCTCTTCGTCCATTTTCGATGCATTTTTTAGATTTTTTGGCTTGTCCCATGTACGCGAAGAAGGAAGAGATGGTCTGGCATCTGCACATTTAATCATCAGCTACCACATTTAAAGAACAGCATGGTCAAGGACAAGAAGGACGATCCTCAAGCAGTTGAATGACTACAGCAGTTATTGAGTAGATAAACATGGCTTTTCACCTGTTTGTGAAGGACAACAAAGTACCAGTAAATGTCATTTTGTCCATTAAAATCAGCAGACTGTATCAAAGACCATATCTAGTTGTAAATGCGGTTGGTGGTTAGTTATGACCCCTCCACGCATGGGTCTGCAGAGATTTTTTGTGAACAAACTCTATATATTCCAAAAAGCAAGATGTAATCAGGTGGACGAGTGTTATTCTGATGTAAGGTTCAACTTCTGGAGACTGCAACTATTGTGACACTTGCAGCTTCTGGTCTTCATTTCCAGCTAATACAAGCTTCTTTCGCTGTTAATTGCTCACTTTCACTTCTTCTGCTTTGTTCCAGGTTGTGCCTGTTGTGAATTTATTCATGTGTTGCTGATGTTTAGCATTAGAGGGGTTGTCATCCCACCTCTTTGTTATAATCTAGTTAGTTTCATTGAATATGTATGTAGGTTTCTGTTGTTTTAATGCCAGAGAGCTGTCATCCTGTCTGTGCATTAGAGAATAGATTTGCAGACCTTTTAACTCGTTGCTGCTGGCCATCACAGGGTCCTGTGCATCTACTGGTGTGATCAGTGTTCTCCATCATCACATTTTCTTTAAAACTGTGAGTAATTGGTGGTCTAAAGCCTTGTAGTCTAGGGGTGTTCACCCATGTCTGGGGTTAAGCATAGTAGAAGTGGTTATCTAGCTTGAATCTGCAGCATTTCTTTCATTCATCCACCATTTTCCAACATTTTTGTTGAGTTTATAATGTTCCTGAGCATCTCTGATATACAACCTAGGAGAGTTTCTTGGGGTGATAACAGGGCTAAAGGAAAATGGTGTACTGTAGGGGAGGGTTTCTTTGGACTGAGATCCAAAGGGGAACTTATTGAACAAGGAGCTTTATGAATCTCTGGGATTATTTCTTCGTTGTTAAAGCTAGGCTTTATATTTCCAACATGTACATGCTCAGTTACAAGCCTCTCTTACAGTGATACATAATATTGTTTAGGCTTACCTGATCGTGATGCTCCTTTCTGTGATGTTTTTCTTTGCTTGACAATCTTCTCGGGGTCAGGCACTAGGTCAGGTGGTGATTTCTGAGGATTTCTCTGAGTATGCCTCACAAACTTAGCAAGAACTGTGATTTGGAGTCGCCAAAAGGTTGGTCCTCCAATAGAGTCACCAGATAGATGATTACAACCAGAAATGTGTCCAGACTTTGTCTATCATCAAAGCTGGATCTGTGTCATTCTCCCAGGAAAATTGAGCTTCAATCTCCTCTCCCCAGAAACGGCGCCAATTATGTTAGGATTCCAAGAAACTCTCCTAGGTTGTAGCTTGGAGATGCCTAGTAACATATAAATTCAACTATTGTTGCAATGGATGAATGGAAGGAATGATGCTTGTTCAAGCCAGATAACCACTTCTACTTTGTTTCACTTCAGACATGCGTGAACACCCCTAGACTACAAGGCTTTAGACCACCAACTACTCACAGTTTAGAGATTGGGTGAATATGGAGAATACTAACCACACCAGCAGATGCACAAGACCATGTGATGGCCGGCTGCAACTAGTAAAGAAGTCTGCAAATCTAATCTACTAATGCAAAGACAAGATGACAACTCTCCTACATTAGAGAGAAAGAAGCCTGGACCACCTATTCAATGATGCATATGAGATTTTAACACAGAGATAGGATGACAACTATCTAATGCTAACATCAAGAGCTCAAGAACACAGCATATCAGGCATAGCTTAGAACAGAGGAAAATGGAAAGTGAGCAGTTAACAGCAAAAAAAGCTTTTATTAGCTGAAAATGAAGACGAGACGCTACAAGTGACAAAATTTCTATAGTCTCCAAAAGTTGAACCTTACATCAAAATGCCAAGCACCAACCCTGATTACATCTTGTTTCTAGGTATTTATAAGTTTCATTACAAAGGCACTTGGCCATTCTAGGTGTGGAGGGGTCATAATTGACCACCAACTGCATTTAACTGCCTAATGGAATCTCTGATTATGTTTTCTTGCTGCAGTGGATGAATCCAATTTTCTCAGGTGCTGTGCTATCCTCTTAGGCAGTTGGATTGCTCGTACCAGTGGAGTTCCATAACTGATAAATGCAGTCACAAGGTCGTGCGTTGTCCTTTTCTCCCTTGGCTATACTGTCTATTAAACATGGTTGTTGGAAGTTTGACAGCAACTGGTAATGGCAAGCTGGTCATCTTCCTTCTTCGAGCAAACAAAATGGTGAAGGACATGCAATGCATGGGCGTTAACAAGCGGGGGCGGATTGGTCAGGCGGTTTTGGTATTGATCACACCGCTTTTGGGCGTAAAGCGGTAAAAGGATAGGGGGATGCGATTCCACTCAGCGGCCGACACATAGCAGCAGATGAGAGAGAAAAAATGCTCTCATCGTGCATTATCGTTCGGATGAGTTGCGGGTGCAATAAGTGCGAAGGCCGTCAGATCTCAACGGAGATGATCTGACGGTGGGGATTTGAGCAGCAGGTTGCCTTTATCGGGTGCGACCGGGGCCATTGGATCAGCGGGGTGATCAACGGTAGGGATGGAGCGCGATAAGTTACGAAAGCGCGAAGACATATGGGATGGTTTTACAGAGGATTTGGGCTTTGTGCTCAGGGCTAGGGCCAAAGGGGTTAATTTGTCGAGTTTTAGGAGAAAAAGAGAGGAATGGAGGTGGCGAAGAGGAAGCGGGGTGGAAGAAAAAGAAGGAATGACCAACTGTGAGCCTTCTTTTGGACATAGATCAACAGAGCGTGCTTTCCTTTGACCTTAGAAAATCAACGTTGAATAGAAGATCTAACATGTTCTAATCTAGGGTTAATGGATTGGGGTTTATGGACTCTTTGGCATGTATATATATGTATTGTAACATTGAAAGGAATATAATGAAAAATCAACCTGGTAGTCCCAGTTTTAGGATCCAGGGAAAAATCTTTGTCTATATATGTTTTATGTTTTATGCTCTCGCCATTCTTTATTTTATGTTTTTAGAATTCGTTTGCAGATAATTTATGTACTGGGTTAAAACCTACATTTGGTATCAGATCTTTTTTGGCTTCAAGGGGACGCCTTTGCTGTTGAAGGGTTTTGCTCAAGCTTGTGGTAGACCCTGTTCAGTGGGAGATCTATCAGATGGATTCTTGTGGTGAAAGAACATGACAAGCAGTGGAAAGATAGAGATCGAGATATTTAATGGTCAGAGTTTTGAGTCAAGGAAACTCAAGAATCTGGAGGATCTACTGATGGATAAAGATCAGTGGATCATGGTAGATCCGGGCACTAAACCAACAACAATGTTCGATGAAGATTGGAAGAAGTTGGATCAGAAGCCAAAGAGCACAATACAGTTGTGTATCTCAAATTCAGTATTGTTGATTGTATCAAGGGAAGCTTCGACGAAGGCTTTGTGGGACAAGTTAGGGACTTTGTACCAATCTAAGTTTGTAGTGAATAAATTGTTCCTATGGAAAAATTTGTATAACCTGGGGATGAAGGATGGAGACTCGATGACAGATCATGTGAATGCTTTTATGTGATAAGCCAATTGTTATCTGTTGATATAAACATTTCAAATGAAGATAAGTGCATAAGTTTGTTGTGTTCTCTACCAAATTCGTGGGATAGTCTAGTTGTTTCAATAGGTAGCAATGTGCTTGCCTTGCTGTTTGATGGAATGTCTCATCCTTGCTATTGGAGGAGATAAGACAAAAAAATACAAAGGGCTAGAATGGTTATGCCTTATTTGTACGAGGACAGTCCCAGAACATAAACAAAAATAAATCCTTGAGTGGGAGATCTAAATCTAGAGGGAAATATAAATCTCCATGAAAACTTGTAAAGATGTGCTAGAAATGTGGAAAGGAAGGGAACTTCAAAAAGGACTGTAGATCTAATACTCCTGAGAAAGGAAATGGATCTAATGATTCTCCTTCTACATAGGCAAAAACCACCTCAAATGAAGGTGGGGATGTGTACTTGGTTTCTTCTTCAAGTACACATGTAGATCATGAGGCATGGTTGATTGCCTCAAGTGCGTCCTTTCACTTCACTCCCCACAAGGATTTTTTCTGTGAGTATGATAAATATGGTGGCGGTGATTTCTTCTTAGGGGATGATAGGAAGGCTAGAATCGTTGGTCGCAAAAAATTCAAGTTGAAGTTGTAAGGTGTAAGGATTAGAACACTTCCGAGTGTTCTGCATATTCCTACATTGGCTAGAAATTTAATTTCTGTAAGCAAATTGGATGTTGCAGGTGTAAAAATAGTGTTCGAGAAAGATACTTACAAGATGATTTGGGGAGCACTGGTATTGATGCGAGGAGTTCGAATTGGAATTTTGTACAAGCTTCAGGGTAGCACTATTATTGATGGGTGCAACAGTTCTGTGGTTCTTGAAAGTGGAGCAGAAAATCTAGTGGTCTCTGTAAATACCATGCTATGGCATCAAAGGCTTGGAAATATTGGAGAGAAGGGCCTTCGAATACTTCATGGTAATGGTATGGTAGAAGTTATGTCTAATTTCACTCTGGATTTTGATTTATGTGAAAATTGTGTATAAGGGGAGCAGAATTAGGTGAGTTTCCCCTCTGGTGCTAAGAGAGCGAAACAGATATTAGAGCTTGTACATAGTGATGTGTTTGGACCTATGTCGATTCCATCACTAGGTAAGTATGTGTACTATGTATCATTTGTAGATGAATTCTCAAGGAATACATGGATATATTTCCTTAGGAAGAAATCTGAAAGTCTTCGACATGTTTAAAGAATTTAAGGCTCTGGTGGAAAATCAGACAGAGAAGAAGATAAAGGTATTGAGGAAGATATAGATGGAGAGTTTTGCAAGAATGAATTTGAAGAGTTATGTAAGAATAGTGGTATAGCATGACAAAAGACTACTTTATACACACCTCGACAAAATTGGAGCTGCAGAAAGAATGAACAGGACGTTGATGGAAAAGGCAAGAAACATGCTCAGTGGTGTTAAGTTAGGACAAGAATTATAGGCAGAGGCGGTCGAGATTGCATGTTACCTGGTCAACATATCACCTTCATCAGTGTTGGAGGATAAGGCTCCACAAGAGGTATGGACTAGTAAGAAACCCTCTCTTTCACATCTAAGGGTATTTGGATGTGATGCATATGTACATGTTCCAAAGGAGAAAAGAACCAAGTTGGACAGTAAATCTGAAAGGTGCATCTTTATTGGGTATAAGGATGGTTTAAAATGTTATAAGATTTCAAACCCAGAAACATGGAAGATTGTGTACAATCGCGATGTGGTGTTTAGAGAGGTGAAAGATGTTATTAAACATGAATTCCTACCAAAGGAACCTAAGAAGATAGAGATTGAGCTAAAGGAGGAGGAATCAAACTCTACATTAGAAGAGGAATCAAAAGATGAAGAGCCACAAACTCCAGCTTTGAGAAGATCAGTTCGAGAAAGAAGGCAACTAGAAAGGTATAGTTCAGTCTCCTTCTCTTCAAATTCTTCTTTATCTATAACTGATGATGATCCCAAAACTATCAGGGAAGAAATCGATTCAGAGGATGGAAAACTATGGAAGGAGGCCATGGTTGATGAAATGGCATCTTTGCAAAAAAATGAGGCTTGGGATCTGGTGGAGTTGTAGGCTGGAAGAAAACTCATTGGCAACAAATGGGTGTTTAAGAAGGAGATGAACGCAGAAGGTAACGTGGAGAAATAAAAAGCTCAATTGGTAGGAAAAGGTTATTCTCAGGTGTCGGGAATTGATTTTGGTTATAATTTTTCTCCTAATGCGAAGGTAGCTTCTATTAGATTTGTTTTATATGTTGTTGTTGCTTTTGATTTTGAGGTAGAACAGATGGATGTGAAGACAACATTTCTTCATGTGTATCTGGAAGAAGTCTACATGAAGCAACCTAAATGCTTTGCAGTGAAGGGTAAGAAAGAATTGGTATGTAGGTTAAAAAAGTATTTGTATGGGTTAAAATAGTCACCAAGGATGTGGTATCATAAATTTGATACATATATACGGGGACTTGGCTTCACCAGAAGCAAAGTAGATCATTGTGTGTATTTTAAATTAATTAGTGACCGTGTTATTTATTTGGTATTATATATGGATGATATGTTGGTGATTGGAAATAACAAAGAAAATATCCAGGAATTGGAGACCCAATTGTCCTCCAAATTAGACATGAAAGAACTTGGTGTTGCAAAATATATTTTGGGCATGGAAATTAAACAAGATCAGGAAAAAAGGAAGCTCTGGTTAAAACAATGGGAGTATGTTCAGACAATATTACAGAGGTTTAATATGCAGGATAGTAAACCGGTGAAGGTTCCTATTCTTGTCAGTGTAAATTTATCTATTGAATAGTGTCCTGATACACAAGAAGAGGAAGAAAACATCTGCCGTGTTCCATATGCAAGTGCAGTCGGTAGCCTAATGTATGCAATGGTCTGTACTAGACCATACATTGCACATGCGGTGGGAGTATTGAGCATGTTTATGTCAAAACCAGGGAAGGATCACTGGACAACAATGAAGCAGGTTTTTTGGTATTTGCGTGGCACTAGTGATTATGGTCTGTGCTACCAAGGAAGACCAGGATTGGATAGAGTTTTCGAAATTTGTGGCTTTGTTGATGCAGACTAGGCTGGAGATCTAGATCACAGAAGATCTACAAGTGGGTATGTGTTTAACCTATTTGGAGGTGCAGTCAGGTGGATGAGCAAGAGAAAGTTTGTAGTGGCACTTCCAAATATAGAGGTGGAATGCGTGGCAGCCACTCATGCAAGAAAGGAAGTTGTTTGGTTGCAGAGTTTGTGTTCAAGTATGGGGTTAGTACAATGAGCTATTAGGATAGACTATGATAGCCAAAGTGCAATTTTATTGGCAAATATCCTTGCTTATCATTCAAAGACAAAGCACATTGACGTTCAGTATCACTTTGTAAGGAATATGGTTGAGGAAAAAAAGGTGTTGCTAGAAAAGGTGGACACCTTGAAGAATATTGCAGATGCATTGACAAAGTCCGTGAGCACTTAGAAGTTCTCTTGGTGTAGAGAAACAATGGGCATTGCGGGGTTGGACCAATGACTAAGTTCTCCTGTGGCCCCTTGTGGAAAGAAAACAACAAGTGGGAGAATGTTGGGTGTGCGCTATATTCTTTCCACAACTAGCCCCACACACAGGCTAATAGGGGGGGAAATAGCCCCCCTTGTTCGTTGTGTCGAGCGTAGCAGGGGGGTCATAGGGGAGGAAGTAGCCTCCCTCTACGGGGTCCAAGGCAGTGCCCTGGGGAATTTGTTTTAGATCCTATACTAGGTGGGCGGACCTACCTATGGTTTTGTGCATGGTTTAGGGCATGATGGTTTTCTGCCCATGCTATTTTGTAGATCCTGTCAAGGGAGCTATGGTTATGTTCTAATCCAGGGTTAATGGATTGGGGTATATGGATGCTTTAGCATGTCTATATATGTATTGTAACATTAAAAGGAATATAATGAAAAATCAATCTGGTAGTCCTGGTTTTGGGATCCAGGGGAAAATCTCTATGTCTATCTGTTTTATGTTTTATGCTCTCACCATTGTTTATTTTCTGTTTTTAGAATTCATATGCAGGTAATTTTTGTACAAGGTTAAAACCTATAGGCTTCAGCTTCTCTTCTTGAAGCCAGGCCTAGGATGATAAAATGAAGAAGCTGCAGAGGTATTTCAAACTCCAAAATTATGGTCTTCTAGAGGAACCACAAACATTGTTCTATCTTTACTAGTCCTGGAAGGTCCCTCTCAGAAATTTGAAGAGAAGGTCACATAATGGAATAGGGCTGAAAACCTTAGAAGGTACTCTTCTTCCTTAAAATGTATGCTCTATGATTTGACCACAATACATTAGTGGATCAACTCCAAAATGTGTAAAATTAGACTTTCAATGTGAGGCAGATCCACCTACAAAGTTTAAGAAACCCAACGATGCCCTTAAGTTCTGAAACAACAAAACAAACTGAAAAACCCTCGTTATTCTACAGGTTTGAGCATCTCTTTAGATTTGGCACTCCCCCACAAGGATGAAACAATTTTCAGAGCTAGAAGATGTGTGTTGAATTGTTGTCAAGTGATGGAGATGGGATATAATTATATAGTTTTGAGAAAACATTTGAGGGGTCTGATTCATATTTTTATGAGGGAAATTAAAATGATATTTAAATTTTAAAAATACTTTGAAGCCCAAAAAGACTAATGCCCATTTTCATTTGGAAACCATCCTCAAAGGGCTTTCGCCATGATTGTGTTTTAATTTAATTTATAGCAAGGGCCTTATAACATGGAGATTTATTTTAGTCAAATAATTCCTCATGATATTTAGCCAAAGAGAAGTTGCCACATCATCAAGATTTGGGGTTTTCACCCACAAACTATGTCCTTAAACTTAAACAATCATAACTCCCAAACCGTGAAGGCTCTCATGGTGTGCTACATTCCACCGAAATCAGCTCAACGAGGAGAATCCAACAAAGATGATCTAGAATAAAAAAAATTACGATTTTCCATGTCATTTTGGTCAGAAAAGGTGGGGCATCTCCTGGTGTTACTTGGGTTAACATCAATGACAACCACATTTCAACAATCTACCCCTTTGTCAATGATGGTAACACATGTACTCGGCCTACAATCACTACTCCCCCTGGCTACATGCTTTTGATTCCCCTATCATGTATTCTCTCTCCCTTTGACATCAATGGCATACACAACACTCCTGCGTTTCCATTTTACTAGGCCTAGGTGGACTTGCCATAACTGTAATGGAGTTGGGGTTTATTTATTTTTTTAGGGTTTGCATGCTTAACCCAACTTGGTTAAGCTCTTGTCGCATACAAACAACCATTATTTGAGTCATCCATACGACTTTCTCCATTTGCTCATGAGAATAGACCAGTTATCAATTGTTTAATGTATATCAAGTAATTGTTAGAGATTTCCTTATGAAAATATGTTGAGTAATTTGTTTTAGGATAGGCTTTCATCAAATTCTCGTGTACAAAATAATTACAATTATGGCCTCTTGGGTTGTCGTCCAATATTTTTTGTGAAATTTTGTAAAATATCAATATAAGAACAAATATATATATATATATATATATATATATATATGAATGAGTTACACTTTCTTTTACAACTGGAGACCTATTTACAGTGACTGCTTTTAACATTTTTGCATTCCTTTCAGGTTGTCACCCTACCCATCGAGTCTGGTTACCTCTACGTGTAGAATTATTTCACCTATTCCTAATTTTCTCAAGTTACATTATTATTTCTATGCATAAGGCTGTAATCCATTGTGGTTTCATCATTTTGCAGGTTAGGGATTTCTACATGTTCACCCTATTGTTGGTTGGAGATTGCAACATATTGTTGCAACTTCAAGGAGTTAAGCCTTTTTAGAGATCAAGTTCTCATTTTCATTTTCCTTCTTTCCCCCAAGGATTTATTTAAGACTCATAAGGAAATGTTTTCGACTTACTGCAAACCCTTTCATGCATCGTTATGCTTTATTTTCCTATTTTAATAACATCGTTTACAGCCTTAACCTTACAAGTTTCACCCTGTTTATTGACAGGTTTTGAATGGGGAAATTTTAATTATTATTCCCATAAGATTGAACCTAGAAACTGAACCTCAATCCTCGACAATTTATGTACTGAATAACTAAATATTTCCTTGGTGTAAATTATTAATTAGTTTATTTTTTACTTCACCCTACAAAACCTCTGGTTTTGAATATTGGTTTCAATATATTGACCATTTTGTCCTGGATTTTATTTCTAGTAATGAGTCATTATTTATTGTTCTATTTGTGTGACTATACTAAGTTCCTCTTGTTTAGTTGTGTGTTTCTTATTTTAAAAATGGTATATAATTTCCTATTACTTGCGACTTATAGTGAAATAATATCAATGGTTGCAAAAGTTCCTATTACATTTTTCTTTCTAGACTATCAACACATTTGATGGTTCTTTCTTATAGCTATATATGTTCCACCTCATGCATCTCTACTCTGCATATATTTATATAATGGCTTGTTTTTATTTTTGTTGTAAGTATAAACTTAGAAAAGTTTTGTTTTGCAATCTTAGTTTAGTCTATAGTAGCATGTGTGGGCTTGTAATCAAGCCTACTTTCCCTCTCCAAACCCTTGTTTTGAGTTCATAACTGTCTCTGGGTTGTTGTTATTCACCCAGATCAATCAAGAAACTAATCTAACTCACCACAAGAAATTAATATTTCATCAGTCCCGTTTCAGATTAGGTCACAATAGTCCTTTGCCTTATGTAAAAGTCATAACATAACAATTACAGAAAATAACTTACACTAGAAAGAAACAAAAACATAAAACAGAAGCACACACATAATACGTATCTTTTTCAATCAGTTTAAGTTACCATGAAAATCACAGTGGGAAGGAGATTTCTCCACCCAACTAATGAGTACAGTATCCACAACCAGAACTCCCCCTGAGTTAGTTTCACTTCCAGCGCAGTTTCTAAACAGTGACCATATCAAGTCTAATCTAAGACATTCTTTGACCCCTACCAAGTCTAGTCTAGCATTTCAACTAAGAACTCGAGATTTAGTTTTTGATTCCATTGGCCAACCATCTCAAGAATCCCTGACTTGGCATCTTCCTGGCTCCCTCAACAACTTCCTGTCTAAGGGTAATAATCTTACAGCTTTATTCTCCTCCCTTGGGCCTCCTCCACCAAGGCTCCAAGTTCACAAGGTTTTCTCGAGATTTATTCCTCTCACCATCGTGACTCCCTTTTCCCTAACTGAGATAATTTATCTCTAGGGAGAGGAATCTGGGTAGTTAACCACCTCTACCCATAATTGTCTTATGGCATGTGAAACTCTCTTTCAACATCTTTTCCCATCATAATTTTCATTCCCAACCATAAACAATATTTTTTAATCAAATTTAGAAAGATAAACATTTATGTTTATCACTTATTCATATCAAGCCTTCACCATGGCCCACAATTTTCCAAGTGACTTTAGCAAAAGTAAATTAAAATATTTACAATTCACGAAGGGTATTACATTTGCAAATCAAGAGATTTTATCCATATCAAGGTTTCCTAGATTGTCTATCATTAAGATGGATATGTGCTAGTTTTATCTAAAGTGGGATTGAAATGTTTTATTTATGGTCGAAATTAATTATATAAATATATACTAAGCTCATATTGAAATATATTTATTAACATGGATATTTCAAAATTTTCATTTAAGGCTCACATTAAAATAATAAATAAATAAATTACACATTTTCATCTTAATGGAAAGTGAAAATATAAGGCTTTTATTAATTACTTTAAATATAAATAAAGTTGATTTTAAATTATATTATTTAATATGGATATTGAAATATTTTATTTATGATTGAGAATGATATATGTATGTATATATGTATCAACTCCATTTTGAGCATGGAAGGAATTACACAACTCCTCAACTATACAATGCATCTCATGATACAATAATATCTAGAAATAAAATGCAATTGAGATAACTTTCTAATTTCTATATCTAAATTCAAAAAGTTGTATTTTATTTTAAGAAAAGTAGTTGTCATAGATTTCCAACAAAACTACAATGTTAATCACAAGAAAATTCAACTTTGTAAGGAATCTTGTTTTTAAGTTTATCGGTTTATGCATTAATTACTTCTTTTATAATGTTTATGTAATATTTTTTTCTTGATATAGTCAAAATGGACTCTGCCCATGGTATTTGCACATGGTATCTTCCTATGGTATTTTCCTTCATTTATCGAGGGAAAACAATAAAATAAAGTTTATAGAGAGTCCATGAAGCCTATAAAAGGGGATAGGAGCTAGGCATTTGGATCATCCTGATTTTTTCTATCTCATTGTGTGTTTTCTAAGAACTTGGTGCGGCCAATTGTAGCGTGATCCTGGGATGAAAACCCCGAAGTGACAAATATATCTGGTGGATCCCTCCAGGATTCACAAGTGTGCTTCAATGTCTTAGATTGGTCATTGATGAGTAGTCGTACATGTCAGTTTGCTTCAATGTCTTAGATTGGTCATTGATGAGTAGTCGTACATGTCAGTTTGCTTCAATGTCTTAGATTGGTCATTGATGAGTAGTCGTACATGTCATCAGCAGGGCTTCAATATGACCTGTATGGGCACGTATCTTTGTTTTCAAGTTATTAATATAAATAAAAGGCTTCATTTCATATCCCTTTTGTGTTCGGTGTTTTTGATTACAAGCATTTTAATTACAACACTAAAGTGTGCCATATCTATTAAATAAATTTACGTTTGGGATCTTACAGTGGTATAAAAGCTGGTTTCGGCTAGAGCGTTTATTGCAAATCAACTTTGGGAAAGATCGAGGGTCTAAAAGAAACTAGTATTCAATGATCATCCATAATCACCCTATCAAGAATCTCAATAGTTTTGGTGGCTCTTTGGAGCTACTCTAATTGACTTATCATTGTTAAATTTCCAGTTGTCTTTAGTGCCTTTTTTGGAATCTTTTCTGGTGGATTTTTCAAATCAAATTTCTCTAAAATCTGGCTGGAATTCATTAAAATCACAAATTTGATGGTTAATCCCTACACAATAGAAGTGGCCTAAGGGTTTTTTAGGGTGTTGAATCCATATATACACTCAAAAAACTAGTTTAAATGACACAAATCAATATTTCACCACAATTTTTCTGCCAGATTCTTTCACAAGAAACTCCAAAAAGTGGCACTAAAGACAACTCTGTTAAATTTTATTCTCGAGTTTAAGACGCCATTGTGATTACCATTTTTGCAAGTAATTTTGAAGATCATGTTATAGTCGCTTGCGGAGGAAAAAACTATAAAAACACTAAATAAAAGATATTTTATCCAAATTATTTTAAAGGGGATGAATTTTTATTTTTTTGTTATGTTGGCCAAATTATGCTTCAAGATTATATTTAAGTCCAAATTTTTTTTTCTCAACGAAGAGAAAGTCTTCTAAAAAGGGTTCTGAACAAAACTTATAACGGTTAAATTACTAATTGGAATACAAGCTAACCAGATAATTATTTTAATCTTCCAAAGGGCTTAATTATTATTTTGAAAGATGAAGGTGAGAGCCCTTTGATGACATTATTTACTTTTTGAATTGCAATAAATTTATCAATCACAGGGCTACTCAAATGCCAGAGAAGCCGATTTAGACACTTGCATAGCGAATCGTGGCCAGATCAAGGAGCTGAGCACCTCGGATTTCATCATACAGAAGCTATGCGCTGAAAGCCACGCTAAGAGGCCATATTCATTAGCGTCATGGTCAAATTTTCTAGTTGTGAGGGTCGTAAGGCCATGTAGCTTTCGCGTTGGAGGGCCGAAAGGCCACAATCATCAGCCTCAAGGGGCAGAGGTCAATTATTTGGGTGCCATAGTTTATAATGCCCATTGGATCCCCCAAAGTCTCTGAATCCAAGCAATAATCACAGTAATTGTGGGGCCACATTCCATAAAATTTTCTTCCCAACATTACCCATAGTGCCATCCAGATCTGAGTACTTCACAGTTTGATCTTGTTCAGAATTATTCCACCCAATGGGATGATTGGGTATGTCCACATGAACCAAGAGATGAAGAGATGAAGTGGAGGTATGTCCCGACTGCCTGTTCGTACCTGAGATCAAAGTTTGTGAATTTGGCTCTTTGCAAGAAATCTTGAATACTAAATCGAAGTGGGGAAAAAATTGGTCATTCTCGTTCTAGATTAGTGATTGGTTAGTGTTTTTTTAACAAAAACAACGAGCCAGTAAGCATGTCAGATATCAATCACTGTTACGTAGCCGAGAAACCAATGGTAGAGGGCCTAGGATCTCTTGAACTTGGCCACCTATATCTGCGTAACAAGCACGAAAACGAGAGCCAAGAATAATATCAATTCTATATGCAACCAGCAAAGGGGCAAGCAGAAGGTCGTGAGGCGTATTTCGATGTTGAGGTTTCCAAGTAGCGAGAAGCCAAGATCGACAAAATTGAGGGTGTCCGTGTTAATGTTATCACCAACATTGTTATTGAGACTCTGAGACCTAGAAGGTGGATCCATTATTGTCATAATTGTTAATAGGTCACAGGGTAATTCCTCGTTGCTATTGAGTTATTCACCACTGCGTATCATTGCGGTTATTCAACCCAGCAAAGTGAAAGGTGCAAGACCGGAGCCATTCATACACCAAATTCCATAGGCCGACAGGCCATACTCTAGTGCACAAAGTTTGATCTAGATTACAATCCGCCATCAAAGAGCTACAGGGTGCCATCATAATGACATAATGACACTATGGTTGCAAGCGTTAAGAGGTGGCGTGCTAATATGGTGGTTCAAAGTAGTGATTCAAAGGGCCATCTCGATAGTAGTGGTTTCGGGAGAGGGGCTAAGCTCTTTGTACTTGGATCTGAACTGAACAAATTCAGTCATAGACCTTTGTAAGTTGTAGGAATTAGACACGTGTTTGCCTCGGTTAGGGGAGCTACAATGTAAGAAATTCAGTTGGGCACCCAAGAAATTCATGCTTGTGCTAATACAACCCAAACTTTGGGAGTATCTTGTGAAGAGGTCACGCTCACAAATTGTCTTTTGTCTCAACATGGTCATAGTTTTAACATCGCCACTGCCACCTTACAGTAATGATATCATGAGGGAGATATTGCAACTGATAGTAGAAACCCTTCAAGTGTTGAATAATAACATGCTTCCTACCTTTCAGAAGTGGCACAAAATTCTAGAACTCATGGCAGATTTCATCTTTGGCACATTTATTCTAAATTTGAAATGTGATGAGTTAATCTTTCAGTTGCTCCAAGAATTTTACACCAACATTACATCAGATCATCTAAACAATGTCAAAACAAGCATGAAAAAGATTATGTCCCTGTTATTAAAAGGAGATGTTGATATCTGCAAGATACTAAGATCCAAATTATTAACCATTTGGAGGAAGGAACCACTGGTATCACAAGCTTCCTATGAGCTAGTCGAGGAGTTGGTTAGGCAAAACATAAAATTGCTTAGAAAGGTTTTGACCAGGAAGAAGCTCACAAGGATGGGTGGAGGAAGCAAGAACAAAGGAAGTAAAGCTTGCAACAAGAATGAACTAAGAAGGAGAGGACTATGTTTTATCTGCAAGGGACCATGGGAACCTAACCATTCATGCCTAGGTGATAGGAAGGAGGAAATAAGGATAGGAAGAGGGGATTCCTTCATATCATGGAGGGTCTTCTATAATTAGGTCAATTGATTTTCAGGAGAGCATCCATGGAAAATTTGAGCAGTTAAGTAAAGATGATGAGTAGTAGTGTGATGTTATTCACAGATATTTACAAGATGACAAGCATTCAAAAGTGCATGGCGAAGTAGAATCCTATAAAAAAGAATCCATATATTTCCAAAGGGACATCCACAAAGAATTTGAATAGTCAAGTGTAGATAGAAGTGTACCAATTCATCCACGTTCGATAACCGGAGAAGATGAACAACATATTGTCTCCACAGGTGGAGACAGCCAATGGGAAGAAATCTAGGAAGACCTGAATGAAGAACCAATAGTAGTGAACTGACATGATGATCATGAACATAAAAGGGATTATAACAAACATAGTGTACAGGATGAGCCATTTCCAGAGATTCGGTCAAAGGTTCAAGTTGGAGTTGTGATAGTTGAGCATCTAATGCAGATAGATGCAGAGACATTCAACGGGGCACTAGAATTGCTAGTAGAGGACTTTCAGGAAAATATCATGCATTTCAAGATACATGTTATGATGTTGAAGTAGAGAGTCGGGACTTTCTAAGACAATGTCTTACAAGAAAACATGGAAATCGAGGAGCTCATAGGGTTGTGTGCTGAATCAGCAACCAAGTTGTGTAGTGTTGAGGAATGACTTAAGTCCCTCACAAAGCAACAAGAGGAGTACAACTGGGAGTTTTAGAGAAGCCCACTACGAGAGTACGTAGATAGGGCCTTGGTCCGGGAACTTGTTGGGTCCCTATAATACTAGTGATTACCCCATTACTATTGTAGTTATACCCCTTATTTATATTGTTGTGCCCCCATTGCCCCCATATTTTTATTAATGTGCCCATAGAATCCCTCTATTGTTATTTTTGTGGCTTTATATTATTATTGTTAGGTCGGCTGGATTATATTGTGACTCCATAGACTCCTATATATAGAAAGGAGGTTTTTTCATTTGAATCATCCAAGAATTGTTCATTTATGTAATGTAAAGGAGGTTGCCCCCTCGAAGAGGCTGAATTCTAAGGCGTTGATCTATCTTTTCTATCTTTTCTTGAGCTGGTTTCATAACATTTGGTATCAAAGCTTTGGATTCTAGGGTTTCGCTGCTCCAAACAGGTCATCGTGGCATTTTCGCTATAACTTTTTTTCTGTGATGTTTCAGAAGTCGCAAAAAAAAACCATTTGAGAAGAAATCGTGCTGAACCTTGGGTCTGAATTTCAGAGCTTTTCACGCGATATTTTCGGAGATATGATCTGAGGAAGTTGGTCTTTTTGCAGACTCCTGAATTACATTCAAAACAGGTGACCTGGGGAAAATCGTCATAACTTTCTTTCTGAGCATCGGATTGAAATTTCGTAAGAAGGTACAAAAAGAGGACGGACTATAGTTTTTTTTATATATTTTTCAGATTCAAAGGTTGAAACAGTGACACGTGGCACTTCATACAAGTTCGCTCTACTGAACTAGTCTATAATCAGGTCACTGTGGGAGATTGTGCATAACTCTTTCTTGGAGAATCCAATTTGGATCAGACTTGTGGCATTGGAAAGAGGACATAGAAGGCTACTACAGGTCACAATTTCAGAACTGGATGATTCGAAATTACAGAGATACATCAGATTCAATATCAGGCTTCTACAAAGTAAAAAAAGGTGTGTAGTTTTTTTTTTTATTTTTGCATAAGCTTGGTTTGAAGGAATTCAAAGGGCATAGTAAAGCATTATTATCGGTAACTGATGCCCCGAGGAAAGAAAATGCAAACACCTAGTAAGGAACCTGAAAGCTCTAGCATGACTCATGAAGAAGAGGAAGAAATGCTACATGATATATCAAAATTACAAGAACAAGTGCAACAAATGTCACGCTCACAAAAGCTAACAGATGCTAAGATAAATGGCGTGGAATCTAAGATAAAGGTCATGGAAGCTAAGATGGATGATCTGAAGACAGATTTGAGGACAGATTTGAAGACAGACATGGCAGATTTGAAGACAGATTTGACAAATTTTCTACAAGAAATACTTACTAATGGTGAAAAGGTTGTAAAGGAAACTCATGATGAGAACAAAAGAAATGTTAATCATGATTCCATAGACTCTAATGTTGGATCGAAGACCCACCATATTCCAAAAATCGATATGAGGAAGTTTGATGGCAAGGATCCCGCCACATGGATATTACAGATGGAGCAATTCTTCGATCTCAATAATGTGCAAAACACACAAAAGGTACGTATGGCAACTTTATATTTGGAACCAAATCAGTTTGTATGGTATCAATGGCTTTGCTCTCGTAAAAAATTTATCACTTGGGCAATTTTTACGGAAGAATTGATAGCACATTATGAGGATACAAAAAGCAACACTTTTTTTAGCCAATTGATAAGTCTCAAACAAAAGGGTTCAATAATGGAGCACATTGAGGAGTTCCAAAAATTGAACATAAGGGTAAAAGATATTCCAGAGGAGCATAGGATTGATGTGTTCATAGGGTCTTTAAAGGATAATATCCAACATGATGTTCGCCTTTGGGAACCTGATTCATTAGAGAAGGCATTCAGGTTAGCAAGAAAAATGGAAAGCAAAATTATGGCAACCAGGAAGCATACCACTCACAACTATAAAGACGGAAGTGTTGTTGCCCCTAGTCTTCCACAACCTATAAGGTTGACACCACAACAATTGGAAGAAAAAAGAGCAAAAGGGCTTTGTTACAGTTGTGATAGCAAATACACTAAAGGTCATAAGTGTGCTGAGAAGAAATTATTCTACATAGATTGTGAAGAGGAAGAAGAAAAGGAGCAAGAAAGGTCAAAAGAAGAGGATATACTCCAGGAACAAAGCCTAGATGAAGAACAAATAAATCCGACCATATCTTGTAATGCATTGGCGGGAATTACCACTCCTCAAACCATCAAGATAGAAGGACAAATCAAGAAGAAAAAGGTAATAGTGTTGATTGATTCAGGAAGCACCCACAATTTTATTCATTGTAGGGTAGCAAAAGAATTGAATTGCTTCCTATATCCAGCACCAGAGTGTCAAGTGATGATTGCAAATGGAGGAACAATAAATTGCTCTGGAAAGTGCCATAATATCAAGCTATCCATGGGAGAATATGTATTGACTAGCCCAATGCTTTCCATTCCAATGGGAGGTGCTGATGTTGTACTAGGAGTCCAATGGCTACAATCCTTGGGTACAATAGCTTTTAATTTTCAAGAACTTTTCATCAAATTTTCTGTGGAAGGAAAGGAAGTTGAATTAAGGGGTATTGCAGGGAAACCAGGAAAGATAATCAGCTCTAATGGTATGACAAAGCTTCTAAAAAAGGAGCAAAGAGGTGTAATTGCACAATTATGTTCGCTAGATGTTTCCACATTGGAATCATCTATTTCTCCAGATCTCCAAAAAGTCCTGGACAATCATTCCAAGGTATTTGAGACTCCCAAAGGTCTCCCACCTATGCGTGATCATGATCATGCTATTCATCTGATTCCAGGAAGTGTTCCTCCAAACATCAGGCCGTACAGATATCCCTATGTCCAAAAAAGTGAAATTGAACGTATGGTTGCAGAAATGCTAGAGGCTGGTATAATTCAACCGAGTCAAAGTTCTTTCTCTGCTCCAGTAGTATTGGTGCACAAGAAGGATGGATCATGGCGCATGTGTCCGGATTATAGGGAGCTCAACAAGCTCACTATTAAAGATAAGTTCCCCATTCCTGTCATTGATGAATTACTGGATGAATTGCATGGATCAATTTACTTCACCAAGTTGGATCTTCGTTCAGGATATCATCAAATCAGAATGAAGATTGAAGACATTCCGAAAACGGCATTTAGAACTCATGAGGGTCATTATGAATTTTTGGTCATGCCTTTTGGCCTTACCAATGCACCTTCAACATTTCAAGGTTTGATGAATTCAATTTTCAAACCATTCCTTAGAAAATTTGTGTTAGTATTTTTTGATGATATACTAATCTACAGCAAGTCTTGGAAGGATCATGTTGAACATGTTGACAGGGTGCTACAACTATTGGAGGAGAAACAATTATATGCAAAAAGATCCAAATGTTTCTTTGGAGTCCAGGAGGTGGAATATTTGGGTCATATTGTATCTCATGAAGGAGTTAAGGTAGACCCTAGCAAAATTAAAGCCATTAAGGAATGGAAAATCCCCACATCCATAAAGCATCTGCGAGGATTTCTTGGGTTGACAGGGTATTATCGCAAGTTTGTTAAGAATTATGGGAGAATAGCAGCACCTCTAACAACATTATTGAAGAAAGATGCATTTTCATGGACTCCGGAAGCAACAAAGGCCTTTGAACATCTTAAAGAGGCAATGTGCCAAGCACCGGACTTCACAAAAACCTTTATTGTGGAATGTGATGCTTCAGGAAATGGAATTGGTGCTGTTCTAATGCAAGATGAAAGACCCATTGCTTTTGAAAGTCGTCCAATCAAGGGAAAGTTTTTAAGCAAAGCTATTTATGAGAAGGAAATGTTGGCAATACTCCATGCACTTAAGAAATGGCGACCCTACCTAATGGGAAGACACTTCAAGGTAAAAACGGATCATGATAGCCTTAAATACTTTTTAGAACAAAGATTATCCTCTGAAGAGCAACAAAAGTGGGTCACAAAGATGTTGGGTTATGACTTTGAAATCATCTACAAAAAAGGGAAGCAAAATGTGGTGGCAGATGCACTCTCAAGAAAGGATGAGGATGTGGAAGCATTGTTGTGCGCCATTTCTATTATCCAACCAGATTGGATAAACGAAGCAAGGGAGGAATGGAAGAATGACGAAGAAGTGTGGGCACTTATTCGAAAGCTACAACAAGATTCCAGTACGTTTGATACATTTAGCTGGAAAAATGATTCGTTATGGTACAAAGATCGCTTATACCTCTGTAAGAATTCCCAGCTAAAACAAAAGATTCTTATGGAATTGCACACTTCTCCCTTAGGAGGGCACTCAGGATTTTTAAAAACTTACCACAGGGTTAAGAAGGAATTTTTTTGGGATGGCCTTAAATCAGATATTCAAAAGTTTGTGGCGGAATGTTTGGTTTGCCAACAAAATAAAGTTGAAACAATTAAGACACCGGGTCTATTACAACCTTTATCCATTCCAAGCCAACGTTGGGAGGAGGTTTCAATGGATTTTATCACAGGTTTACCCAAGTCTGAGGGAAAGAGTGTCATCATGGTGGTAGTTGACAGACTTACCAAGTATGCACACTTTTGTGCATTATCACATCCATTTAAAGCCAGTACAGTTTCTACTGCATTTATGGAAACAATTCAAAAGCTACATGGAAACCCAAAGATTATTGTAAGTGACAGAGATCCCATTTTCACTGGAAATTTTTGGACAGAATTATTTTCTTGTCTTGGTACTCAGTTAGCTCATAGCTCATCTTATCATCCTCAATCTGATGGGCAAACTGAGATAGTAAACAAATGTTTGGAAGGATATCTTCGTTGCTTTGTATCTGATAAACAGACACAATGGGTCAAATGGTTGCCTCTGGCTGAATGGTGGTATAACACTTCCTTCCATACAGCAACAAAAATGACCCCATTTATGGCACTTTATGGGTATCAACCACCATCCATCACATCATATTTAAGAGAAAATTCTAAGGTTCAGGCAGTGGAACATCACATCGAACATCAACAACAAGTCCTCCAACTCTTAAAGGATAACCTCGTGTTGGCACAAAATAGAATGAAACAACAGGCAGATCAACATCGCAGTGAAAGAAGTTTTGATGTAGGTGATTGGGTATTCCTACGGCTACAACCATATAAGCAAATGTCCCTCAAGCAAGCTAAGAAGGATAATAAATTATCACCAAAGTATTATGGTCCGTACAAGGTGTTGCAAAAGATTGGTACTATGGCATACAAATTGGAGCTTCCTGCAGCTTCTCGATTGCACCCAGTTTTCCATGTTTCATGTTTAAAGAAGGTTATAGGCGACAAGCTCCCAATTCAAACAATATTGCCAGAACTTGACGAGGAAGGAAAAATTATATTGGAACCGGAAGCAGTCACAGAAACAAGAACTCGACAGCTACGAAATCGATCAATTTCAGAGTATCTTATCAAGTGGAAGAACTTATCCGCTGAAGATTCCACATGGGAGGATGAGAATTTTATGCAGAAGTATCCAGAACTACTCAAGCGTTGAGGACAACACTTTTTTGAAGGAGAGGGGCATGTTGGGTCCCTATAATACTAGTGATTACCCCATTACTATTGTAGTTATACCCCTTATTTATATTGTTGTGCCCCATTGCCCCCATATTGTTATTAATGTGCCCATAGAATCCCTCTATTGTTATTTTTGTGGCTTTATATTATTATTGTTAGGTCGGCTGGATTATATTGTGACTCCATAGACTCCTATATATAGAAAGGAGGTTTTGTCATTTCAATCATCCAAGAATTGTTCATTTATGTAATGTAAAGGAGGTTGCCCCCTCGAAGAGGCTGAATTCTAAGGCGTTGATCTATCTTTTCTATCTTTTCTTGAGCTGGTTTCATAACAGAACTAAAATTTGTATCTTTTAAATTTGGTTTCTCTGTTTTCGTTCGAGTTCGGAAGACTACATATCATATTTTAGCAAATGCCCATGATTGGGGAAATAAAATTTATATATTCTAAATTTGGTTTCTCTGGTTGGATTGAATGACCACATATCATATTTTATAGGGTCTGGAAGTAAAATTTGTATATTTTAAATTTGGTTTCTCTGGTTTGGTTCTGATGACCACCAATCATATTTATCTGGTGGGAAAGCAAATTTGTTTTTTTTAAATGGTAAAAAATATTCTCAATTAAAGGGGTTGTAAGAGAAAATTTGTAAAAAATGGAAAAAGGTTATTTTAAATTGTAAAATATTAATGTAACCTCATATAATTAATTGGTAATTTGCTCGCGTTTTTAAGATTGGAATTTATTTTCTACAATTTCAATTGTCTTTTAAGAAAAATTAGGTAAATATTTAGATTTTGGGTTGAGATTTATGTGGAATTCTAATTTTTCCTTAGGTTGAAAACATGGAAAGTTTTAAAGATGAAAATTTATTTTTAAGTTTAAAAATTTGTCTCTAATGTGTAATTTGTAAAATATTTAATGATATTTTTGTAAAATTAAATTTATATTGTTTTTTTATTTATAGTTATTATAAAAGTTTGGCTGGGCTAACTTTCTTATGGAAAAATGCTAACTTTTTTTTTATGTAAAAATATTAAAAATTAATCTATATATCTAATTTAGCCCCTAAAATTTTCTCTTTTGAAATTTTAATAAACAAATTGTTACCAAATGTTCATCAATGCATTTCAATGTCACCATATGAATTGTTTCATTTTGATGCTTGTTTGTTCAATGTATAAATTCATTGTCTAGATTTGGCGAGATTTGATGTTCCTATGTGCCAAATCAGATGGATTTGTCAGTTTGGCTCTAGCAATATGGTTTTTGTCTAGTATGAACATGTGTAAGTGAGTTGTGTAGTCATTTGGGAGAACCAACCACTTTGGTTGGAATTTCAAAATAGACTTACTCATCAAATTTTATAGTTTTCACACATCTCATCCATCTTTTCGCAGTTTCAAGGAAAGGTTTTGACAGTTTAGACAAATCACCCTCTACCAAACAATTTATCTTTCAAAACATAATTATTGGAACCTCCTTGAACAACAATGTGGTCATAAGAACTGTGATACCAGAGGGTTATCAATATTTTTGGAGCTATGGCTCCATTAATGCACTCGGGCAGTATATGCCAACCCTTGGATTTAGGCAAGGACAAAATCCAAAGGTTGCCATATATTGCCCAGTGTATTAATGGAGCTATACTTCTAGAAATATTGGTTGTCATATCTTGGTTTTCATGCACATCATTCTAGGAAACTGATTGAATAATAACTATGCATTCTATCATGTGCGATGATAGCCTACGGATCGATGATTATTACCAGCTTAGATCCATCTAATATTGGATCTATCATTCATCGAGAGGGATCAAATCCCTCGAGGTGCAAACCTTCTTTTTGGAGTGTAGAACTTGAGGAAAGGTTTGCACCTCGAGGAATCTGATCCTTCTCGGCACATGATAGATTTGATATTAGATGGATCTACGCTGGTAATAATCATTGGAGTGTAGAACTTGAGGAAAAGTTTTCACCTCGAGGGATTTGATCCCTCTCGGCACATGATAAATTTGGTGTTAGATGGATCTAAGTTGGCTCCAGTTGAGGGAAACAATGTCACATTTTTAGATTATCATTATTATGTATATGTTTGAGATAAACTTCAAAATTCACATTATGTTTTCTTTGCTTGGTATGACCACATTATGATCTTCTTTAATTTAGGCTATGTTGCCTGCCTTGATGGTTTATACACGTGTGTTTGGATGCTTTGAGTGGTTTGTGTGTTTATGTGTTTGGCTTTGGATGGTAATGCTTGTGAATGTTACATTTGTGCTATATTTTTAATGTGTATGTAATTGTCTATTAGTAATTAGTTGGTGATGAAGAAGGGAGATAATATTGTCAATAGTTTGCCAGAGGATTGATGTTACACATTTATTTCGTTTAATTTTAGGTATCACAACTTTTGACAACTAATTGATTCTTAACTGTGTTCCTCCAGGTATTGCTAAATATATATTAAAAAGTAATTTTAATAATTTATCGCATGAAGATTACTCAATAATTTGTTTCTTTGCTAATGTTTGAAATAATTTATTCCCTTCAAGAATATTTTGATGAATTTTTTTATTTTTATTTTTTTATTTATAGTCTATTTTGCAAAGTCAAGAAATAATGTAATTTTTTTTTAATGAGCGGTAAGATTTATAAAATCTTTACATTATTTGTTTCTCTAAACAATTATCACATCTCCTTCAAGAATATTTTGATTTATTTTGAATGTTTATAAATATATATTATCCTTTTATAAACCTTTTGAATACATTGTGTTTTGCAATTATCTATTAGTAATTTTGCATATATGTAGTTTTGAATATATGTACTTGTGTATTAATAATTAGTTGGTGATGAAGAAGGGAGACAATCTTGTTAAAGATTAATTTGCACTTTACAAGAGGATTGATTTTTCATATCTATTGCATGTTAAGTCTAGGTATCACAACTTTTCACAAGTAATTTATTCTTAATAATGTCCATCTAGGTAATACTAAATATATCTTGAAAAATATCTTTTTAATAATCTACATCCTTAAGATTAACAATATCTAATGCATCTAATGTGAGCAATCAAATAGGATTAAAAAACAACAACTACATTGAAATCAATGAATCTAGTGCAAGCAATCAAATGATATTAGAGATCAACATCTACACTGGAATCAATGCATCTAGTGCAAGCAATCAAATAGGATTAGAAATCCACATCTACATTGAAATCAATGCATTTAGTGCAAGCAATCAGATATAATTATAAATCAACATTTAGATTGAAATTAATGCATCTAGTGCAAGGAATCAAATAGGATTAGAAATCATCATCTACACTGAAATCAATGCATTTTGTGCAAGAAATATTCTTCCCTCTCACCCCCCTTTATCTAATCTTGAAAAATACTTTTAATAATTTACAGCTTCAAGATTAACAATATCTAATCTATCTAATGCAAGCAAGCAAATAGAATTAAAAACAACTACATTGAAATCAATGCATCTAATGCAAGTAATCAAATAAGATTAGAAATCAACATCTACATTTAAATAAATGCATCTAGTGCAAGGAATCAAATAATATTAGAAATAAACATCTACACTGAAATCAATGCATCTAGTGCAAACAATCAAATAGGATTAGAAATCACCATATACACTAAAATCAATGCATCTAGAGAAAGAAATCAAATAGGACTAGAAATCAACATCTACATGAAAGCAATGCATCTAGTGTAGGCAATCAAATATAATTAGAAATCAACATCTACACTGAAACCAATTCATCTAATGCAAGCAATCAAATAGGATTAGAAATCATCATCTACATTGAAACCAATGCATATATTGCAGGAAATCTTATTCCCTCTCTCCCCTCTCCATCTATATCTATATCCCCCTTCATATATGCTTCTTCGTATCTTTATCTCACCCCCCAAACACTCTCTCTCTCCATATGTATCTATCTATGTCTCCCTCCTTCCCTCTCTCTATCTCTCTCTTCTTCCCTCTCTCCACCTCCCATTTATATCTCTATCTCCTTCTGCCTCTTCTTTGTCCCTTTTTATGTCCCCAAAACATACACACTCTTTCTCCATATCTATTTATATCTCCCTCGCTCTCCCTCTCCCTCTCCCTCTCTGTCTCTCTTCCCCTTATCTCCCTATCTCCCCCTTCTATCTCTCTTCCCTCCTTCTCACCTCTCTCCCTCTCCCTTATCACTCCCTCTCTCTCTATCTCCCTTATCACTCCCTCTCTCTACCTTTCTCTCTCTATGTATTTCCTTTTACCTCCCTCTCTCCCCTTCCAACTCCATCTATACCTCCTTCTCTTTCACACAACCTCTCTCTCTTCCTTCTCTCTCCCTTTTCCTCCCACCTCCCTCTAGCTCCCCCCTCTCTCTTTCTCTTCACCCTCCAACTCTGTCACTCTCCTTCCCTTTCTCATCTCTCTTTATCTCCTCCCTTATTTCCATCTCTCTTTCTTTGTCTCTCCATCTCTCTTTCTTTGTCTCTCTATCTCACCCCAAAACTTATACACTATCTCTCCATCTCTCCTTTGTCACTCCCTCTCTCTCTCCACTCTTCTCTCTCTATGTCTTTCTTCTTCATTCCCTCTCTCCCCCTACAACTCCATCTCCTTATCCCTCCCTCTCTCCTCCTCTCTCTCAAGTCCTCTCTCTGGTCCTTCCCCTATATCCCTTTCTCTCCTACTTCCCTCTCTCTCCCCCCGTCTCTCTCTCTCTACCCTCCAACCTTGTCACTGTCTCATCTCTCCTTCTCTCTCCCACCTCCATCTTTATGTCTCCCTCGCTCTCTCTTACCCTTCTCTCCCTCTCTCACTACTCTCTTTCCCTCTCTCTTCACTCCTCCTACCCCACTCTTCTTCAGTTTATCTCCATCTCTCCCTTGTCACTCCCTCTATCTCTCCACCTCTATCACTCTATGTTTTTGTTCTTCTCTACGTATATATCTAGAGTTAATATATATCATGATATATTAATATATATTATAATATGACAAATTGGATATTATATTAATTTTAATATTGTATTAATCCAAAGTTATTAAATTTATTAATATTATAATATATTAATATTATATTTAATATTAATATTATTATTAATCTTTTATTATTAATATTATATTTAATGGCGTTTTTTACGTGGCATGGTAACAAAATTTATAATAAAACTACATCAAATAAATATTTTCAAATATTGTGTGGAAATATTTTTTTCTTTTCAAATTTTAAAATATCCATAGGATATGGTTTTTCTTTTTAAAGATTTATTTTACAAATATTTAATTAAAAGAATATTAAAAGATTTTGGAGCAAGATTTTAGATTCTTCGTGTTGAATTAACTTTTTCATTTTAATTTAAGAAATGATATAAATGTTTAACATTTTCCCTAATTTGGGATTTTAATGTGGTAATTTTTTTTGTTAAACTTAAATTTATGATCCATTCAAATTGGGGTGTATGATAAGGGTGTCATAATTTATTATCCATTAAATTTATCTATAACAGTATATAGTTATATTTCAATAATTATTCTTAGTAAAAAGTTATATATAATGTAAATATTATTTAAAAGTTATATATTATTTAAGATTCATTAGCTAAAATTAAATTTATTATTTTTGTGAAGACATGACATACTTATACATCGGGTTATATTTATCTGTACAATGCTCCTCCGACACAATAATTGTGAAAAAAAAACCGTGCTGATTTTTAATGGATGGATGCTCAGATTCTTGTGCGCGTTATGACGGCCACCGTATTTTTCTTTGGTGGAAGAAGTGTGCACAGACTTTAAGATTCGGAAAGGTGATGTCTTATCATTCCACAATTAGTCCCATTTTTTGTACTCAATGATTTCGGTGGACTAAATGTCCACCCTGTTATCGTAGAAAAGGCTCAGATTCTTGTGCGCGTTATGACCGGCCACCGTATTTTGCTTTGGTGGAAGAAGCGTGCATAGACTTTAAAATTCAGAAAGGTGATGTCTTATCATTCCACAATTAGTCCCATTTTTTGTACTCAATGATTTCGGTGGACTAAATGTCCACCTTGTTATTGTAAAAAAGGAACGAGGGGTATAATTACCAATTAACTCTTTGAAAAATATCAGTTCAAACTTTATTTTAATATTTTTGTACAAGATAGGATTTAATTTCCAAACGTACAAGCTCATTAACTAAGTTAAAAATAAGAGTGTAATTGTCCAAATTCTCCAATGTACGATTATTTTTAATGATGTAATAGTTTAAATGGTTTGATTTATTTATTTTTAATTAAAAAAATTTATGATCAAAATGGAGTCATTGTTCATAAGCTGGAAGTTTGACAATCATAAACTCTCCATTGACCACAACGTTGTCATTGTTCAGACATGAGAAGGTTCACAATCATAAACTCTCCACTGACCATAATTTGTAATGAAGTAAACGTTTAAAACATTCATAAGCTCGAGGGTTCTCAATATTAAACCTTCTCCTAAAATAATATTATAATATTTTGATTTTTTTTACGGGGTGGTGTAATTATTCACATGCTCTTTATGGGAGGACTGATAGGTGTAGTTAGTGAAGATGCTTGTAGTGGCTGTGAGTGTGTTGGCATTGATGTCAATCGGATTAGCATGGGGACCCTATTGTAGTTGTGGGTTTCTGGTAGAGAATCACCATAGTAGCAGGCTTATTGAAAATCCATAAAATGATGACTATAATGATTGTTAATCCAAGCTCGAGAGGAATCCTATGGTAGTTGTAAGCTTCTAGTAGAGAATCACGACAGTAGCGGGCTTTTTAGAAATGCCCTAAAATGATGACTATGGTGAATCAGGGGTACACGTTTGTCGCATCATATTTCAAGTTTGAAGCCATATTTCAGGTTGAAAATGGGCTCAAAGATTGCATCAGACCATCTTCAAGAGAAAGTGCTATGAATAATCTTTCCAATAGTATATGGAAATCCAAAAGTTTCCATCGAAATCAAAAGTTCTTGATCACCAAAGTAAGGAGCTTGAAGTCCTTAAGAGGAGACCAAATAATAGAACCTCGGAGCAGGGGACTGATCAGACCATCAGAGTAGGATATATCGGAGGTTTTATCACATCATAACCTCGAAGAAAAGGTCATATCGGAACCTCAAAGTAGAATACTTATTGAAGCCTTGAAGTAGGTTGTATAAGAGGATGAGGCCATCAGAATATTAGAACCTCGGAGCAGGCTATATGGAAGGACAAGGCCATCAGAACATTGGAACTTTGTACATCCTTACAAATTGTAATTTCTTGGAACCGACGAGGTTCACAAAGGAGAATAAATACAAAGGACTTTGGTGTGGGACTAGAGACCAAGGAGTCTCTTTCTCTCTCCTCATAATAAACACACGGTCGCAACTAATTGGTCCTTAAGAGCTGAAGTGGAAAATGACATAAGAATGACGTGGCAAAACAATGGTCACATGGGAGATTCTTTTGGCATTTTCGGTGACCTAATGAGCCAAATCAAGGTGACATGTGTCACCACTCAAGAGGTGCCACATGGAGAGATGATGAAATCATGACATCATCTCAGAGGTCAGCATATTGAAGTTGACGACCTCATAACTTGTATGTAAATGGCATTTGAAATTGGCTACGATTAAAGGGGCTTTGATGTAATATTTTCACTTGGTCATGGAAGTTCATAGAACCAAGGGTGTAGACAAGGTTTAACAACTAAGTTTTATGCCCCCGCTCATGATACCCAGCCCTATGATGGAAATGCAATAAAGGGCTAAGTAGAGGGAGCTAAACACATTCGATACTTTGTAATTTCATAAGGACTGTTAAATAAAAGTTACAATATGCAAGGGCTCCAATATTAATGGGCACATGGTCGTGTGGAGAACAAAGGAACTAAGGGCTAATCGCCAAGGGGATAAAGGTATCAAAACTATTTGATTTTATAACATTCATTTTATATGGGTTATGATATGTTGTGGCTCTGATGTAACAATACACATAATTAAAAATATGAATGGGTTGACATCTAGAGATTAAATGCAAATCATCAGAGATGCTCTATGGAGTCAGTGGGATCTGCAAAAAGTGCTAAAACAAGTCAACAAGGACAACATTCCATAGAGAATAACTTATGAGATGAAGAAAGCTAGCTCCTACTTCCCGTGCACGTCTTGTAGATTTAAATAAGAAGCAGAGTGGCCATTCCTGAGCATTGTCAAGCTCTGTGAAGAAATGAATAAGCATGGGAAGTCACGATAAAGTGTTCAGGAATACTGAGATTAAATTCTCAGTATGGAGGATTACAGAGGGAGTCAATGAAGAACTCAAAATCCCATCCTTATGTTTAATTCCACGAAAAAATTCAAACATCAAATGCAACAATAGCAAGAGGAGCCATATAGAGGTACACACGAGCAGTGTGGAAACATACAGTACATACATCATTATGCAGTGTGTAGTAGAGGATAAAACCCATCAATTGCAATCAAGCAAAGTGGGGAAGATTGTATTGTTGAAAAGCTTAACAGTGTAAGCAGAGAGTGTGTTGTGAAATGAACCCAAGAGTAGAACTAAAAGGTGTGAAGTAGAGAGAATGTACTACAGAAGATAGAGGGTTGAGGATATGTTGTTATGAGAAAAGTTTAAAGTGTTGTTGTGTAAGACCAAAGGAGTTTGTGGAACAACAGAGGACTGAGAGCAGAAGTTGTTTCTGCAAACAACCATATTGGTATTTTTTCCATAATTGTATATGCCTCTATTTTAAATTTTAAAATTGTGTGAAAAGTATAATAGTGTCAATACCAGGTGGTGGCCTCCATTCAGAAGAGGTTGGTTCCTCTTGGCAAGTAGTAACTTACAAACCTAAGGGGGTCGGTGCCTCCTATGAGTGGGTGCTCACAAACAAACTGATATAATTAAGTAGGTTCTTAATTTAGATCATAAGCAACAACAAATTGGTGGTTTTTTCCCTTTGGGTTTCCACATGAAAACACCAGTGTCAATATGTGTGTGTTGCTCATGTCATAGATTGTATGAACATATGAATTCTTAAGCTTCTTTCTCACTTTCTTTATGAATGAATGCTCTCACAAGTAAGAGACAATAGAGGAAATAACTAAAATCTATTCAGCAAAAAGTTTTGAGAATATCACTATTATTAGTTCAACCCCCTCTTAGTCATTCCTTATTGCAACAATTGTTATCAGAGCCACATTCCCTCAGGAACATTCTAACCACCAGAAGGTACATCTATAAGGAATTATGTTTAGGCAAGAGAGTCAAGAGGCTTTCTCAAGCAAAATACCAATCTTCGATGAGACAAACTATGTCTTTTGGAAAGTAAGGATGGAAGCGTCTATTATGTCCCTGGGAGTAGATGTTTGGACTTTAGTGCTAGTAGACTACAATGTCCTTGATATTCCTTCCACTGATACAGATGGTAAAAAATTGTATGTAAATATTTCTAAAGCCAAGAATGCCATTCTCTTTTGTCTTAATCAATCAGAACTTGTAAAGGTTATGCACTGTACTTATGCTAAGGATGTGTAGGTAAAGATTAATCAGATTCATGAAGGAGATGATAAAGTCAAGAAGGGGAAACTTCAAATCTTCATAATGAGGTTTGAGAGCTTGAGAATGAGTGAAGATGAAAGTATAGAAGAATACTTCCTCGGAGTTGATGAAGCAACCAATATGATTAGAGGACTTGGTGAAGAGGTCAAGGAAGAGATGATTGTTTGGAAAATATTAAGATCTCTTCTCGTGAGATTTAATGCCAAAGTCTTAGTTACTAAAGAAATGTCTAATTTAAAGGATCTCGAGATGGACCAGCTTCTTGGTACTCTCAAAAATTATGAGATGAGAGTAGGAAGAGATAATTATGAACCTAAGGAAGCAATGTTCAAAGTATCCAAAAAGGCCAAGGAGCATAAATGTCATCAAGATTGCTCTAATTGTGAATCTAATCAGGAGTTGGCTCAATTAGCTAGGAAACTGAAGCGTGGCTTAGGAAAATATAAAGGGAAGTTGCCCTTTAAGTGTTTTGATTGTGGAAGAGTTGGACATTTTTCATCCAAATTCCCTTACAAAGAAAGGCTTGAAAAAAAGGATGATTAGAAATGTCAAAACGAATCTCAGAAACATTAGAAGAAAAAGTTCTATAAGAAAAAGGGGTTCTACTCCAAAGAGGACAACTCAGCACCATGGTCAAACAATGAAAATTATTTGGAGGATGATTGAGATAAGTAATTACTTATGGATTTTGGAATAGACTCAAAGAAATAAAGTATTTTTGACTCTGGAGAGGAGGAAGAAGAAGAAGAAGGAGTAGTGGACCTTGAAGGGGAACGCATCAGTGTTCTTAATGAGTTAAAGAAAGCAATGAAAAATAATAAGAAGTTGAAGGAACAATTACAACGTGTAGAAGAAGGTAAGCATAACTCTGATAATGGGGAGTTTTTTTATCAAAAAGAAAAACTTGAAGAAGTTATTAAGAGCAAATATAGTTTAGTCCTTATACTAGAAGAAAACAAGGAAAATGTGAGAAACTAGAAGAAGAGAAGAAGCAATTAAAACCGAAGGTGCTCGAGATAAGGAAGAGGTTCTTCGAAATTTGATCCATGAATGGGAAGAGAACTATCAAATTCTTGAGGCAGAGGTTGTCACTCTAAGAACAGATCTTGAGGGAATAAACACTGAGGGGTCTAAATGAGAAATTTGTAAAAGGCACAAGGAAACTAGATCAGATTCTAAATAGCCAAAGGCCCCTACGAATCAAAATGGTTCTAGGATATTCAAAGGCACGGGAATATTTTATGGGGAAGATAAAATTTTGATCTGTAGGATTTGAAGAACCGCAGAGCTATGCAAAGAAGCATTAAGAAAGAATCATTGAAGACAAAAGAGTAGCAGGACAAAGAGGAGATCATCAATGGATAATGAATCAATTAGCTAGACAACCGAGGTACTTTCATGCACAAAATCATAAGACTTCCAATAATAGGCATGCCGATTTATTTTATGGTCATTGTCATAAGTGTCATATTTTTGGACATAATGTTGTTGATTGTAGAAGGATCAAACTTGAAAGAGATGAAAATCCTATATATAATAAGTATCAAAATTATATATCTCAAAACTCTCCTCTCATAGATCGAAATTTCTTCTCTCCCCTCTTAAGCGAAGTTGAATGCTTCAAATGTAATAATTTTGGGCACAAATCTAGTGAGTGTAGAAGAAGGTTTGAATACCTATCTAGGTTCCAAAATATTATACAGTCAGATATCCAAAAGGATAAGGGGAGATGGAAATGAAAGATTGAAAAGAGAATGCATTATGGACTCACTTTATCAGCCCATAATCAAGAGAACAAATGGTATGTGGATAAAATTTCTTCCAAGCATATGACTGGGGATAAAAGACAAAAATTGTTGCTAAAAGAAAAGGACAAAGGAAACGATGTCACCTTCAGAAATAATGCTCCAACAAGAATTAAGGGTAAAGGCATAGTCAGCCTTGATCAAAACACAAAGGAACAAAATGTCTTGTATGTATAAGGTCTCAAGCACAACTTGCTTAGTGTAAGCCAGATGTGTGATAATGGCTATGATGTGACCTTTCGATCCAAGGACTGTGAGATCCGTAATATGAAGGATGGAAAGCTAGTAGGAAAAGTAATCAGAAAACATAATAATGTATATGTTTTTGATGACTCCATAGTAATTTTTTATTTAAGCAAGACAAATGAAGCACAATTATGGCACAAGAGACTTGGCCATATGCATTTTGATAGTTTGATAAGAGTCAGTAAAGTTGGAGTTATGAAAGGTTTGTTGAGACTATCAAGAGCTTAGAACTCAATTTTCAAGTCATGTCAATTTGGTAAATAGACCAAGACTTACTTCAAGTCAAAAGATTTCTCTTCGTTTAGACCACTGGAGCTAATTCACATAGAGATATGTGGCCCAACCAAAGAAAAAACCCTAAGAGTAGAAAGGTATTTTATGTTTCTCATTGATGATTTTACCATGGCCACATCGATTGTTCTCTTAAGAGAAAAATCAAAATCATTTAAACATTTAAAAAAATTTAAAGCTCAATTTGAAAATGAGAAATATCTAAAGATCAAATGCTTAATATCAGACAAAGGAGGAGAATACACTTCAAAATAGTTTGAAGAATTCTGTGAGGAGCACAACATTAGGAGGCAGTATTCAGTGGCTATAACTCCACAACATAATGGAGTAGTGGAGAGAAAGAACAAAACAATTCAAGAAATGGCAAGATAAATGTTGGATGAAGAAGATGTGTCTTACATCTTCTGGGGAGAAGAAACCGAGACAATAGTTTATCTATCAAACAGAACTCAACTCAGGCCTAATAGTATTAAAACTCCCTATGAGTTGTGGAAGGGAATACCTACATCAGTTAAACACCTCAAGGTGTTTGGGAGAAATTTCTTGATCAAAAGAAATGATAATAATCATGGAAAGTTTGACCCTTGCACTGATGAGGGAATATTAGATGAGTACTCCACTCGAAGTAAAGGATATAAGTGTTACAACAAGCGAACAAAGAACATCGAGGATTGCAATGATGTGATAGTAGATGAAATAGATTCACAACCTGAATCCTCTAGATGAAACATGAACTCAAATGGTGAAGTAAATACAGATATGAGTTCCTTAGGTCAAGAAGAAATAAATTGAGATAGTGAAGGCAAGGAAACAAGCACAAATCCAAGGACAAAACCACCTTCCAGATATGTAAAAAAAGAACATCATGAGAGTCAGATACTTGAATATTTAGATACTTGGCAATTCGAGTTGTGAAAATATGGCTCTACTATCACAAATTGAACCCAAGAATATCATCCAATAAAGTGAGGACAAGTTCTGGGTGAAAGCTATGAATGAAGAACTTGAGCAAATTGAAAAGAATGACACTTTGGAGCTTGTTCCAAGACATAGAAAGAAAAATTTCATTGGGACCAAATGGATTTTCAAATACAA
The DNA here is from genome assembly GCA_031772625.1 of Pinus tabuliformis. Classification (NCBI taxonomy): domain Eukaryota; kingdom Viridiplantae; phylum Streptophyta; class Pinopsida; order Pinales; family Pinaceae; genus Pinus; species Pinus tabuliformis. Next base: position 1,354,212,038 of record CM062817.1, read on the forward strand.
GCTGAATGAGGAGGGTCAAGTAATCAGGAACAAGGCTCGATTAGTATGTAAAGGGTATGCCCAAATAGAAGGGGTATATTTCGAGGAAACCTTTATACCATTAGTAAGACTAGAAGCTATCAGAAATTTTCTTGCCCTTTCCAATCATAAAAACATCAAGTTATATCAGATGGATGTGAAGTCTTCATTTCTCATTCGATATATGGAAGAGGAAGTTTACATTGAGAATATAGAAGGATTTATGCTCACCACAGATGAAGGGTTTGTATGCAAACTGTAAAAGGCCCTATATGGACTCAAACAGGCTCCCAAAGCTTGGTATGAAAGGCTAGATAGATACCTTCAGCAATAAGGCTTTAAGAAAGGTATTGTTGACAACAATTTATACATAAAAACTGAAGGCGACCATCTACTAATTGTTGTAGTATATGTGGATGACGTAATATTTGGCAACGACATGGAACAATTGAGCATCAATTCGCAAAATGTATGAAGACATGGTTTGAAATGTCTATGATCATAGAGTTGTATTTCTTCCTGGGATTTAAAATATGTCAGTATCAAAATGGAGTGTTTATCTCCCAATCCAAATACCTTCAAGAAACTCTAAAGAAGTTCAGCCTGGAAGAGTGTAAGCTAGTTAGCACACCCATGGTTACAGGTTGCAAATTGTTCAAAGAATATGAGACACCACTAGTCAATCAGACTGAATATAGATCCATGATAGGAAGCTTGTTATATCTTACAACTTCGACACCAGAGATATGCAAGTTGTGGGTATTGTGGCAAAATTTAGGACCTTCCCTTGTGAAATTCATGTTGTTGTTGTCAAAAGGATTTTCAAATATCTTCAAGGAACAACATAATATGGACTGTGGTATGCTAAGAGAAAATAATTTAAGTTAAAGGCCTACACTAATGTTGATTGGTCTAGTAGTCTTGATGAAAGGAAGAGCACCTCAGGTGCAACTCTCTTCTTAAGGAAATGCTTGGTGTCATGGGTCAGCAAGAAACAAGCCTCCATTTCTTTATTGACTGTTGAAGCAGAGTATATTGTTGTTGCTACCTATTGCATGAAAATTCTATGGATGAAGCAAACTCTAAAATATATTCAAGTGGAGTTGACTGATCCTATTCCAATTATGTGTGATAATACAAGTTCCATTAGTATCTCTAACAATCTAGTCATGCATTCAAAGGCTAAGCATATTCCTATCAAGTTCCATTTCTTAAGGGAACAAGTTGTAGCCAATGTTGTCAGACTTGAATATGTGGCCACTAAATAGCAACTTGCAGATATATTTACTACGTCACTGGAAAAATAACTCTTTGAATATCTCAAGCAACAGATAGGAGTTGTGACTCCTCCTTCCAAATGACTCCATTTTGGTGGGTGTTGGAAGCTACTCAGCATGTTGGATCAATGGAAGAGTAGGCTACAGTGGTTTAGTGGGAGTATTTAAGAGTATCCTTTGCCATTGATGCAAAATAGGGAGAAGATTATTGGGGCATCGAAAACAACCATGCCTAGCTTCAGGGGGGGCTTATGGTGTTTCCATCAATGCCAAAGGGGGATATTGTTGGACAAATGGCATTGTCTGGATGGCTAGTGGTTGTGAGTGTGTTGACATTGATGTCAACCGAATTAGCATGGTGATCATATGGTAGTTGTAGGTTTCTGGTAGAGAATCACCATAGGAGGAGGATTATTTAAAAGCTATAAAATGGTGACTATAGTGATTGGTAGTCCAGGCTTAAGAGGAATCCTATGGTAGATGCAGGCTTTTGGTAGAGAATCACCATAGTAGAAATCTTATTGGAAAAGCCATAAAATGATGACTATGTTTAATTGGGTGTCAAGGTTCTTCGCATCATCTTTCAGGTTTAGAGCCATTTTTTAGGTTACAAATGGGCTCAAAGACTACATCAAGCCATCTCCAACAAAAAGTGCTATGATAAGATTTCCAATGGTATATGGAAATCTGAAAATGGCCATCGGAATCAAAATTTCTTGATCATCGTAGTAAGGATCTTGAAGTCTTTAAGAGGAAACCAAATATTGGAACCTTAGAGCAGAGGATTGAGTGTAATGTCAGAGCAGGATATATTGGAGATTAGAGAACATTGGAACCTCAGAGAAAAGCTTAGATCGGAACCTTGGAGAAAAGGTTGGATCAGAACCTCATAGCAGGAGACTTATCGAAACCTCGAAGAAGTATATATCAGAGGACGAGGCCATCAGAATATCGGAACCTCAGAGCATGTTAGCTTAGAGGATGAGTCCATAAAAATATCGGAACCTCGTAAGTCCTTACAGATTGTAATTTCTTGGAAGCATTGAGGTTCATAAAGGAAAATAAATACAACAGAATTCGATGCAAGACCAGGGACCAAGGAGGCTCTTTTTCTCTCCTCTCAATGTTAGAATTAGGACAAAATAAACTTTACATGACCCCATTCTAAGTGCTTCATTGATAGATATGGATATGGATCAAGGAATTCTTGACTCCCTCCTCTCTCAATGTTAGAATTAGGACAAAATAAGCTTTACCCCCCCACCCCCCCTCTAGCCCTACCTACTGGTCTCCCCCTCACATCATCAAACAAAATTTTGATGATGCCTCTAATGGGAATCTAGGTCTAATTAGCTATGGAGATTTCTTAGACAATGCACACATTCAAATCACTCACATATATGTGGGAGAAATCATTCACACTACCAACATTGTTTCAGAAATTTAAGCACTTGAATAAGGCCTCTTCATGGCCATAGGAAAGTGTTACTCCAAGTTCATCATGGAGGGAAATTTGAAAACAATAATAAACATATTTCAAAGAATCCTATGTGGTTCTAACCCATCCCAAGCAACCAATAACGTGAGATTGGGAGCTCCAGTAACAAACATAGTAGAGCTCCTAATTCAAATTCCTGCCACCCTCCTCTCTCATGTTGTGAGGAGGGAAATAAATTGGCTAACCATCTGGCTAATCATGACCCCAATCTAAGTGCTTCATTGATAGATCTGGATAGGGATCAATGCATTCTTGACTCCCTCCTCTCTCAATGTTAGAATTAGGACAAAATAAACTTTACATGACCCCATTCTAAGTGCTTCATTGATAGATCTGGATATGGATCAAGGCAGTCTTGACTCCCTCCTCTCTCAATGCTAGAATTAGGACAAAATAAACTTTACATGACCCCATTCTAAGTGCTTCATTGATAGATCTGGATATGGATCAAGGCATTCTTGACTCCCTCCTCTCTCAATGTTAGAATTAGGACAAAATAAGCTTTACCACCCCCCCCCCCCGCCCCCCCCTCTAGCCCTACCTACTGGTCTCCCCCTCACATTGACTTCATCAAACAAAATTTTGATGATGCCTCTAATGGGAATCTAGGTCTAATTAGCTATGGAGATTTCTTAGACAATGCACACATTCAAATCACTCACATATATGTGGGAGAAATCATTCACACTACCAACATTGTTTCATAAATTTAAGCACTTGAATAAGGCCTCTTCATGGCCATAGGAAAGTGTTACTCCAAGTTCATCATGGAGGGAAATTTGAAAACAATAATAAACATATTTCAAAGAATCCAATGTGGTTCTAACCCATCCCAAGCAACCAATAACGTGAGATTGGGAGCAAATAATAAACATATTTCAAAGAATCCTATGTGGTTCTAACACATGGTCGCAACCAATTGGTCCTTAAGCGCTGAAGTGGAAAATGACGTCAACATGATGTGGTAGTATGGTGGTCACGTGGCAGTTTGTTTTTGCGTTTTTGGTGACCTAATGGGGAAAATCAAGGTGACACATGTCACCACTTAGGAAGTTCCACATGGAGAGATGAAGAAAGAATGATGTCATCTCAGAGGTCAACATATTGGAGGTTGAGGACCTCGTAACATCTATGCAAATGGAATTTGAAACAAGTTAAGATGAAAGTGGCTCCAATGTAATATTGGCACTTGGTCATGGATGTTTAGAGAACCAAGGGCATAAATGAGGCTTAGCACTTAAGTGTTATAACCTCAGTCACGACACCCAGTCCTATTATGGTAATGTGATAAAAGGCTAAGGAGAGGGAGATAAACACAATCGAGAATTTGAAATTTTGTAAGGATTGTTCAATAAAAGTTACGATATGGAGGGGATATGAAATTAACTAGCACATGGTCAGGTGGAGACCAAAGGAACTAAGGACTAAGTGCCAAGGGGCTAAAGGTATGAGAACTATGTGATTTCGTAACTTTCCTTTTATATGAGTTACAATATGTTGTGGCTCTGATGTAACAATACAAAGAATTAAAAGGATGAATGGGTCAGCAACTAGAGATTAAATGAAAATCAACAGAGATATTCTATAGAGTTAGTGGGATCTGCAGAAAGTGCTGAGACAAGGAAACGAGGAGAATGGTCCATAGAGAAGAATTTATGAGATGAAGAAATCCATCTCCTACTTCCTATGCATGTCCTGTAGATTTAAATAAGGAATAAAGTGGCCATTCCTTAGCACTTTCAAGCTTTGTCAAGCAATGAATAAGCATTAGAAGTCATGGTAAAGTGTTTAGGAAGATTGCGATTGAATTCTCAATACCGAGGACTACATAAGGAGTCAGTGAAGAACTCAAAATCCCATCCTTATGTTTAATGCCATGGCATAATTCAACCATCACACAATAGCAACTGGAGGAGCCATACAAAGGTACACTTGGGCAGTCTGGAAAAAGGAAGTAGAGACAGAATTGTGCAGTGTGCAGCAGAGGATCAAAACCATGGTGGGTAAGAGTGTGTTGTTGAAAATATTAGCAGTGTGAGCAGATAATGTGTTGTGAAACAAGTGCAAGAGCATAACTAAATGGTGTGAAGCAGAGAGCCCGTGTGAGAAAATATAGAGGGTTGAGGATATGTTGTTGTGAGCATAGGTTAAAGTGTTATTGTGTAATACCGAAGGAGTCTATGGAATAATAGAGGACCAAGAGAAGAAGTTGTTTCTACAACCAACCAAATTGGTATTTTTTCCATAATTGTATATGCCTTTGTTTTCAGTTTGAAAATTGTATGAAAAGTAGAACAGTGGAAAAAGCAGGTGGTGGCCTAGATTCAGAAGAGGTTGGTATCTTTTGGAAAGTAGGTTCTTTCTAACCTAAGGGGTTTGGTGCCTCCTATGTGGGTGCTCACAAAAAAACTGATGTAATTAAGTAGGTGCTTAATTTATATCATAAACAACAACAAATTGGTGGTTTTTTCCCTTTAGGTTTCCACGTGAAAACATCGGTGTCAATATGTCTGTGCTGCTCATGTGATAGATTGTATGAACATATGAATGCTTAAGCTTGTTCCTCACTTTCTTTATGAATGAATTCTCTCATAAGTAACAAACAATAGAGGAAAGAACTAAAATCATATTCAGAAAAAGTTTTAAGAATATCACTATTATTGATTCACCCCCCTCTCAGTAATTCCTTATTCCAACACTAATAGCTATAATAAACCAAAGTATCTTGCTACACATGAGAAACCCTACAATTTTAAAATGTTACCAAATGGTATTAACTTATATACAATCCTCCATGCTGATGGTTTTTGCCAATTATTCTACTATTGTAACCATCCTTTTTGTGGCTCCCTTCATGAAGACACTTCACATTGAGAAAGTTTATTAATTTCCTTTACCATGTTCTTTTAAAATTATCAGTCATAAAATCCAAGCTTACTCATACCAGATTCTTATTACAACATTGGAATTATTTATACCTGAGTTATATTATTGACATATAGGTTTTTTTTAACTTTCATTGTTATCTTACAGGTACAACATTGTGTACTCCATTCATTGTATATTCTTATCATTCTTGATATCTATCATATCACTTGCTAGTGCCTAATTTTGTAAAAAGGATTCCAACCACTCACCCAAGATAACCCCAATTGCCACATATTTATACATATATTTTTTATTCATAAGTGCTCTATATTTGCATTCAAATTTGACCAAAATTATCATTAAATGTGCTCAAACAGTTTCCTTGGGTATAGCAATACACCATATATTTCGCTTTATGTATTACAAGTTCTTGGTCCCTTTATTCTCTCTTCTGATTTCGATATACAATTTATTTTGTGTAAATTATCTGTTTTTTTTTAACATTCAATGCACTTATTATTTTGAGTTTTTTATAATGTTACTGTAGCCTCCTTTCCTTTTCAGCTTGCTTTCCACACACAGATCGGATTACTCTTTTGTTAGGATTCAAAATTTTATTTTTGCCATCAAGTATTTCCTTCATCCACTCTCTCACCAAGTTTCTTGGTCAACAACTTGTATATGTGCAAGGAGGTAGTTTATACCAGTCAAATGATTACTTCCAAATGTATCTAGTGTAACAATTAAATATTACTTGTAAACCTAGGCACCAATAATATCTTTCACCCATTTCTCATATTTGTCTCCTTCCTCGACAATCTATACTAAATGTTTAGCATAAGACATCTTTATGAATATCAATCTTATGTATCAAAATAACTTCTTCTTTTTTTTCTAATTAAGAAAAGGGTCTCAGAGCTATTAACATGTGATCATCATACAGATAATCCTATACTTTGTAGGGTAATTTCAAATACAACACCCTGCTTTCTCTCTTACGCATACCTATCTCATGTTTTATCATTGTTTAATAGTATAGGAATTGATACTTTACCTCATTTACACATGTATACGTCTCCTGATTTTACTATGCATATACGTGATCATCATTATAGCTCATAAACGTCTCTTTGTACTCACTATCAAGTAGTCACGAGATATGATTTACTAATTAACATGTTTTACTAAATAAGTCTTCCAAACAAGCATTTTCTCTCCGAGGTGCCCAACATATCAGTTCTTGTAGGTAAGGGTGCCTCAACAATAATTCAATTAGTTTTTTTATAACTTAGGTTACATAATGAAATTTATTTTAATTACTCAAGGCAAGGTTCTCTCACTTCTCTTTGACTTAGTTCTATAACATAGAAATTTATTTGGTTCCTCATCTAGTAAGTTGTTTTTAGCTGTAATCGGGCTTATAGGCCACAATATTGTAACATGTGGCTCTGATACCAATTGTAACATATCTCACCCAAAAAAAAAATTATTTGGTTGATTTAAATGTAGAGTTAAAAAGGTAAACACTATCTTATTACTTATAGCTTCATTGTGTATTGTTGTTAGTAAATGGTGCATGCTTACAATATGAAAAAAATTTACTCCTTATTTTCCATAGCAGTAATGGATCTTTACATATTTATGGTTTCTCATTACTATGGGATTCCTATGCTTGATTATGACAAACATTCAAATGTATTCTTATATATATATATATATAAGAATACATTTGAATGTTTGTCATAATCAAGCATAGGAATCCCATAGTAATGAGAAACCATAAATATGTAAAGATCCATTACTGCTATGGAAAATAACTTTTATTTCATATTAAGTAATACATGAATTGTTAATCCTTTGGCATCAAGCCTCAACACTAGTCCTTGGTATTTATTATGGTTGGTTTCACACATTATATTATCGTTTGAACTATACAATCCTTGTGATCCAACATTCCACACTTTTCCATGTCGATCGTTACTAGTCTTAATAGGTTGACATCTCTCTGTGAATTCTCTAGACTCACCAACGATAGGTTGTTATGGCCTGGAGAATTAACTCTACCTTGGAAAAAGAGAAATCAATTGATGCTCCATATCTAACATTTGGATCAATGGTATCGATAGGGTTCTACGATTATGGGAGTAATCGCTTTCCTTCTATGACTCCATTCTGCTTCCAGTTTCATTTTTCTCTCACATGAAGAGAGATTTGTAATAGGTTTTGGTCTCTTATGGATATTGGCACCTGATTCACTTACTGCTATATTTTTTTTACATCTCCACGTTTATTCTATCTCTCCTATATTGGTTTTTTGACAGGGTTTAAATTTTCTTTTCTTTTCTTAATTTCCTTTTGTGCATTTGTGCATCTTGGGCAAGGCCACTTCAAATAGCTCTCAGATGAGTTGGATATCTAGGTGAAAAGGTTCCACCACACCTTCAACGGTATACAAAGCACTCTTGCGACTCCATTTTACTAGGCATGGGTGGACTTGCCATAACTATAATGGATTTGGGGTTTATTATTTCTCTTTTCATTTTAGGGTTTGCATGCTTAACCCAACTTGGTTAAGCTCTTGTTGCATACAAACAACCATTATTTGAGGCATCCATACAGCTTAGTCCATTTTCTCATGCGATTCGACAAGTTATCAATTGCTTAATGTATATCGAGTAATTTTTAGAGATTTCCTTACAACAATATGTTGAGTAATTTGTTTTAGGATATGGTTTCATCAAATTATTGTGTAAAAAATAATTACAATTATGGCCTCTTGGGTTGTTGTCCAATATTTTTTGTAAAATTTTGTAAAAGATGAATAAGAACAAACATATATATATGTGTGTGTGTGTGTGTGTGTGTGTGTGTATGAGTTACAATTTGGTTTGCAACTGGAGAGCTATTTACAGTGACTACTTTTCACATTTTTGCATTCCTTTTAGGTTGTCACCCTTACGACTGAGTCGGGTTACCTCCACATGTATAATTATTTCACCTATTCCTGATTTTCTCAAGTTACATTATTACTACCATGCATAAGGTTGTAATCCATTGTGGTTTCATCATTTTGCAGGTTAGGTTTTCTACTTGTTCACCCTATTATTGATTGGAGATTGCGGCATAGTGGCACAACTTCAAGGAGTTAAGTCCTTTTAGAGATCAGCTTCTTATTATCATTTTCCTTCTTTTCCTCAAGGATTTCTTTAAGACTCATAAGGAAATGTTGTCACCTTACTGCAAACCCCTGCTTGTGTGATGGCATGGGTGCAGGCGATATGGATAACCTTTCAAATCTAGCAGCAATTTCCTCAATATCAAGGTCAATTTCTCTCCCTCCTTCTTTGCTCGTATCAGTCATCTATTTGACAGTTCCATGGGGTTCCTCCGCTTGCCAAAATCCCTTTCAGCAAATGTGATGCTCGCAATTGCTATCGCGCCACTTATAACAACACTTATTCCCTTCTGGATCGGCGATGCGATACGTGCGATGCGATGGTCGCAAATCACTATCGCACCTTCAATAACAATAGTTGGTTCCTTCCGGATTGGCGATGCGATGTGTGCGATGCGATGGTCGCATAATCGCAACCGGCGAACTTCACGACACCTTCACTTGGTTTGTTCAGATCGGCGATGCGATGTTGTTTCGGACTGATACGACGTGAACCAATTTCAATAAAGTCCAATGAAGAAGATATCAGAAAATGCTATGTGTAAAAAGAGTTACCACAGAACTCTGTTAAACAACTCAGAAGTCTACATGCGCCGAAGATAAGGGAACCACGATTCAAGCAAATTCCATCTAGCATCACTTTAGAACAAGAGATGAATTCATAATTTATAATCCGTAATAAAAACAATTGAATTAACGCATGAATACACAGATAAACCAACAGAAGACCATTAACTTGGATAAACAGAGAGAAGACAGTTTCAATGAATAATGCTTCTAGCCTGCTCCTCTATGAGAGTCTTGTTGCCTCTTATTTATAAATAATTGATAAAGCTTTCTCAGACCTTATCCTCCACAAAAGCATGCTTTACATAGAATGATTTAAAGCGTAAAGCTTTATTATAGCTTTTCCATATGTAATATAATTAGCATGTTTTATTCTCAATTCTATCCTATCTTGGACTAAAAAAAACATGGAAATTGCTAGCTAAAGGACCCCACTCCCTTGCCTGTAGATTTTTTTGGATTTTTGGAATATGTTTGAAGACCTTTTCCCTCTAAGTCACATGCTCCTGCATCAGACTCCTGAGGACAAAATTCTTCATGGGCTCCTGTCCATGAGCTCGTCTACAGATTTGCCCAGTTTCTGTAGGACGTCTTCTGTAACCCAAGTAGCTTCAGCGGTTGGTTGTCCCTTCCATTTTACCAAATACTGGAAGTACTCTCGTCCCCTTGTCTTCTTATGCACCTTCTTGTCCAGAATTCTTTCTGGCTGTAAATGCTTTGTTGTGGGTAACTGTTTTACCTAGTCAATCTCTTGAGTCTCCTGATCCTGTGCTGTATCATCTGCAGTTTCATTCTCATACTTGTACAAGTCTGCAACATTAAAAATTGGTGATATTCCCACATCAGGTGGTAATTCAATCTCATAAGCATTTGCAGAGAATTTCCTCAGTATTTTGCATGGTCCAATTTTCTTGAATTTCAATTTATTATACTCCCTCTTTGGAAATCTCTCCTTTCTGAGATGTGCTAAAACCAAATCCCCAACTTCAAAGTTCACCTCTCTTCTCCTCATATCTGCTCTGGTTTTGTACTTGATGTTGCTATCCTGCAGCTGTTGCTTCACTTGTTCATGTATTGCCTGCATTTCTGAAGCAAAGTCTTCACCCTCTGCACTTCTCATTTCTTCTTTTCCCAAATTTCTTAATTCAGATATTCCTCTTGGGTGCATCCCATAAACAATATGGAATGGACTCTGTCCTGTGCTCCTATTAGGTGAGTCATTATATGCATACTCAACTTGTGCTAACACTTGATCCCATTGCTTTGGATGTTCTGCAGTAAGGCTCCTCAACAGATTGCCTAAACTTCTGTTCACAACTTCAGTTTGTCCATCAGTTTATGGATGATAGGCAGAACTGAAACTTAATTTAGTTCCCAGCTTCTTCCATAGTGTTCTCCAGAAATGTCCAACAAATTTGGAATCCCTGTTTGAGACAATACTTTTGGGCAACCCATGCAATCTTACAATTTCCTTAAAAAACAAATTAGCAATGTGAGAAGCATCACTAGTTTTATAACATGGAATAAAGTGTGCCATTTTTGAAAATCTGTCCACTACAACAAAAATTGAATCATAACCTCTTTGAGTCTTTGGTAACCCCAACACAAAATCCATACTTACCATATCCCAAGGCCTATCTGGAATTGGTAATGGGATATACAAACCTGTGTTTTGGCTCCTTCCTTTTGCATATTGGCAGACTTTACAATTTCTTACATACTTCTCCACTTCAGATTTCATTTTCGGCCAGAAATAAAATCTGTTTAGTTGTTCAAAAGTCTTCTCTACACCAAAATGTCCTGCAAGTCCTCCACTATGTTTCTCTTTGATTAAATTCTCTCTCATTGAACAGTTTGGTATGCACAGCTGATTTTTCTTAAATAACAGTCCATCTTGTAAGAAGTAATCCAACCATTTGCTTCTTTCCATCAAAATAGGATTTTTACAAGCCTCAAACGCCTCTTTAAAATCTAAATCGGTCTCATATAATTCCTTAAGAAAATTAAAACCCAACACTTGGATTTGACTCTCTTGAAGCAATACATTTCTCCTACTTAAGGCATCTGCAACTTTGTTTGACTGCCCATTTATATGCTTCAAAACAAAATGGAAACCTTGAAGATATTCTACCCATTTAGCATGTTTCTGGCCAATCTTTGGCTGCTGCATTATAAACTGTAATGCATGGTTATCTGAATAAAGAATAAATTCCTTTGATAGTAAATAATGCCTCCATTTCTTTAATGACTGCACAACTGCGTAGAACTCCTTATCATAAGAAGAATACTTCCTTTTTGAATCATTTAGATTTTCACTAAAATAAGCTATTGGTCTATCTTCTTGGCTTAAAAGTCCTCCAATTGCTTCTCCGCTGGCATCACACTTTACTTGAAAAGGTTTGTTAAAATCAGGCAGGACCAAAACAGGCTTTTCAGTAATTTTCTTCTTTAACAGCTGAAAATTTTTCTCTGCTTCAGCAGTCCATTTAAATGGTTGTTTGTCCTTCTTTATGGTCTCAATAATAGGCACATTGATCTTACTAAAATTCTTAATGAATTTTCTGTAAAAACTAGCAAGACCATGAAAACTCCTTACCTCAAAAACACTCTTGGGTGAAGGCCACTCCATAATCACCTTGATCTTCTCTAGATCCATCTTCAGCCCTTCAGCAGAAATAACAAATCCCAAGTACACCAGCTCCTCTTTCATGAATGAACACTTCTTCAGATTCAGCAACAATTTTTCTTGTTGTAGCTTCTGTAAGACATAATTTAAATGCCTCACGTGCTCCTCCTTAGACCTGCTATAGACTAATATATCGTCCAGATATACTATTACAAACTTGCCAATGAACTCTTTAAGAACTTCATTCATGAGTCTCATGAATGTACTTGGTGCATTTGACAACCCAAAAGGCATTACTCTCCACTCATATAGTCCTTCATTTGTCTTAAAAGCGGTTTTCCACTCATCCCCTTCTCTTATCCTTATCTGATGATATCCACTTTTAAGATCTAGTTTTGAAAAATATTTTGCTCCACTCAAGCAATCCATTAAATCTTCAATTCTTGGTAATGGAAATCTGTACCTGATTGTGATTTTATTGATGGCCCTTGAATCTGTACACATTCTCCAGCCTCCATCTTTCTTTGGGCTTAGTACTGTTGGCACTGCGCAAGGACTCAAGCTTTCTCTGATCAGCCCCTTGTCAAGCAATTCTTGTACCTGTTTTCTAACTTCTTCATTTTCTGTAGGAGTCATTCTATACGCTGCTTTGTTAGGTAGACTTGCTCCAGGAATCAAATCTATATGATGACTGATTCTTCTAATGGGTGGTAATTCATTAGGCAAATCATCAACAATAATATCACAATATTTCTCCAACATTTCTTGAATTTCAATGGGTAAATCAGAAACTTTAGTAGAGGTCATTATTACCTTGGGCTTGCAAATTACAGCAAAATTTACCTCATTTTCTTCAATCTGCTTCAAGTATTCCTTTCCTCCAAGTAACAGAGTTTTTGGATCAGTCTTCTGTCCTGGTACATATTCTTCTTGCAGAGGCAGCAACGTATGATTGACACCATCCTTTCCAAACTTGTATGTGTTTCTTTTCCCATCATGTATGGCTCCTCTGTCATATTGCCAAGGTCTTCCAAGCAATATGTGACACACATCCATGGGCATCACATCACAAACAATTTTATCTTTATACTTGCCCACTTGAAATTCCACTTCACACTGTTCATTTACTAACAGTTGATGTCCCTTTTGCAACCATGACACCTTGTAAGGTGTTGGATGCTTCATAGTCTTCAACTTCAATTTCTCCACTACTTCTGCAGAGACCAAATTATCAGTGTTGCCACTATCAATGATCATCTGGCAACATTTCCCTTGAACTTTACACACTGTCCTGAATAAAGTCTTCCTTTGTGACGGTTCAACCATCTCCTTTGCTGGCTTAAGTAGAACTTTATTAACTACCAAAGATTCTCCTCTTTCTGGTATATTTTCTTCTTCTGCTACTACTTCCACTGGTGCTTCTCCCTCAACTGGAGCAACAATTGCATTCCTCTGATTTGTTTCTACATTCTTTGGGCACTCAAAAGCTCTGTGTCCCAGCTTGTTACATCTGTAACATCTTATTTCTCTGCCTCTTCCTTTGCCTCCTCTCCCTCTAGAAAAACTCCCTCTGCCTCCTGCATCACCTCCTGTGGGTGCATGCCGAGTTGAGCTACTGCTAGCTCCATCTTTAGGTGTTGTAGATCTTCCTCTACCACCTTGACTTCCCCTTCCTCGGAAAGTACCTCTCCCTTTGGCAGACTACTTCCTCATGAGTTTTTCTTCAGCTTTCAGTGCTATCTGATAAGCTTCCTATATTGTTTTAGGAGACAGTAGACTTATCTCATCTTGAATGTCCATCCTGAGGCCATTCATATATCTAGACACCTTCTCATCTGTATCTTGGGCTTCTCCAGCTCTTATGCTTACCTTATAGAACTCTTCTGTGTATTCTTTTATTGTCAAAGATCTAGTTCTAAGATTTTGCATTTGTTTAAAAAAAGTCTGCTGATAATTGTTTGGTAAAAACTTACCTCTTAGCTTTGCTACCATCCTGCTCCAATTCTTGATTGGTTGCTTACCCAGTTTCTTCCTTTCTTCCTGCACACCATCCCACCAAAGCACTACATGGCCTTTTAACTTGGTGACAACAAACTTCACTTTCTTCTCATCTTCCGTTTCTTCATAATCTAAGAATTTCTCCATGCCATTAATCCAGTCTATCAATTCTTCTGGATTCAGTCCTCCTTGATATACTGATACCTCAGTCTTTGGCCTGGCTATGGATCTCAACACTGACTGAAAGAACCTCATCTCAGGAGTAATTTCTACAGCTTCCTCCTCTGTAGCTTCAATCTCAGGTTCACTAACATCTCCATCATCCATGTTTCTTTCTGAAGTTAATGCATCCAATCTAGCTTGCATATGTTGAACAACTTCCATTACTTCAGCATTCTCAACAGGCCTTCCTCTTCCACCACGTCCTCATTCTTGTCCAATTCTAAAAGCCATAGCAACTTTCCTTCTCCTACTGCTGAGATTCAATCCAATGCCAGTTGGCTACTCTGATACCACTAATGATGGCCTAGGTGCAGGCGATATGGATAACCTTTCAAATCTGGCAGCAATTTCCTCAATATCAGGGTTAATTTCTCTCCCTCCTTCTTTGCTCATATCAGTCATCTATTTGACAGTTCCATGGGGTTCCTCCGTTCGCCACAATCCCTTTCAGCAAACGCGATGGTCGCAATTGCTATCGCGCCGCTTATAACAACACTTAGTCCCTTCCAGATCGGCGATGTGATACGTGCGATGCGATGGTCGCAAATCACTATCGCACCTCAATAACAATAGTTGGTTCCTTCTGGATTGGCGATGCGATGCGTGCGATGCGATGGTCACATAATCGCAATCGACAAACTCCACGACACCTTCACTTGGTTTGTTCGGATCGGCGATGCGATGTTGTTTCGGACTGATACGGCATGAACCAATTTCAATAAAGTCCAATTAAGAAGATATCAGAAAATGCTATGTGTAAAAAGAGTTATCATAGAACTCTGTTAAACAACTCAGAAGTCTACATGCGCCGAAGATAAGGAAACCACGATTCAAGCAAATTCCGTCTAGCATCACTTTAGAACAAGAGATGAATTCATAATTTATAATCCATAATAAAAACAATTGAATTGACGCACGAATACACAGATAAATCAACAGAAGACCATTAACTTGGATAAACAGAGAGAAGAAAGTTTCAAGGAATAATGCTTCTGACCTGCTCCTCTATGAGAGTCCCGTTGCCTCTTATTTATAAATAATTGATAAAGCTTTCTCAGACCTTATCCTCCACAAAAGCATGCTTTACATAGAATGATTTAAAGCATAAAGCTTTATTATAGCTTTTCCATCTGTAATATAATTAGCATGTTTTATTCTCAATTCTATCCTATCTTGGACTAAAAAAACATGGAAATTGCTGGCTAAAGGACCCCACTCCCTTGCCTGTAGATTTTTTTGGATTTTTGGAATATGTTTGAAGACCTTTTCCCTCTAAGTCACATGCTCCTGCATCATTGTGTCATTATGCTTTATTTTCCTATATTAATAGCGCCTTTTACAGCCTTAACCTTACAGGTTTCACCCTATTTATTGATCGATTTTGAATGGGAAAATTGTAATTATTATTTCCTTAAGATTGAACCTAGAAACTGAACCTCAATCCTCGATGGTTTATGTACTGAACCATTGAATATTTTCTAGGTGTAAATTATTAATTAGTTTAATTTTTAATTCACCCTACAGAACCTCTAGTTTTGAATATTGGTTTCAATATATTAACCTTTTTGTCTAGGGTTTTATTTCCAGTAATGAATCATTACTAATTGTTCTATTTATGTGACTATACTAAGTTCTTGTTTGGTTGTGTGCTTCTTATTTTAAAAATGGTATATAATTTCCTATTCCTTGCGACTTATAGTGAAATAATGGCAATGGTTACAAAACTTCCTGTTACATTTTTCTTTCTAGACTATCAACACATTTGATGATTCTTTCTTATAGTTATACATGTTCCACCTCATGCATCTCCACTCCACATATATTTATATAATGGTCTGTTTTTTTTTTTTGTTTGGAAGTATAAACTTAGAAAAGTTTTGTTTTTTCAGTCTTAGTTTGGTCTAGAGTAACCTGTGTGGGCTTGTAATCAAGTCTGCTTGCCCTCTCCAAACCCTTCTTTTGAGTTCATAATTGTATCTGGGTTGTTGTTATTTACCCAAATCGATCGAGAGACTAATCTATCTCACCACAAGAAATTAATATTTCATTAGTCTCATTTTAGATTAGATCACAACAGACCTTTGCCTTCTGTAAAAGTCATAACATAACAATTACAGAAAACAAATTGCACCTAGAAATAGACAAAAACATAAAACAAAATCATACACATAATACTTACATGTTTTAATCATTTTAATTTTCCATGAAAATCACAGGGGGGAAGGAGATTTCTCCACCCAACTAATGGTTACAGTATCCACAACCAGAAATCCCCCCAAGCTAGTTTCACTTCTAGCGCAGTTTCTTAACAACAACCATATCAAGGCTAATCCAAGACATTCTTTGACCCCTACCAAGTCTAGTCTAGAATTTCAACAGAGAACTCAGGATTTAGTTTTTGATTCCATTGGCAAACTAGCTCAAGAATCCCTTACTTGGTAGATTCTTGGCTCCCTCAACAACTTCCTCTCTAAGGGTAATAATCTTATAACTTTATTCTCCCCGTTTGGGCCTCCTCTAGCAAGGCTCCAAGTTCACAAGGTTTCCTCATGATTTTTTCCTCTCACCCTCCTGGCTCCCTTTTCCCTAACTGAGATAATTTATCTCTAGGGAGAGGAATCTGGGTAGTTAACCACCTATACCCATCACTGTCTCTTAATTTTCTAGCATGTGAAACTCTCTTTCAACATCTTTCCCCATCATAATTTTCATTGCTAACCATAAACAATACTTATTAATGAAATTTAGAAAGATAAACATTTATGTTTATTACTTATTCATATCATGCCTTTAGCATGGCCCACAGTTTTCCAAGTGACTTTAGAAAAAGTAAATTAAAATATTTACAATTCACTAAGTGTATTACATTTTCAAATCAAGAGATTTGATCGATATCAAAGTAAATTAAAATATTTGCAATTCACAAAAGGTATTACATTTTCAAATCAAGAGATTTGATCCATATCAATGTTTAGTAGATCATATATCGTCAAGATGGATATGTGCTAGTTTTATCTAAAGTGGGATTGAAATATTGTATTTATGGTCAAAATTAAATATATAAATATATACTAAGCTCATATTGAAATATATTTATTAACATGGATATTTCAAACATTTTATTTAAGGCTCACATTAAAATAATAATAAAAATTACACATTTTCATCTTAATGGAAAGTGAAAATATAAGTTTTTTATATTAATTACTTTAACTATAAATAAAGTTGATTTTAAATTATGTTATCTAATATGGATATTAAAATATTTTATTTATGATTGAGAATGATATATGTATGTATGTATGTATCAACTCCACTTTGAGCATGGAAGGAGTTACACATCTCCTCAACTATACAATGCATCTCTTGATACAATAATATCTAGAAATAAAATATAAATGAGATACATTTCTAATTTCTATATCTAAATTCAAAAAGTTGTATTTTATTTTAAGAAAAGTAGTTGTGATAGATTTCCAACAAAACTACAATGTTTATCACAAGCAAATTCAACTTTGTAATGAATCTTGTTTTTAAGTTTATCAGTTTATGCATTAATTACTTCTTTTATAATGTTTATGTTATATTCTTTTTTCTTGATATAGTCAAAATGGAGGAAATCTGCCCATGGTACTTTCCTTCATTTATCGAGGGAAAACAATAAAATAAGGTTTATAGAGAGTCCATGAAGCTTATAAAAGGGGATAGGAGATAGGCATTTGGATCGCCCTAAGTTTTTCTATATTATTGTGTGTTTTCTAAGAACTTGGCGTGACTAGTTCTAGCTTGATCCAATTTTTCTATATTATTGTGTGTTTTCTAAGAACTTGGCGTGACTAGTTCTAGCTTGATCCTGGGATAAAAACCGCACTTTGACAAATTTTTGGTGGATCCATCCAAGATTCACAAGTGTGCTTCAGTGTCTTAGATTGATCATTGATGAGTAGTCATACATGTCATCAAAAAGGGCTTCATTATGACTTGTATGGGCATGTATCTTTGTTTTCAGTTATTAATATAAATAAAAGGTTTCATTTTAATATCCCTTTTGTGTTTGGCATTTTTTATTGCAATCATTTTAATTACAACATGAAAGTGTGCGAGATCTATTAAATAAATTGACGTTTGGGATCTTATAGTGGTATCAAAGTTGGTTTCTCTACGAGCTATAAATTGACGTTTGGGATCTTATAGTGGTATCAAAGTTGGTTTCTCTACGAACTTGCATGTTTATTGCATATCAACTTTGGGAAAGATTGAGGGTCTAAGAGAAACTGATATTCAATGGTCATCCATAATCACCCTATCTAGAATCTCAACAATTTTGGTGGCTCTCTACAGCTACTCTAATTGACTTATCATTGTTAAATTTTATTCCGGGTTCAAGACGCCAGATTAACATTTTTGCAGGTAATTTTGAAGATAATGTTATAACTAAGGAAAAAATTATGAAAAGAATAAATAAAAGATATTTTATCCAAATTATTTTAAAGGGGTTGAATTTTTAGTTTTTGTTATGTTGGCCAAATTATAATTCAAGATTATATTTAAGTCCAAATTATTTTTTATAAGTGAAGAGCAAATATTCTAAAAAGGGTTAAGAACAAAACTTATAAGGGATAAATTACTAATTGGAATACAAGTTGACCAGATAATTATTTTAATCTTCCAAAGGCTTAATTATTATTTTGAAAGATGAAGCTAAGAGCCTTTTGATGACATTATTCACTTTTTTAATTGCAATAAATTTGTCAATCATGGGGCTACTCAAATGTCATAGAAGTCGATTTAGAGACTTGCATAGCGAATTGTGGCGAGATCAAAGAGTTGAGCACCTTGGTGGAGACAAATTTCATCATACAGAAGCTACGGGTTGAAAGCCATGCCGAGAGGCCATATTCATTAGCATCATGGTCGAATTTTCTAGTTGTGAGGGTTGCAAGGCCATGTAGCTATCGCGTTAGAGGGCCAAGAGGCCACAATCATCAGCCTCAAGGGGCAGAGGTCAATTATTTGGGTGCCATAGTTTATAATGCTCGCTGGATCCCCCAAAGTTTGTGAATGCAAGCAATAATCATAGTAATTGTGGGGCCACTTTCCATAAATTTTTCCTCCCAACATTACCCACGGTGCCATCCAGATATGAGTACTTCACAGTTTGATCTTGGTCGACATTCTTCCACCCAATGGGATGATTGGGTATGTACACACGAAGCAAGAGATGAAGAGATGAAGTGGAAGTACATCCCAACTGCCTATTCGTATCTGAGATCAAAGTTTGTGAATTTGGCTCTTTGCAAGAAATCTTGAATACTAAATCGAAGAGGGAAACAAACTGGTCATTCTCGTTCTAGATTATTGATTTGTTAGTGTATTTCAAACAAAAACAGTGAACCATTAAGCATGTCAAATATCGATCATTGTTGGGTAGCCGACAAACCAGTGGTAGAGGGCCTAGGATATCTTGAACTTGGCAACCTAGATATGCATAACAAGTGAGAAAACGAGAGTCAGGAGTAATATCAATTCTATATGCAACTAGCGAAGGTGCAAGCAGAAGGTCTTGAGGCCTATTTCGATGTTGAGGAGGTTTCCAAGCAGTGAGAAGCCAAGATCGACAAAATTGAGGGTGTCTGTGTTAATGTTATCATCAACATTGTTATTGAGACTCTGAGGCCGAGAAGGTCGATGCATTATTGTCATAATTGTTAATAGGCCACAGGGTAATTCCTTTCTGCTATTAAGTTATTCATCATTGCATATCATTGGGGTTATTCAACCCACCAAAATGAAAGGTACAAGGCCAAATCCATTCATACACCAAATTCCATAGAACAATAGGCCATACTCTAATGCACAGAGTTTGATCTAGATTACAAGGGCCAACAACCCATGTTCTAGCTCATGAATTTTACAATCTACCATCGAAGAGTTACAAGGGTGCCAACATAATGGCACTGTGGTTGCAAGGGTTAAGAGGTGGCGTGCTAATACAGTGGTTTAGAGTAGTGATTCAAACGGCCATCGCGATAGTAGAGGTTTCGGGAGAGGGGCTAATCTCTTTGTACTTTGATTTGAATTGCAACGAACAAATCTAGTCATATACCTTTGTAAGTTGGAGGAACTGGACACATGTTTTTCTAGGGTAGGGGAGCTACAATGGAAGAAACTCAGTTGGGCTCCCAAGAAATTCATGCTTGTGCTGATACAACCTAAACTTTGGGAGTATCCTTTTGAAGTGGTCAGGCTCGCAATTTCCTCTTGTCTCAACATGATCATAGCTTTAGCATCGCCACTACCACCTTAAAATAATGATATCATGAGGGAGACATTATAACTGATAATAGAAACCCATCAAGGGTTAAACAACATCATGCTTCCTACCTTTCAATAAATGGCACAAAATTCTAGAACTCATGGCAAATTTGATCTTTGGCACATACATTCTAAATTTGGAATGTGATGAGTTAATCTTTCAGTTGCTCCAAGAATTTTACACCAACATTACATCAACTCATCCAGACAATGTCAAAACAAGCATGCAAAAGGTTGTGTCCCCGTTATTAGAAGGAGATGTTGACATCTGCAAGATACTAAGATCCAAATTATTAACCATTTGGATGAAGGAACCACTGGTATCACCAGCTTCCTATGATCTAGTCGAGAAGTTTGTTAGGAAAAACATAAAATTGCCTAGAAGGGTTTTGACCTAGAAGGAGCTAACAAGGATTGATGGAGGAAGTAAGAACAAAGGAAGTAAATCTTGCAGCAAGAATGAACTAAGAAGGAGAGGACTATGTTTTATCTACAAGGGACCATGGGAACCTAACCATTCACGCCCAGGTGATAGGAAGGAGGAAATAAGGATAGGACAAGAGGGGATTCCTTCATATCATAGGGGGTCTTCTATAGTTAGGTCCATTGATTTTCAAGAGAGCACCCATGGAAAATTTGAGCAGTTAAGTAAAGATGATGAGTAGCAGTGTGATGTTATTCACGGATATTTATAAGATGACAAGCATTCAAAAGTGCATGGCAAAGTAGAATCTTATAAAAAAGAGTCCATATATTTCTAAAGGGACATGAATAGTCAAATGTAGATGGAAGTGCACCAGTTCATCCACATTTGACAATCGGAGAAGATGAACAACATATTGTCTCCACAGGTGGAGACAGCCAATGGGAAGACATCTAGGAAGACCTGAACGAAGAACCAGTAGTAGTGAACTGACATGATGATCATGAACATAAAAGGGATTATAACAAACATAGTTTGTAGGATGAACCATTTCTAGAGATTCTGTTAAAGGTTCAATTTGGAGATGTGGTAGTTGAGCATCCAATGCAAATAGATGCAGAGAAATTCAACGAGGCACCAGAATTGCTAGTGGAGGACTTTCAGGAAAATATCACGCATTTCAAGATACATGTTATGATGTTGAAGTAGAGAGTCGGGACAGTCCGAGACAACGTCTTACAAGAGAACTTGGAAATCGAGGAGCTTATAGGGCTATGTGCCGAATCAGCAACCAAGTTGTGCAGTGTTGAGGAATGACTCAATTCCCTCACAAGGCAACAAGAGGAGTACAATTGGGGGTTTTAGAGAAGCCCTCTATGAGTGTACATAGATAGGGCTTGCAACACTACCAACCCACCTTTATACATTAGGGAGAGCCGGGAAAAGTTCTCCAAATGGATCATGTTGGGCGATCGGGTGGAGTAGCATGAGTTGGGCATCAGACAACATCAACATAGTAGGTTTATTCCATGTGCAGGTATTCATGCATTAGATCCTTCCCATGGGGTGGATTGGCAAGAGATTATAAGTTAAAACTCTATTGATGGGATGATTCTTAAGAGGATGCTCTTAGCCAAGGGCATATTATAGCTTGGGCCCTAGGCATGAACAGTGATGAAGGGCCAAGGTGGTATCATAACCCATAATAGTGATACAGCCCGCAGGAAATCCACGAATGGAAAGCTGCTTTGTTCCAACTCTGTCGTCTCTCTGGCTGGTCACTTCCAGAAGATTTTAATGGGTAAATAACTCTCTCTTATATATTTATCAGCTTCTGCTTCTTCTGTTTTGGGTTTTGTTGATTTTTAAAAGCACTGCGCTGATATTATATATTTATCAGTTTTTGTTTCTGTTTTTGGATTTTGTTGATTTTTATAAACTCTGCGCATTGCAGCTATGAACCAGCGCTGGTGAAGCGCGTGGTCGAAGATGTGGCTAAGCATTGCATGACAAGCCGCCGCAGCTGGCCTTCAATTTAATACTACTTTTCAACCATCGTCCATCAAAAGTCTAAGCCCATCGTCATCTGTAGTTTCTCTGGTTTGGTTCAAATGATCATATCTGTATCATAGGAAGTAAAATTTAAAATCTGGTTTCTCTGGTATGGTTCAAAATTCAAATGACCCCAGATCATATTTCTATCTTTGAAATTTGGTCCGGCAACTAAAATTTGTATCCTTTAAATTTGGTTTCTCTGGTATGGTTCGGATGACCCCCGATCATATTTCTATCGTAGCCTTGGTCCGGGAACTAAAATTTGTATCTTTTAAATTTGGTTTCTCTGTTTTCGTTCGGATTCGGAAGACTACATATCATATTTGTAGCAAATGCCCATGATTGGGAAAATAAAATTTGTATATTCTAAATTTGGTTTCTCTGGTTGGATTGAATGACCACATATCATATTTATATCATATTTGTAGCAAATGCCCATGGTTGGGGAAGTAAAATTTGTATATTCTAAATTTGGTTTCTCTGGTTTGGATTGAATGACCACATATCATATTTTATCGTGTCTCTGGAAGTAAAATTTGTATATTTTTAATATGGTTTCTTTGGTTTGGTTCGGATGACCACCGATCATATGTATATAGTGGCGAAGTCAAATTTGTATTTTTTAAATGGTAAAAAATATTCTCACTTAAAAAGATTGTAAGAGAATTTGTGAAAAATGGAAAAAGTTATTTTAAATTTAATTAAATTGTAAAATTATAATGTAACTTAATATAATTAAATGTTAATTTGCTGGCATTTTTTAGATTGGAACTTATTTTCTAGAATTTTAATTGTCTTTTATTTTGGGTTGAGATTTATATGAAATTCTAATCTTTTCTTATGTTGAAAATATTGAAAATTTGAAGGATGGAAATTTATTTTTAAGTTTAAAAATTTTGGCAAAATTTGCTAATTCTTAATGTGTAATCTGTAAAATTAAATTTCTATTGTTTTTTTTCTTATTTATAGTCATTATAAAATATTGGATGGGCTAAATTTTTTTATGGAAAAACACTAAAAATTAATCCATATACCTAATTTAACCCCTAAAATTTCCCCTTTTGAAAATTTAATAAACAAGGTGTTACCATATGTTCATCAATGCATTTTATTGTCACTATACGAATAGTTTCAATTCCATGCCCATTTTATTGCCCGTTTGTTCAATGTGTAAGTTCGTTGTCCAAATTTGGTAAGATTTGATCAATGTGTAAGTTCGTTGTCCAGATTTGGCGAGATTTGATGTGCCTATGTGAAGAATCAGATGGATTTGTCATTTCGGCTCTAGCAATATGGTTTTTGTCTAGTATGAACATGTGTAAGTGAGTTGTGTGACCGTTTGGGAGAACCAACAACTTTGGTTGGAATTTCAAAATAGACTCACTCATCAAATTTTATAGTTTTCACACATCTCATCCATCTTTTCACAGTTTCTAGGAAAGATTTTGACGTTTTAGACCAATCACCCTATAAGAAACAATTTATCTTTCAAAATTCCATCTCATTCAGGCACATAATTATTGGAACCTCCTTGAACAACAATGTGGTCATAAGAACTGTGATACCAAAGGGTTATCATTATTTCTAGAGCTATGGCTCCATTAATGCACTCGGGCAGTATATGTCAACCCTTGGATGTAGGCAAGGACAAAATCCAAAGGTTGCCATATATTGCCCGGTGTATTCATGGAGCTATAATTCTAGAAATATTGGTTGCCATACAACGAGAACAGACATGTTGGTTTTCGTGCACATCATTCTAGGAAATTGATTGAATAATAACCATGCATTCTATCATGTGTAATGATAGCCTACGGATCGATGATTATTACTAGCTTAGATCCATCTAATATTGGATCTATCATGCACCGAGAGGCATCAAATCCCTTGAGGTGTAAACCTTCTTTTTAGAGTGTAGAACTTGAGGAAAGGTTTGCACCTCGAGGAATTTGATCCTTCTAGACACATGATAGATTTGATATTAGATGGATCTAAGCTGGTAATAATCATTGGAGTGTAGAACTTGAGAAAAAGTTTTCACCTCGAGGGATTTGATCCCTCTCGGCACATGATAAATATGGTGTTAGATGGATCTAAGTTGGCTCCAGTTGAGGGAAACAATGCCGCATTTTTAGATTATCATTATTATGTATATGTTTGAGATAAACTTCAAAATTCACATTATGTTTTCTTTGCTTGGTATGACCATATCATGATCTTCTTTAATTTAGCCTATGTTGCTTGCCTTGATGGCTTATACGCCTGTGTTTAGATGCTTTGAGTGGTTTGTGTGTTTATGTGTTTGGATTTGAATGGTAGTGCTTGTGAATGTTACATTTGTGTTATATTTTTATATGTGTATGTAATTGTCTATTAGTAATTAGTTGGTGATGAAGAAGGGAGAC
Organism: Pinus tabuliformis; assembly: GCA_031772625.1. Lineage (NCBI taxonomy): Eukaryota > Viridiplantae > Streptophyta > Pinopsida > Pinales > Pinaceae > Pinus > Pinus tabuliformis. Next base: position 1,354,236,985 of record CM062817.1, read on the forward strand.
AATATTGTCAATAGTTTGCAAGAGGATTGATGTTGCACATTTATTTCGTTTAATTATAAGTATCACAACTTTTGACAACTAATTAATTCTTAAATAGTAGTTTTAATAATTTATAGCGTGAAGACTACTCAATAATTTGTTTCTTTGCTAATGTTTGAAATAATTTATTCCCTTCAAGAATATTTTGATGATTTTTTTTTTATCTTTTTTATAGCCTATTTTTCAAAGTCAAGAAATAATGTATTCTTTTTTTTTAATGAGTGGCTAGATTTATAAAATCTTTACATTATTTGTTTCTCTAAACAATTATAACATCTCCTTCAAGAATATTTTGATTTATTTTGAATGTTTATAAATATATATTTTCCTTTTATAAACCTTTTGAATACATTGTGGTATGCAATTATCTATCAGTAATTTTGCATATATGTAGTTTTGAATATATGTACTTGTGTATTAGTAATTAGTTGGTGATGAAGAAGGGAGCCAATCTTGTTAAGGATTAATTTTCACTTTACAAGAGGATTTCTTTTTCATATCTATTTCATGTTAAGTGTAGGTGTCACAACTTTTGACAAGTAATTAATTCTTAATAATGCCACTCTAGGTAATACTAAATATATCTTGAAAAATATCTTTTTAATAATCTACATTCTTAAGATTAACAACATCTAATGCATCTAATGTGAGCAATCAAATAGGATTAAAAAACAACATCTACATTGAAATCAATTAATCTAGTGCAAGCAATCAAATGATATTAGAGATCAACATCTACACTGGAATCAATGCATCTAGTGCAAGCAATCAAATAGGATTAGAAATCCACATCTACACTGAAATCGATGCATTCAGTGCAAGCAATTAGATATAATTATAAATCAACAGTTAGACTGAAATTAATGCATCTAGTGCAAGCAATCAAATAGGATTAGAAATCATCATTTACACTGAAATCGATGCATCTTGTGCAAGAAATATTCTTCCCTCTCCCCCCCCTCCATCTAATCTTGAAAATATGTTTAATAATTTACAGCTTCAAGATTAACAATATCTAATCCATCTAATGCAAACAAGCAAATAGGATTAAGAAACAACTACATTTAAATCAATGCATCTAATGCAAGCAATCAAATAAGATTAGAAAACAACATCTACACTTAAATAAATGCATCTAGTGCAAGGAACCAAATAATATTAGAAATAAACATCTACATTGAAATCAATGCATCTAGTGAAAACAATCAAATAGGATTAGAAATCGCCATATACACTGAAATTAATGCATCTAGAGAAAGAAATCAAATAGGACTAGAAATCAACATCTACATGAAATCAATGCATCTAGTGTAGGAAATCAAATATAATTTGAAATCAACATCTACACTGAAATCAATTCATCTAATGCAAGAAATCAAATAGGATTAGAAATCATCATCTACATTGAAACCAATGCATATATTGCAGGAAATCTTATTCCCTCTCTCCCCTCTCCATCTATATCTATATCTCCCTCCATATCTCCTTCTTTGTCTCTTTATCTCACCCCCCAAACTCTCTCTCTCTCTCTCTCTCTCTCTCTCTCGCTCCATATATATCTGTCTATGTCTCCCTCCTCCCCTCTCTCTATCTCTCTCTTCTTCCCTCTCTCCACCTTCCATTTATATCTCTATCTCCTTCTGCCTCTTCTTTGTCCCTTTTTATGACCCCAAAACATACACACTCATTCTCCATATCTATTTATCTCTCCCTCCCACTCCCACTCCCTCTCCCTCTCTGTCTCTCTTCCCCTTGTCTCGCTATCTCCCCCTTCTATATCTCTTCCCTCCTCCTCACCTCTCTCCCTCTCTCTAGCTCCCTTATCACTCCCTCTCTCTTCCTTTCTCTCTCTATGTATTTCTTTTTACCTCCATCTCTCCCCCTCCAACTCCATATGTATCTCCTTCTCTCTCTCACATCCTCTCTCTCTTCCTTCTCTCTCCCTTTCCTTCCCACCTCCCTCTATCTTCCCCTCTCTTTTTCTCTTCGCCCTCCAACTCTATCACTCTCTCCTTCCCTTTCTCATCTCTCCTTCTCTCCTCCCTTCTTTCCATATCCCTTTATTTGTCTCTTTATCTCACCCTAAAACTTACACACTATCTCTCCATCTCTCTTTCTTTGTCTCTCTATCTCACCCCAAAACTTACACATTATCTCTCCATCTCTTCTTTGTCACTCCCTCTCTCTCCACTTTTATCTCTCTATGTCTTTCTTCTTCACTCCCTCTCTCCCCCTAAAACTCCATCTCTCTATCCCTCCATCTCTCCTCCTCTCTCTCAAGTCCTCTCTATGGTCCTTCCCTTCTATCCCTTTCTCTCATACCTCCCTCTCTCTCCCCCCGTCTCTCTCTCTCTTCCCTCCAACCTTGTCACTATCTCCTCTCTCCTTCTCTTTCCCACCTCCATCTTTATGTCTCCCTCGCTCTCTCTTACCCTTCTCTCCCTCTCTCACTACTCTCTTTCCCTCTCTTTTCACTCCTCCTACCCCACTCTCCTTCATCTTATCTCCATCTCTCCCTTCTCACTCCCTCTATCTCTCCACCTCTATCACTCTATGTTTTTGTTTTTCTCTCCATCTATATCTAGAGTTAATATATATCATGATATATTAATATTTATTATAATATGAAAAATTGGATATTATATTAATTTTAATATTGTATTAATCCAAAATTATTAAATTTAATAATATTATAATATATTAATATTATATTTAATATTAATATTATTATTAATCTTTTAATATTAATATTAGAATTAATGGTGTCTTTTACATGGCATAGTAACAAAATTTATAATAAAACTACATCAAATTAATATTTTCAAATATTACAACTTTGGTGTGGAAATATTTATGTCTTTACAAATTTTAAAATATCCATAGGATATGGTTTTTCTTTTTAAAGATTTATTTACAAATATTTAATTAAAAGAATATTAAAAGATTTTGGAGCAAAATTTTAGACTCTTTATGTTGAATTAACTTCTTCCTTTTGATTTAAGAAATGGTATAAATGTTTAAAATTTTACCTAGTTTGGAATTTTAATGTGGTAATTTTTTTTTTTTTGTTAAACTTAAATTTATGATCCATTCAAATTGGGGTGTATGATAAGCATGAGATAATTTATTATCCATTAAAATTATCTATAACAATACATAGTTATATTTTAATAATTATTCTTAGTAAAAAATTATATATAATCTAAATATTATTTAAAGTTATATATAATTTAAGATTCAAGCTAATGTTTTGGCTAAAATTAAATTTATTATTTTTGTGAGGACGTGACATACTTATACATTGGGGTAATATTGGTCTGCAGAATGCTCCGCACAGCACAATAATTGTCTGAAGGAAACCATGTTGATTTTTAATGCATGGATGCTTAGATTTTTGTGCACGTTATGAGGGCCAACGAATTTCTTTTTGGCAAAAGAAGTGTGCATAGACTTTAAAATTCAGAAAGGTGATGTCCTAGCATTCCACAACTAGTTCCATTTTATGTACTCACTGATTTCGGTGGACTAATTGTACACCTTTTATTGTAGAAAAAGGAACAACGGGTATAATTACCAATTAACTCTTTGAAATATATCAGTTCGAACTTTATTTTAGGGTTTCTGTAGGAGATACAATTTAATTTCCAAAAGTACAAGCTCATTCGTAATAACTAAGTTATAAATAAGAGTGTAATTGTCCAAATTCTCCACTGTACGACTATTTTTAATGATGTAATAGTTTAAATTCTCTGATTTATTTATTTTTAATTAGAAACTTTTATGATCAAAACAGTGTCATTGTTCATACCCTAGAAGGTTCGCAATCATAAACTCTCCACTAACCACAACATTGTCATTGTTCACACATGGGAAGGTTCACAATCATAAACTCTCCACTAACCATAATTTGTAATGAAGAAAACATTTAATATGTTCATAAGTTGGAGGGTTCTCAATATTAAACCTTCTCCTAAAATAATATTATAATATTTTGATTTTTTTATGGGGTGGTGTAATTATTCATACGCTTTTTACGGGGGAGGACTAATAAGTGTAGTTAGTGGAGATTCTTGTAGTGGCTGTGAGTGTGTTGGCATTGATGTCAATCGGATTAGCATGGTGATTCTATGGTAGCTACAGGTTTCTAGTAGAGAATCACCATAGTAGCAGGCTTATTGAAAATCCATTAAATTATGACTATAATGATTGGTAATCCAAGCTCGAGGGGAATCCTAAGGTAGTTGTAGGCTTCTGGTAGAGAATCACCATAGTAGCAAGCTTATTAGAAAAACCATAAAATGATGACTATGGTGAATCAGGGGTACACATTCGTCGCATCATATTTTAGGTTTGGAGCCATATTTCATGTTGAAAATGGGCTCAAAGACTGCATCAGACCATCTTCAACAGAAAGTGATATGAATAATCTTTCCAACAGTATATGGAAATCCAAAAGTGGTCGTCGGAATAAAAAGTTCTTGATCACCGAATTAAGGAGCTTGACATCCTTAAGAGGAGATCAAATAACAGAACCTCAAAGCAGAGATCTAATCAGAGCATCAGAGTAGGATATATCGAAGGTCGAAGCGAATCAGAACCTTGAAGAAAAGGTCATATCGGAACCTCAGAGTAGAAGACTTATCGAAGCCACGAAGTGGGTTGTATAAGAGGATGAGGCCATCAGAATATCAGAACCTCAGAACAGGCTATATCGACAGATGAGGCCATCAGAACATTGGAACTTCGTAAGTCCTTACAAATTGTAATTTTTTGGAACTGACTAGGTTCACGAAGGAAAATAAATGAAAAGGACATTGGTGTAGGACTAGAGACCAAGGAGTCTCTTTCTCTCTCCTCCTAATAAACACATGGTCGCAACTGATTGGTCCTTAAGAGCTGAAGTGGAAAATGACATCAGCATGACGTGGCAATACAATGGTCACATGGGAGATTCTTTTGGCATTTTCAGTGACCTAATGAGGTAAATCAAGGTGAGACGTGTCACCACTCAAGAGGCACCACATGGAGAGATGACAAAATCATGACATCATCTTAGAGGTCAACGTATCGAAGGTTGACAACCTCATAACTCTTATGCAAATGTCATTTGAAATAGGTTACTATTAAATGGACTTTGATGTAATATTTTCACTTGGTCATGGAAGTTCAGAGAACCAAGGGCATAGACGAGGCTTAGCACCTACGTTTTATGCCCCTGGTAACGACACCAAGTCCTATGATGGAAATGCGATAAAGGGCTAAGCAGAGGGATCCAAACACAATCGAGACTTTGTAATTGCATAAGGACTGTTCAATAAAAGTTACAATATGCAAGGGCTCCAATATTAATTGGCACATGGTCATGTGGAGAACAAAGGAACTAAGGGCTAATCGCCAAGGGGATAAAGGTAACAGTACAAATAATTAAAAATATGGATGGGTTGACATCTAGAGATTAAATGCAAATCATCAGAGATGGTTTATGAAGTCAGTGGGATCTGCAAAAAGTGCTAAAACAAGTCAACAAGGACAACATTACATAGAGAATAACTGATGAGATGAAGAAAGCCAACTCCTACTTCCCGTGCAGGTCTTGTAGATTTAAATAAGGAACAGAGTGGTCATTCCTGAGCATTGTTAAGCTCTGCCAAGAAATGAATAAGCATGGGAAGTTACGATAAAGTGTTCAGGAATACTGAGATTAAATTTTCAGTATGGAGGACTACAAATGGAGTCAGTGAAGAACTTAGAAGCCCATCCTTATGTTTAATTCCACGGCAGAATTCAACCATCAAATGCAACAACAGCAGTAGGATCCATACAGAGGTACACAGGGTAGTGTGGAAGCATACAGTACAGACATAATTGTGCAGTGTGTATTGTTGAAAAGCTTAGTAGTGTGAGTAGAGAGTGTGTTGTGAAATGAGCTCAAGAGTAGAACTAAAAGGTGTGACGCAGAGAGCATGTGCTACAGAAGATAGAGGGTTGAGGATATGTTGTTGTGAGCAAAGTTTAAAGTGTTGTTGTGTAAGACCAAAGGAGTTTGTGGAACAATAGAGGACTGAGAGCAGAAGCTGTTTTTGTAACCAACCATATTGGTATTTTTTCCATAATTTTATATGCCTCTGTTTTAAATTTGAAAATTGTATGAAAAGTATACTAGTGTCAATAGCAAGTGGTGGCCTACATTCAGAAGAGGTTAGTGCCTCTTGGCAAGTAGGAACTTACTAACTTAAGGGGGTCGGTGCCTCCTATAATCGGGTTCTCACAAACAAATTGATGTAATTAAGTAGGTTCTTAATTTACAACATAAACAACAATAAATTGGTGGTTTTTCCCTTTGGGTTTCCACATGAAAACACCGATGTCAATATGTGTGTGTTGCTCATGTCATAGATTGTATGAACATATGGATTCTTAATCTTGTTGCTCACTTTCTTTATGAATGAATTCTTTCATAAGTAAGAGACAATATAGAAAAGAACTAAAATCATATTCAGCAAATTTTTTTGAGAATCTCACTATTATTAATTCACCCCCTTCTCAGTAATTCCTTATTCCAACAATTGTTATCAGAGCCACGTTCCTTTAGGAATAGTCTAACCACCAGAAGGTACATCTATAAGGAATTATGTCTAGGCAAAAGAGTCAAGAGGCTTTCTCAAGAAAAATACCAATCTTCGATGAGACAAACTATGTATTTTTGAAAGTAAGGATGGAATCGTATATTATGTCCCTGGGAGTATATGTTTAGACTTCACTGCTAGTAGACTATAATGTCCCTGATATTCCTCCCACTGATGCAGATGGTAAAAAATTGTATGTAAATATCTCTAAATCCAAGAATGCCATTCTCTTTTGTCTTAATCAATCATAACTTGTAAAGGTTATGCACTGTAATTCTACTAGGGATGTGTGGGTAACGATTAATCAGTCATGAAGGAAATGATAAATTCAATTAGGTGAAACTTCAAACCTTCAGAATGAGCTTTGAGAGCTTGAGAATGAGTGAAGATGAAAGTATAGAAGAATAATTCCTCAGAGTTGATGAAGTAACCATTATGATTAGAGGACTTGGTCTAGAGGTCAAGGAATAGATGATTGTTTAGAAAATATTATGATCTCTTCGCATCAGATTTAATGCCAAAGTCTTATCTATTGAAGAAATGTCTAATTTAAAGGATCTCAAGATGGACAAGCTTCTTAGTACTCTCACAACCTATGAGATGAGATTAGGAAGAGAGAAGTATGAACCTAAGGAAGCAACATTCAAATTATCTAAAAAGGCCAAGGAGCATAAAGGTCATCAAGACGTCTCTAGCTGTGAATCTAATCAGGAGTTGGCTCAATCAGCTAGGAAACTGAAGTGTGGCTTAGGAAAATATAAAGGGAATTTTTCCTTTTAGTTTTTAAATGTGGAAGAGTTGGAAAATTTTCATCCAAATTCCGTTACAAAGAAAGGGCTGAAAAAGAAGATGATCAGAAACTTGGAAACAAATCTTAGAAACATCAAAAGAAAAAGTTCCATAAGAAAAAGAGGTTCTACTCCAAAGATGATAACTCAGAACCAGAGTCAGACAACAAAAATTATTCGAAGGATGATTCAAATAAGTATTTACTTATGGATTTTGGAAAAGACTCCAAGAAACAAAGTATTATTAACTTTGAAGAGGAAGAAGAAGAAGGAGTAGTGGACCGTGAAGGGGAACTCATCAGTGTTCTGGATGAGTTAAAGAAAGCAATGAAAAAGAATAATCAGCTAAAGGAACAATTACAATGTGCATAAGAAGGTATGCATAACTCTAATAATGATGAGTTTGTTTATGAAAAAGAAAAACTTCATGAAGATATTAAGAGAAAATATAGTTTAGTCCTTATACTAGAAGAAAAACAAGGAACATGTGAGAAACTAGAAGAAGAGAAGAAGAAATTAAAACAGAAGGTGCTCAATATAAGGAAGAAAATGATCTCAAGAACATGCAAAGATGAAATTTTGTCCTTGAAAGTTAAACTAGAAGAATCGAAATGAAAGGAAGAGGTTCTTCAAGATTTGATCAATGAATGGGAAGGGAACTATCAGATTCTTCAGGCAGAGGTTGTCTCTCTAAGAATGGATCTTGAGGGAATAAATATTGAGGGGTCTAAATGAGAAATTTGTAGAAGGCACAAGGAAACTAGATCAGATTCTAAATAGCCAAAGGCCCTCAGGAATCAAAATGGGTCTAGGATATTCAAAGACATGGGAATCTTTTATGGGGAAGATAAAATTCAGGTATGCAGGATTTGAAGAACTGTAAAGCTATGCAAATAAGCATCAAGAAAGAATTAATGAAGACAAAAGAGCAATAGGACAAAGAGGAGATCATCAATGGATAAGTAATCAATCAGCTAGACAACCGAGGTACTTTCATGCACAAACTCATAAGACTTCCAATAATAGACATGCCTATTTATTTTATGTTCATTGTTATAAAGTTTCATATTTTTGGACATAATGTTGTCGATTGTAGAAGGATCAAACTTGAAAGAGATGAAAATCCTAGATATAATAAGTATCAAATTGTATATCTCAAAACTCTCCTCTCAAAGATCGAAATGTCTTCTCTCCCCTCTTAAGAGAAGTTGAATTCTTCAAATGTAATAATTTTGGGCACAAGTCTAGCGAGTGCAGAAGAAGGCTTGAATACCTATCTAAGTTCCAAAATATTAGACAGTCAGATATCCAAAAGGATAAGGGGAGATGGAAACAAAAGACTGAAAAGAGCATGCATTTTGGACTCACTCTATCAGCCCATAATTAAGAGAATAGATGGTATGTGGATAACATTTTTCCAAGCACATGACTCAGGATAAAAGAAAAAATTTGTTGCTAAAAGAAAAGGACAAAGGAAACAATGTCACCTTCGGAAATAATGCTCCAATAAGAATTAAGGGTAAAGGCATAGTCAGCCTTGATTAAAACACAAAGGCACAAAATGTCTTGTATGTAGAAGGTCTCAAGCACAACTTTCTTAGTGTGAGCCAGATGTATGATAATGGCTATGATGTGACCTTTCGATCCAAAGACTGTGAGATCTACAATATGAAGGATGGAAAGCTAGTAGGAAAAGTAATCAGAAAGCATAATAATGTATAAGTGTTTGATGAATCCATAGTAATTTGTTATTTAAGCAAGGCAAATGAAGCACGGGTATGGAACAAGAGACTTAGCCATATGAATTTTGATAGTTTGATAAGAATCAGCAAACTTGGGGTTATGAGAGGTTTGTCGAGACTGTCAAGACCTTAGAACTCAATTTTCAAGTCATGTCAATTTGTAAATAGACCAAGGCTCACTTCAAGTCAAAAGATTTATCTTTGTTTAGACCATTGGAGCTAATTCACGCAGATATATGTGGCCCAACCAAAGAAAAAAAACTAAGAGGAGAAATGGTCTTTATGTTGCTCATTGATGATTTTACCATGGCCACATCGATTGTTCTCTTAAGAGAAAAATCAAAAGCATTTAAACATTTAAAAAAATTTAAAGCTCAATTTGAAAATGAGAAATATCTAAAGATCAAATGCTTAATATCAGACAAAGGAGGAGAATACACTTCAAAAGAGTTTGAATAATTCTGTGAGGAGCACAACATTAGGAGGTAGTATTCAGTGGCTAGAACTCCACAGCATAATGAAGTAGTGGAGAGAAAGAACAAAACAATCCAAGAAATGGCCAGAGAAATGTTGGATGAAGAAGATGTGTATTACATCTTCTGGGGAGAAGCAACCCAGAAAATAGTGTATCTATCAAACAGAACTCAACTCAAGCCTAAAAGTAATAAAAACCCCTACGAGTTGTGGAAGGGAAGACTTGCATCAGTTAAACACCTCAAGGTGTTTGGGAGCAAGTGCTTCATCAAAATAAATGATAATAATCATGGAAAGTTTGACTCTCGCACTGATGAGGGAATATTAGACGGGTACTCCACTCGAAATAAAGGATATAAGTGTTACAACAAGCAAAAAAAGAAGATCAAGGATTGCATTGATGTGATAGTAGATAAATAGATTCACAACCTGAGTCCTCTACAAGAAACACGAACTCAAATGGTGAAGTAAATCCAGATATGAGTTCCTCAGGTCAAGAAGAAATAAATTGAAATAGTGAAGGCAAGGAAACAAGCACAACTCCAAGGCCAAAAACACCTTCCAGGTATGTACAAAAAGAACATCATGAGGGTCAGATACTTGAAGAGTCAGATACTTGGTAGTTCAAGTTGTGCAAATATGGCTCTACTATCACATATTGAACCCAAGAATATCAGCCAAGAAAGTGAGGACAAGTTCTGGGTGAAAGCTATGAATGAAGAACTTGACCAAATTGAAAAGAATGACACTTGGGACCTTGTTCCAAGACCTAGAAATAAAAATGTCATTGGGACCAACTGGGTTTTCAAATACAAGTTGAATGAGAAGGGTCAAGTGATGAGGAATAAGGCTTGATTGGTCTGCAAAGGGTATGCCCAAATAGAAGGGGTATATTTCGAGGAAACCTTTGCACCATTAGTGAGATTAGAAGCTATCAGAAATTTTCTTGCCCTTTCCAGTCATAAAAACATCAAGTTATATCAGATGGATGTGAAGTCTTCATTTCTCAATGGATATCTGGAAGAAGAAGTTTACATTGAGAAGCTAGAAGAATTTATGCTCACCACAAATGAAGCGTTTGTATGCAAACTGAAAAAGGCCATGTATGGACTCAAATAGGATCCCAAAGCTTGGTATGAAAGGCTAGATAGATACCTTCAGCAAGAAGGCTTTAAGAAAGGTATTGTTGACAACAAATTATACATAAAAACTCAAGGTGACCATCTACTAATTGTAGTAGTATATGTGGATGACATAATATTTGGCAATGACATGGAACAATTGGGGAGTCACTTCGCAAAATGTACGTAGACAGAGTTCAAAATGTCCATGATCGGAGAGTTGTATTTCTTCCTGGGATTGAAAATATCTCAGTCTCAAAATGGAGTCTTTATCTCCCAATCCAAGAAATTTGAGAAACTCTAAAGAAGTTTAGGCTAGAAGAGTGCAAGCCAGTTAGCACACCCATGGTTACAGGTTGCAAATTGCTCAAAGAAGATGAGATGCCACTGGTAAATCAAACTGAATATAGATCCATGATAGGAATCTTGTTATATCTTACAACTTCAATGCTTGAGATCATGCAAGTTGTGGGTATTATGGCCAAATTTAGGACCTTCCCTTGTGAAATTCATGTCATTGTTGTCAAAAATATTTTTAAATATCTTCAAGGAACAAAAAAATATGGATTGTGGTATGCTAAGAGAAAATAATTTAAGTTGAAGGCCTACACTGGTGTCGATTGGGCTGGTAGTCTTGATGAAAGGAAGAGCACCTCAGGTGCAACTTTATTCTTAGGGAAATTCTTGGTGTTATGGGTCAGCAAGAAACAAGCCTCCATTTCTTTATTGACTATTGAAGCAGAGTATATTGCTTCTGCTACGTATCGCATGAAAATTCTATGTATGAAGTAGACTCTAAAATATATTTAGGTAGAGTTGATTGATCCTATTCCAATTATGTGTGATAATACAAGTTCTATTATTATCTCTAACAATCCATTCATGCATTCAAAGGCTAAGCATATTCTTATCAAGTTCCATTTCTTAAGGGAACAAGATGTAGCCAATGTTGTCAGACTTGAATATGTGGCCACTAAATACCAACTTGCAGATATATTTACTAAGCCACTGGAAAGAGAACCCTTTGAATATCTCAAGCAGCAGATAGGAGTTGTGACTCCTCCTTCCAAATGACTCCATTTTGGCAGGTGTTGGCAACTAATCAGCGTGTAGGATCAATGGAATAGTAGGATGCAGTGGTTTAGGGGGAGTATTCAGGAGTATCCTTTGTCATTGATGCAAAACGGGGAGAAGATTATTGGGGCATAAAAAAAAAAACCATGCCTAGCTTTAGGGGGGTCTTATGGTGTTGCCATCAATGCCAAAGGGGGATATGATTGGACAGTTGGCATTGTTTGGATGGCTAGTGGTTGTGAGTGTGTTGGCATTGATTTCAACCAAATTAGCATTGGTGATCATATGGTAGTTGTAGGTTTCTGGTAGAGAATCACCATAGTAGGAGGCTTCTTTAAAAGCTATAAAATGATGACTATAGTGATTGGTAGTCCAGGCTCATGAGAAATCCTATGGTAGTTTCAGGCTTCTGGTAGAGAATCACCATAGTAGAAATCTTATTGGAAAAGCCATACAATTGTCAATATGTTCAATCGAGGGTCCAGGTTCTTCGCATCATCTTTCAGGTTTAGAGCCATTTTTTAGGTTAGAAATGGGCTCAAAGACTACATCAGACCATCTCCAACAAGAAGTGCTATGAACGAGATTTCCAACAGTATGGAAATCTGAAAATGGCCATCAGAATCAAAAGTTCTTGATCATCGTAGTAAGGAGCTTGAATTCCTCAAGAGGAAACCAAATATCGAAACCTTGGAGCAGAGGAATGATCACTGTGTTAGAGAAGGATATATATGAGATTAAAGAACATTGGAACCTCAGAGAAAAGGTCAGATCGGAACCTCGGAGAAAAGGTTGGATCAGAACCTCATAGTAGGAGACTTATCGAAACCTCGGAGAAGGCTATATCTGAGGATGAGGCCATCAGAATATCGGAACCTCGAAGCATGCTATATCAGAGGATTAGGCCATCAGAATATCAGAACCTTGTAAGTCCTTACAGATTGTAATTTCTTGGAAGCACCGAGGTTCACAAAGGAAAATAAATACAAAGGAATTCAATGCAGGACCAGGGACCAAGGAGGCTCTTTTTCTCTCCTCCTAATAAACACATGGTCGCAACCAATTGGTCCCTAAGAGCTGAAGTGGAAAATAATGTCAGCATGACATGGCAGTATGGTGGTCACGTGGCAGCTTGTTTTTGCATTTTCGGTGACCTAATGGGGAAGATCAAGGTGACACATGTCACCACTTAGGAGGTGCCATGTGGAGAGATGAAGAAAGCATGTTGTCATCTTAGAGGTCAACATATCGAGGTTGAGGACCTCGTAACTTCTATGCAAATGGAATTTGAAACAGGTTACGATGAAAGTGGCTACGATGTAAGATTGGCACTTGATTGTGGATGTTTAGAGAACCAAGGGCATAAACGAGGCTTAGCACCTAAGTGTTATGCCCTCGGTCATGACACCTAGTACTATGATGGAAATGTGATAAAAGGCTAAACAGAGGGAGATAAACACAATCGAGACTTTGAAATTTTTTGAGGGTTGTTCAATAAAAGTTATGATATGCAGGGGCTCTGAAATTAATTAGCACATAGTTAGGGGGAGACCAAAGGAACTACGGACTAAGTGCCAAGGGACTAAAGGTATAAGAATTATGTGATTTCATACCTTTCCTTTTATATGAGTTACAATATGTTGTGGATCTGATGTAATAGTACAAAGAATTAAAAGGATGAATGGGTCGACAACTAGAGATTAAATGAAAATCAACGGAGATAGTCTATGTAGTCAATGGGATCTGCAGAAAGCGTTGAGATAAGGTAACGATGTGAATGGTCCATGGAGAAGAATTGATGAGATGAAGAAATCCATCTCCTACTTCCTGTGCACATCTTGTAGATTTAAATAAGGAATAGAGTGGTCATTCCTTAGCACTTTCAAGCTCTGTGAAGCAAAGAATAAGCATGAGAAGTCATGGTAAAGTGTTTAGGAAGACTAAGATTAAATTCTCAGTATCAAGGACTACATAAGGAGTCAGTGAATAACTCAAAATTGCATCCTTATGTTTAATTCCATGGCATAATTCAACCATCAAACACAACAGCAGCAGTAGGAGCCATACAAAGGTACACTTGGGCAGTGTGCAAAAAGGAAGTAGAGACAACATTGTGCAGTGTGTAGCAGAGGATCAAAACCATCAATTTCCATCGAACAAATTGGGTAAGAGTGTGTTTTTGAAAATCCAAGTAGCGTGAGCAGAGAATGTGTTGTGAAAGGAGTGCAAGAGCATAACTGAATGGTGTGAAGCAGAGAGCATGTGTGAGAAAATACAAAGGGTTGAGGATATTTTGTTGTGAACATAGGTTAAAGTGTTATTGTGTAAGATTGAATGAGTCTATGGAATAATAGAGAACCAAGAGCAGAAGTTGTTTCTACAACCAACCAAATTGGTATTTTTTCCATAATTGTATATGCCTCTATTTTCAATTTGAAAATTGTATGAAAAGTAGAATAGTGGAAAGAGCAGGTGGTGGCCTAGATTCAGAAGAGGTTGGTATCTTTGGCAAAGTAGGTTCTTGCTAACCTAAGGGGTTTGGTGCCTCTTGTGTATGGGTTCTCCCAAAAAATTGATGTAATTAAGTAGGTTCTTAGTTTACATCATAAACAACAACAAATTGGTGGTTTTTCCCTTTCGGTTTCCACGTGAAAACATCGGTGTCAATATGTATGTGCTGCTCATGTGATAGATTGTATGAACATATGAATGCTTAAACTTGCTGGTCACTTTCTTTATGAATGAATTCTCTCATAAGTAACAAACAATAGAGGAAAGAACTAAAATCATATTCAACAAAAAGTTTTAAGAATATCGCTATTATTGATTCACCCCCCTCTGAGTAATTCCTTATTCCAACACTAATAGTTATAATAAACCAAAGTATCTCGCTATACACAAGAAACCCTACAATTTTAAAATGTTACCAAATGGTATTAACTTATATACAGTCCTCCATGCTAATGGTTTTTGCCAATTATTCTACTATTGTAACCAGCCTTTTTGTGGATCCCTTCATGAAGATACTTCCCAATGAGAAAGTTTATTAATTTCCTTTACAAGTTATTTTTTAAATTGTCAGTCATAAAATCCAAGCTTACTCATACCAGATGCTTATTACTACATTGGAATTATTTATACCTGAGTTATATTATTGACATATAGGATTTTTTAGCTTTCATTGTTATCTTATAGGTATAACGATGTGTACTCTATTCATTGTATATTGTTATCATTGTTGATATCTATCATATCACTTGCTAGTGCATAATTTTGTGAAAAGCATTCCAACCATTATTACCACTCATCCAAGATAACCCTGATTGCCACATATTTATACATATATTTTTTAATCATAAGCGTTCTATATCTCCATTCAAATTTGACAAAAATTATCATTACATATGCTCAGACGGTTTCCTCAAGTATACCAATACACCATATATTTCGCTTTATGTGTTACAGGTTCTCAGTTCCTTTATTCTCTCTTTTAATTTCGATATACAATTTATTTTGTGTAAATTCTCTGTTTTTTTAACATTCAACGCACTTATTATTTTGAGTTTCTTACATTGTCACTATAGCCTCCTTTCCTTTTCAGCTTGCTTCCCATACATAGGTTAGATTACTCTTTTGTTAGGATTCAACAATTTATTTTTAGCATTAAGTATTTCCTTCATTAACTCTCTCAGCAAGTTTCTTGGTCAACAACTAGTATATGTGCAAGGATGTAGTTTATACCAATCAAGTGATTACTTCCAAATGTATCTAGTGTAACAATTAAATATTACTTGTAAACCTAGGCACCAATAATATCTTTTACCCATTTCTCATACTTGTCTCCGTCCTCAGAAATCTATACTAAATGTTTAACATAAGACATCTTTATGAATCTAAATCTTTTGTATCAAAATAAATTCTTCTTTTTTTTTGCGAATTAAGAAAAGGGTCTCGTAGTTATTAACAAGTCATCATTGTACAAATAATCCTATACTTTTTAGGGTAATTCCATATAAAACACCCTTCTTTCTCTCTTACACATCCTATCTCATGTTTTATCATTGTTTAATAGTATAAGAATTGATACTTTACTTCATTTACTCATGTATATGTGTTACAGGTCAATTTGGGCACATCAACCCTAGCTTCCAGATCCATATTATTAGGGTCCATCAACCCCCAATTCAGTTGTTTTCATTCCCTAATGAAGTCAACCTACATCATGCATGCCTCCCAAGAGTTTCATGTCACTATGCATCCAAAAAAATTCCCTAAGGAGATTAGCGCAGGGAGCCTTCTATCAGGTTGTAATGCATTGCAGGAACTACATTGTCTGGGTGCTATGCATCGCACCTAGCCTTTGTTTCACCTGCACTGAGCGAGATTCATCGAATTTTTTAAATGAATCCATTGGATTCCTCATCCAATGGATGCTTCTGGAAGTTTCCAGATGGATTGAGCTCGCTTTTGGATGAGGAAGGAGATGAATGAACCTTAATCCATTATCCCTTCCTCCATGGAACCACTTCCCAATTTTGGCAAAGCATTCATGAGGGCCATTAATGGCTTAACCTCCTCCATTCAGCTATAAATTAACCAAGCATTCAAAGGCTTGGGGAGGTTGAAACTTCTTGAGCTAAGGAAATGCTGTTTGAATGAGATTAGTAGAGAGAGTAATGTTATCATGTCAAATTGTTGTTTCATGAGGAGAGAAGGGTTTGAAGCTGGAAGGATGACACTGAATCAGACATGCATCTACATGGGTTGTAATATTTCCTTCTATTAATAAAGAGTTCTATGTTTTTTCCCATTCATGTGTTATATGATGTATATTGTACTTTCGATTCTATAATATGTTTAGTTAACAGATCGATATGTATGCTTTGATGGTTTTCTATCTTGGCTTGTGTGTAGGTACCTTCCAAGCGAGTTAAGTACGGAAGGGAGTGGCGAAAGCAGTCAAAGGGAAGAAGGATTGAGCGAGAGATACAGGTTGGTTCTTTTGTTCCTCTTTCTTTTATCTGTTAGCTATAGGAAAAGCAATGGAATTACTTTAGCTGTTGTTCTAGACTTGCTACTAGGTCTAGGGGTTAGTCGTTTGAAGAAACACTAAATTTTCCCATAACAAAATGGTGACTCCGCTGGGGAACGATCCTATCCCTTATAGTAGCTTATCAATCTCTTAAAACACTTTGACATACTGTACCCTCTACTATTCATCGAATTCAAGTTCAATTCACTGAAAATTGAGTCAGTTTTGAGTATAAAATTGTCATTCTGTAATCAGCACACCTTTGTAACTGACACAATGCACTGCATTTCACCCTCTGCATGAGACTCAGTGAGATGCATCACACTGTCCCTCACTCTAGCCTGCATTGATCCCTTTAGGATCAGTTTTCCCATCTAGGAGCTGAAACCTTTAGTCAATTTTCAGTTGTTTGAATTGTCTGTTGGATATAGATGAGGTCTTGTCTTTGAAAACAATTTTTGTTTCCTTATTTCAACCTAATTTAGACTGGATTGTTAAATGTTTTTTTATGTATTTGTTTTATCATTTACAGTCCGTTGTCGAAACGTAGGTTCGATCGATTGTTTTGTTAAAATGAAGTGTCGTAAAGTCTTCCTTCATAAATAATAAATTGGTCTATTTGTGCATCTAATTCATATTTTCGTTGAAAGTGTCGAAAATATTCGTTTCCTTAAAGTTGAAAGTGTCGTTTAGTCTTCCTTTACCTATAAGAGAAATTGTCATAAATCGACATTTTTGTGAAAAGAGCTTTTGAATCGTTTGTGCATTAGTTTTTCTTAATGCATAATTCACATTAAGGAGAACTGAAAAGAAAAAGAAATACATGTAATTGCATTTTAGAGTTTGAGTTTGTGTGCTTAAAAGGAATGGTTTAGGGAATTGCATTAGTTTGTGCTCTTTGTTGCTTGTTCAAAAAGTACTTGTATGCTCTATCCCTCATAGCTAGGATTTTCATTGCTGAAATTAAATGGAAAGAGTGCTTCTCATTCTAGTTGCCTTCTTAGGAATTTCGGAAAACATTTCGTGGTGAACCTTCAAAGACAAATTTTAAGCAAGATCAACCTAAAATTTACATCAATTAATCTAATAACGCATTGGAACATAACATAAACATCTAGAGGTTTAGAATAGAGACATGTTTTGGCGTCTTTAAACCTAGTGGTTGTCATTTTCATTGAAGGTTGGGTGATTCCTCCTCTTTAATTCGATAAGTGCTAGTGCGGACTTGTGCTCCCTGTACCGTTGAGTATATAGTGGGAGACCCCACTTGGTTGAAATCCTTTATCCCTAGGAAGTCGAGTCTATTGCCTTACCGATCACAACACATCGAACACAACATTCGGGAAGATTGACTGTCGTACGTAAAGTCCTTGGTAATTTCTCTTTCATTTATCACCAAGGTGTATATTGTAGTTTTGTGATTTGTTTGGTAAACCATTTTGTCTAGAATCTCCAGAGCAATCACTTTCATTCCTTTTCGACTCTTTAAAAGTAAAAGGATCATCTGAGCACTTGTCCCTTTAGGCTCATTAAAAATCGAAGGCGACTAGAGTCATCTTTTGTTTTTTCTCGACTCTTTAAAAATGAAAAAGCGAAGTTGTGTTCCAATGTCATAAAAATTAATTGACCACGGATAACATCATCCACACTCGCTCCTTAGTTGATCTTAGGTTGAAACATATGGCAACAAATCCGGAGTCCACCAATCAAGGAATTCCTTTTGATGGGAATCCTAGTCCTTTTCCTCCTTTCAGAAATATTGGTGCTCCTTATATGGCTACATTGTCCCTTCCTGGATTTACCATTGGCTTGCCAATATAGTTGTTTTCAACCTCCTTGGTTCAAAATTTCGTGTTTTCTCCGCAATCGAGTACTCCTCCAACTGAACAAAATCAACCTCCAGTTGATCCTAAAGTTGACCCTTTGCCTTCTTTCTCGTTTGTTTCTTCCTTCCCTTCTTCCTCTTTGCCTGGTGAAAGTATTGGTACTAGTAACTAGGTGGCTAAGAAGAAGAAGAAAGGGAAGAAGAAGAAGAAGAAGAAGCAAATTCAGCAAAGGGACAACCAAGCAACCATTGCTTTGAATGCAACATCTGATGAGAAACCACCCGTCAAACCTCACAAAGTTCGATATCCATGCAAACTTTGTGCGGAAGACCATATTCTTCGAAATTGTCTTGATATTCCTCAGATCTTAGAAGATTGGTCTTCCCATTCACATCATCATGTGTCATCAACTTCTCAAAATCATGTTGGTGGCACACCATCAACTAGTGGCAGTAAAGATCATGGAAATAAGGGAAAAGTTAAGTTTCCATGTAGGTTATGTGAAGGGAATCACCCCATTCACCTTTGTCCCTATTTGGATGAAACCCAAAAGGTGTTGGATACGTGTTGGATGAAGCCCAAGACTTAGGTGGTATTGGGATCCAAGTGGATCTATTGATGGAAAGACTATTGGGAAAATTGTTTGGGATCCAGCTATCAAAAGATTCATTCATGTCCATTTAGTAGGGAAACATAAGGTAGCACAATGGTTTGTATGGGATCTTCATATCAGTATACAGAGGTGCCTGCTATGGATAAACGTGGAATGATTGAGGGCAAGCAATCATGGGGAAGGAGGATTTGTAATATTCCCTTTTCTTGATATGGTCAAAATGGATAGAATCTGCCAATGGTATTTACTGTGGTATTTGCCCATGGTATTTGCCTTTGGTATTTGCCCATGGTATTTGCCTTTGTTTTATTGAGCCGAGAGGTTTATTCTATAACCTAGTGTGAAGGTGATGTGTATATATGTTTGTTCCTTTTAAAATAGAAATAAAAAAGCAATGTTGTCCATAATAATAATAAAAATACACTATGCATATTTAATTAGTTGTCTATATGGCAAAATAATTAGAAGTAAAAAAAAAGTAAGTGAGTAATATTTTTAACACTTATCAACTTCATATATATCTATATATATAAAATGTTAAGAAAAAATATTTTAATTTTGTATAGAATAAAATAATTTAATATAAATTAATATTGACAAATATATATCAATAACAAAAAAACAAGTTCAATGCACATGTTATGTAGCTCCCATGACATTTAAAAATACAATTTAAACAATAAAAAATTACACATTATGTTTTGCACTCTAAAATAAATATGTACCTGAATAAATTTGATCTCTAAACTCATGTTAAATCCGTGGTTACAATGAATTTACTCTACCATGTTATATAACTTGCATGACATTTAAAAATACAATTTAAACAATAAAAAATTACACATTGTGTTTTGGACTCTACTTGAAAAATTTAATCTATATACTCATATTAAATCCATGATTAAAATAAATCTATACTAATAATATCATCCGAAAAATAAGATATACAAAAAGACCCGCTAAGTCTAAGACATAAAAAAGACACACTATGAGTTGGACGGCATTGCCAAGACACCGAAAGGACAATGTAGCAAGAGGGCAATGAAATTTGATAAAACCATATTTCATGAACGATATTTCATGAAATTTTGTAAAACCATATTTCATGAAATTCGGTAAAACTCGTCTGATATGGGGCTATATTTTATGACCAGCCTGACGAGAAAGTATATTGCACCCTGAGGAGACACCGACTACGAGGCCGACGTCGACCGTTCAAGTTGCTTTCCACCGTTCAAATTGGCCATTTTTCAAAATCACGTTGTTTATGTCGCAAAAAAACAAACTTCCACCGCCATTTCTATTGCTAAATCATTTTTTTAAATCTCTTTACGTGATTTATGAGGTGTGGTCTAATGAGGCAGAGGAGGGGAATTGCTTTCTGTGTAAATTTTTATTTTTTTAATTCTGTAAAGGTAGTGTTTAAATTTTGGTTTTTTGATAGTGAAAATGAATTAGCACTATCAAAATTTGAAATTTATTAATTATAATTTGGATTTACAAAAATCCTTACTAAATTTTCTTTAAATATTATCAGACTACGCAGATTTACGCAGATTTACAATAAAAGAAATCATTAAACTATCATTCCCTATGATTTACAATAAGCAGGCCTCTGCAGTCCTTTCAATTTTCATTTCATGGCTCCGTTTCCTTCTCGCTTACGCATCAGCTTTTTCAATTAGAAGTTCGGGAGATACATGGCATATAGATATCATATTTTTCTGAGTTTCAGAGGGACCGATTTGAGAAGAGGTTTTGTCGACCATCTCTACGACGCCCTCACAAACGCAGGCTTCCGTACCTTCCTTGACACCTACAGTCTCAAAAGGGGAGACGACATTTCTACAACCCTACAGAAAGCACTTGAGGAGAGTCGCATCCTAATGCCCATATTCTCCACTAACTATGCACAATCACCATGGTGTCTCAGGGAAGCCTCGCATATGGCGCTGGAGATGCAGGTAAACGCGTCATCCATTGCCATTCCTCTGTTTTACAACGTCACTCCTGCCCAAGTTCGGCGTCCAGATCAAAGTGGGAGCCCATTTGCCGAAGCATTCAAAGAGCATGAGATGAGTGGGAGATACAGCCCGCAGGAAATCCACGAATGGAAAGCTGCTCTGTTCCAACTCTGTCGCCTCTCTGGCTGGTCACTTCCAGAAGATTTTAATGGGTACATAACTCTCTCTTATATATTTATCGATTTCTGCTTCTTCTGTTTTGGGTTTTGTTGATTTTTAAAAGCTCTGCGCTGATGTTATATATTTATCGGTTTCGGCTTCTGTTTTTGGATTTTGTTGAATTTTATAAACTCTGGGCATTGCAGCTATGAAGCAGCGCTGGTGAAGCGCGTGGTCGAGGATGTAGCTAAGCATTGCATGACAGGCCGCTGCAGCTGGCCTTCAATTTAATACTACTTTCCAACCATGGTCCATCAAAAGTCTGAGCCCAGCGTCATCTGTAGTTTCACTGGTTTGGTTCAAATGATCAAAGGAAGTAAAATTTTAAATCTGGTTTCTCTGGTATGGTTCGGATGACCCCAGATCATATTTCTATCGTAGCCTTGGTCCGGGAACTAAAATTTGTATCTTTTAAATTTGGTTTATGTTTTGGTTCGGATTCGGATGACTACATATCATATTTACAGCAAATGCCCATGGTTGGGGAAGTAAAATTTGTATATTCTAAATTTGGTTTCTCTGGTTTGGATTGAATGACCACATATCATATTTGTATCGTGTCTTTGGAAGTAAAATTTGTATATTTTAAATTTGGTTTCTCTCGCTTGGTTCGGATGACTAATTAATTGGTAATTTGCTGGCTCTTTTTAGATTGGAGTTTATTTTTCTTTAAAGAAAATATGAGGTAAATATCTAGATTTTGGGTTGAAATTTATGTGAAATTTTGATTTTTCCGTTTTAAATTGGTAAACATTGAAAATTTTAAGGATACAAATTTATTCTTAAGCTTAAAAAATTCGGCCCTAATTGTTAATATGTAATCTGTCAAATATTTAATTATACCTTTATAAAATTAAATTTCTATTGTTTTTTATTTATAGTTATTATAAAATTTTGGGTGGGCTAGATTCTTTTATGGAAAAACACTAAAAATTAATCCATATACCTAATTTAACCCTTAAAATTAAGGTGTTACCAAATGTTCACCAATACATTTCAATGTCATTATACGAATCATTTCAGTTCGATGCCCATTTCGTTTTACTACCCGTTTGTTCAATGTGTAAGTTCGTTCTCCGGATTTGACGAGGTTCGATGTGCCTATGTGCCGAATCAACGGATTTGTCAGTTCGGCTCTAGCAATAGGGTTTTTGTCTAGTATGAACATGTGTAAGTGAGTAATAGGGTTTAAGTGAGTTGTGTGGTCGTTTGGGAGATGGAATTTCAAAATAGATTTACTCATTAAATTTTATAGTTTTCATACATCTTATCCATTTTTCACAGTTTCAAGGAAAGATTTTGACGGTTTAGACAAATTATCCTATAACAAAAAATTTATCTTTTAAAATTCCATCTTGTTCAGCCACATAATTATTAGAACCTCCCTGAACAACAATGTGGTCATAAGAACTATGATACGAGAGGCTTATCAATATTTCTGGAGCTATGGCTCCATTAATGCACTAGGGCAATATATGCCAACCCTTTGGATTTAGGCAAGTACAAAATCCAAAGGTTGGCATATATTGCCTCATTTATTACTAGAGCTATAATTCTAGAAATATTGGTTGCCATACAACTAGAACAGACACGTTGGTTTTCGTGCACATCATTCTAGGAAACCGATTGAATAATAACTATGCATTCTATCATGTGTGATGATAGCCTACGGATCGATGATTATTACCAGCTTAGATCCATTTAATATTGGATCTATCATGCACCGAGAGAGATCAAATCCCTCGAGGTGCAAACCTTCTTTTTGGAGTGTAGAACTTGAGGAAAGGTTTGCACCTCGAGGAATTTGATCATTCTCGGCACATGATAGATCTGATATTAGATGGATCTAAGCTAGTAATAATCATTGGAGTGTAGAACTTGAGGAAAAGTTTTCACCTCGAGGGATTTGATCCCTCTCGACAGATGATAAATTTGGTGTTAGATGGATCTAAGTTGGCTCCAGTTGAGGGAAACAATGTCACATTTTGTCACATTTTTAGATTATCATTATTATGTATATGTTTGAGATAAACTTCAAAATTCACATTATGTTTTCTTTGCTTGGCATGACCATATCATGATCTTTAATTTAGCCTATGTTGTTTTCCTTGAATGATTTATATGCATGTGTTTGAATGCTTTGAGTGGTTTGTGTGTTTATGTGTTTGGCTTTGGATGGTAACACTTGTGAATGTTACATTTGTGCTATATTTTTATATGTGTGTAATTTTATATTATTAATTAGTTGGTGATGAAGAAGGGAGACACTATTGTCAATAGTTTGCAAGAGGATTGATATTGCACATTTATTTCATTTAATTTTAGGTATCACAACTTTTGACAACTAATTAATTCTTAATAGTGTTCCTCAAGGTATTGCTAAATATATATTAAATGGTAGTTTTAATAATTTATTGCATGAGGATTACTCTTGAAATAATTTGTTTTTTTGCTAATGTTTGAAATAATTTATTCCCTTCAAGAATATTTTGATGATTTTTTATTTATTTATGTATTTATAGTCTATTTTGCAATGTCAAGAAACAATGTATTTCTTATTTTTTTTAATGAGTGGTCATATTTATAAAATCTTTACATTATTTGTTTCTCTAAACAATTATCACATCTCCTTTAAGTATATTTTGATTTATTTTGAATGTTTATAAATATATATTTTCATTTTATAAACCTTTTGAATACATTGTTGTATGCAATTATTTATTAGTAATTTTTCATATATGTAGTTTTGAATATATGTACTTGTGTATTAGTAATTAGTTGGTGATGAAGAAGGGAGATGATTAATTTGCACTTTACAAGAGGATTGATTTTGCATATATATTTCATGTTAAGTCTAAGTATCACAACTTTTGACAAGTACTTAATTCTTAATAATGTTCCTCTAGCTAATACTAAATATATATTGAAAAATATTTTTTTAATAATCTACATCCTTAAGATTAACAACGTTTAATGCATCTGATGCGAGCAATCAAATAGGATTAGAAAACAACATCTACATTGAAATCAATGCATCTAGTGCAAGCAATCAAATGATATTAGAGATCAACATCTACACTAAAATCAATGCATCTAGTGCAAGTAATCAAATAGGATTAGAAATCCACATCTACACTGAAATCAATGCATTTAGTGCAAGCAATCAGATATAATTATAAATCGACATTTAGACTAAAATTAATGCATCTAGTGCAAGAAATCAAATAGGATTAGAAATCATCATCTACACTAAAATCAATGCATCTTGTGCAAGAAATATTCTTCCCTCTCTGCCCCCTCCATCTAATCTTGAAAAATATATTTAATAATTTACAGCTTCAAGATTAATAATATCTAATCCATCTAATGCAAGCAAGCAAATAGGATTAAAAAACAATTACACTAAAATCAATGCATCTAATGAAAGCAATCAAATAAGATTAGAAATAAACATCTACACTTAAATAAATGCATCTAGTGCAAGCAATCAAATAATATTAGAAATCAACATCTACACTAAAATCAATGCATCTAGTGCAAGCGATCAAATAGGATTAGAAATCACCATATACACTGAAATCAATGCATCTAGAGAAAGAAATAAAATAGGATTAGAAATCACCATATACACTAAAACCAATGCATCTAGAGAAAGAAATAAAATAGGATTAGAAATCACCATATACACTGAAATCAATGCATCTAGAGAAAGCAATAAAATAAGATCAGAAATCAACATTTACATGAAATCAATGCATCTAGTGCAGGCAATCAAATATAATTAGAAATAAACATCTACACTAAAATCAATTCATCTAATGCAGGTAATCAAATAGGATTAGAAATCATCATCTACACTGAAACTAATGCATTTAGTGCAGGAAATCTTATTCCCTCTCTCCCCTCTCCATCTATATCTCCCTTTGTATCTCCTTCTTTGTCTCTCTATCTCACCCCCCAAACACACACACTCTCTCTCTCTCTATCCATATATATCTATCTATGTCTCCCTCCTTCCCTCTCTCTATCTCTCTCTTCTTCCCTCTCTCCACCTCCCATTTATATCTCTATCTCCTTCTACCTCTTCTTTGTCTCTTTCTACGCCCCCAAAACATACACACTCTTTCTCCATATCTATTTATATCTTCCTCCCTCTTCCTCTCCCTCTCTATCTCTCTTCCCCTTGTCTCCTTATCTCCCCCTTCTATCTTTCTTCCCTTCGGCTCACCTCTCTCCCTCTCTCTTTATTTCCCTTATCACTCCCTCTCTCTCTTTGCCTTTCTCTCTCTATGTATTTCTTTTTACCTCCCTCTCTCCCCCTCCAACTCCATCTATCTCTCCTTCTCTCTCTCACATCCTCTCTCTCCCTTTCTCTCCCACCTCCCTCGATCTCTCCCCTCTCTCTTTCTCTTCGCCCTCCAACTATGTCACTCTCTCCTTCCCTTTCTCATTTCTCCTTCTATCCTCCCTTCTTTCCATCTATATTTCTTTGTCTCTCTATCTCACCCCAAAACTTACACACTATCTCTCCATCTCTTCTTTGTCACTCCCTCTCTCTCTCCACTTTTCTCTCTCTATGTATTTCTTCTTCACTCCCTCTCTCCCCCTCCAACTCCATCTCTCTATCCCTCCCTCTCTCCTCCTCTCTCTCAAGTCCTCTCTCTAGTCCTTCCCTTCTATCCCTTTCTCTCCTACCTCGCTCTCTCTCCCATCGTCTCTCTCTCTCAACCCTTCAACTTTGTCACTATCTCCTCTCTCCTTCTCTCTCCCCCTCCATCTTTATGTCTCCCTTGCTTTCTCTTACCCTTCTCTCTATCTCTCTCACTACTCTCTTTCCCTCTCTCTTCACTCCTCCTCCCCCCTCTCCTTCAGTTTATCTCCATATCTCCCTTGTCACTCCCTCTATCACTCTATGTTTTTATTACTCTCCATATATATCTAGAGTTAATATATATCATGATATATTAATCTATATTATAATATGACAAATTGGATATTATATTAATCTTAATACTGTATTAATCCAAAGTTATTAAATTTAATAATATTATAATATATTAATATTATATTTATTATTATTATTATTATTATTAATTTTTTAATAGTAATATTAGATTTAATGGTGTCTTTTACATGGCATGGTAACAAAATTTATAATAAAACTTCATCAAATTAATATTTTCAAATATTTATGTTTTTACAAATTTTAAAATGTCCATAGGATATGGTTTTTCTTTTTAAAGATTTATTTTACAAATATTTAATTATTAAAAGATTTTGGAGCAAGATTTTAGATTCTTTGTGTTGAATTAACTCCTTCCTTTTGATTTAAGAAATGTTATAAATGTTTAAAATTTTACCTAATTTGGAATTTTAATGTGGTAATTTTTTTTGTTAAGCTTAAATATATGATTCATTCAAATTGGGGTGTATGATAAGCATGATATAATTTATTATCCATTAAAATTATATATAAAAATATATAGTTATATTTTAATAATTATTCTTAGTAAAAAGTTATATATAATCTAAATATTATCCAAAGTTATATATAATTTAAGATTCAAGCTAATGTTTTCGCTAAAATTAAAATTATTATTTTTTTGAGGATGTGACATACCTATACGTCGGGGTCATATTGGGCTATAGAATGCTCCTCTCGGCACAATAATTGTGTGAAGGAAACCATGTTGATTTTTAATGCATGGCTGCTCTGATTTTTGTACGCGTTATGATAGCCAACGTACTTCGCTTTGGCGGAAGAAGCGTGCATAGACTTTAAAATTCAAAAAGTTGATATCTTAGCATTCCACAATTAGTCCCATTTTCTGTACTCGCTGATTTCGGTGGACTAATTGTCCACCTTGTTATTGTAGAAAAGGGAACGAAAGGTATATTTACTAATTAACTCTTTGAAATATATCAATTCGAACTTTATTCTAGGGTTTCTGTAGGAGATAGGATTTAATTTCCAAAAGTACAAGCTCATTCATAATAACTAAGTTATAAATAAGAGTGTAATTGTCCAAATTCTCCAGCGTACGATTATTTTTAATGATATAATAGTTTAAATTGTTTGATTTATTTATTTTTAATTAGAAATTTTTATGATGAAAACAGTGTCATTGTTCATACGCTGGAAGGTTCACAATCATAAACTCTCCACTGACCACAACATTTTCATTGTTCATACATGGGAAGGTTCAAAATAATAAACTCTCCACTGACCATAATTTGTAATGAAGTAAATGTTTAATATGTTCATAAGCTAGAGGGTTCTCAATATTAAACCTTCTCCTAAAATAATATTGTAATATTTTAATTTTTTTTACGGGGTGGTGTAATTATTCATACGCTCTTTACGGGGAAGCACTGATAGGTGTAGTTAGTGAAGATGCTTGTAGTGGCTGGGAGTGTGTTGACATTGATGTCAACCATATTAGCATGGTAATCCTATGGTAGCTACAGGTTTCTGGTAGAGAATAACCATAGTAGCAGACATATTGAAAATCCATAAAATGATGACTATAATGATTGGTAATCCAAGCTCAAGAGGAATTATATGGTAGTTGTAGGATTCTGGTAGAGAATCAACACAGTAGCAGGCTTATTGGAAAAGCCTTAAAGTGATGATTATGGTGAATCAGGGGTCCACATTCGTCGCATCATATTTCAGGCTTCAAGCCATATTTCAGATTGCAAATAAGCTCAAAGACTTCATCAGACCATATTCAATAGAAAGTGCTATGAATAATCTGTCCAACAGTATATGGAAATACAGAAGTGGCCATCAGAATCAAAAGTTCTTGATCACCGAAGTAAGGAGCTTGAAGTCCTTAAGAGGAGACCAAATATTGGAACCTTAGAGAAGAGGGTTGATCGGAGCATCGGATTAGGATATATTAGAGGTTGAAGCACATCAGAACCTTGAATAAACGGTCAGATCATAACCTCAGATAAAAGGTCAGATCAAAACCTCAAAGCAGGAGGCTTATCGAAACCTCGAAGTAGGTTGTATAAGAGGATGAGGCCATTAGAATACTGAAACCTCGGAGCAGGCTATATCAGAGGATGAGGCCATCAGAACATTGGAACTTCATAAGTCCTTACAGATTGTAATTTCTTGGAAGCAACAAGGTTCGCAAAGGAAAATAAATACAAAGGAATTTGGTGCAAGACTAGGGACCAAGGAGGCTCTTTCTCTCTCAACTGATTGGCCCTTAAGAGTTGAAGTGGAAAATGATGTTAGCATGACGTGGCAATTGTTACAGGAAAATTTGGGCACATCAACCCCAACTTCTAGATTTGTATTATTAGGGTCCATCAACCCCTAATTTAGTTGTTTTCATTCCCTAATGAAATTAACTTACATCATGCTTGCTTCCCAAGAGTTTCATGACACCATTCATCCAAAAAATGTCCCTAAGGAGATCATTGTAGGTGGCATTCTATTTGGCCGCAATGAATGGTAGGCACTACACTGTTTGGGTGTTATGCATAGCACCTGGCCTTTGTATCACCTGCGATGAGCGAGATCCATCAAATTTTTCAAATGAATCCATTGGATTCCTCATCCAATGGATTCTTCTAGAGGCTTCTAGAAGGATTGGGCTCGCTTTTGGATGAGGAAGGAGATGAATGAACCTTTATCCATTATCCCTTCCTCCATGGAACCACTACCCAATTTTGGCAAAGCATTCATGAGGGCCATTAATGGCTTAACCTCCTCCATTCAGCTATAAAAGGACCAAGAATTCAAAGGCTTAGAGAGGTTGAGACTTCTTAAGCTAAGGAAATGGTGCTTGGATGAGATTAGTAGAGAAAGTAATTTTATCATGTCAAATTATTGTTTCCATGAGGAGAGAAGGGTTTGAAGCTAGGAGGATGACGTTGAATTGAACATGCATCTACATGGGTTGTAATCTTCCTTTCTATGAATAAAGAGTTCTATGCTTTTTCCCATTCATGTGTTATGTGATGTATATTGTACTTTTGATTCTATAATATGTTTAGTTAACATATCGATATGTATGCTTTGATGGTTTTCTATCTCGGCTTGTGTGCAGGTACCTTTCAAGTGAGTTAAGTACAGAAGGGAGTGGTGAAAGCAGTCAAAGGGAAGAGGGATCGAGTGAGAGATATAGGTTGGTACTTTTGCTCCTCTTTCTTTTATCTGTTAGCTATAGGAAAAGCAATGGAATTACTTTAACTATTGTTCTAGACTTGCTACTAGGTCTAGGGGTTAGTCATTCGAAAAGACACTAAATTTTCCCATAACAAAATGGCGACTCCACTAGGGAGCGATCTTATCCCTTATAGTAGCTAATCAATCTCTTAGAACACTTTGACATACTTTACCCTCTGCTATTCATCGAATTCAAGTCCAATTCACTGAAATTGAGTCAATTTTGAGCATAAAATTGTCATTCTGTAATCATCGCAGCTCTGTAACTGACACAGTGCACTGCATTGCACCCTCTGCATAGAGACAGTGCTATGCATCACACTGTCCCTCACTTTGGCCTGCGCTGATTCCTTTAGGATCAGTTTTCCCATCTAGGAGTTGAAGCCTTTAGTCAATTTTCAGTTGTTTGAATTGTCTGTTGGATTTAGATGAGTTCTTGTCTCTGAAAACAGTCTTTGTTTCCTTGTTTCGACCCATTTTAGACTGGATTGTTAAATGTTTGTTTATGTATTTGTTTTATCATTTGCAGTCCATAGTCGAAAAGTAGTTTCAGTCGATTGTTTTGTCAAAAAACGAAGTGTCGTAAAATCTTCCTTCATTAAATAATCGATTGGTCTATTTTGTGCATCTGATTCATATTTTCATTTAAGTGTCGAAAATCTTCATTTCCTTAAAGTTGAAAGTGTCATTTAGTCTTCCTTTACCTTTAAGAGAAATTGTCATAAATCGACATTTTTGTGAAAAGAGATTTTGAATCGTTGTGCATTAGTTTTTCTTAGTGCATAATTCACATTAAGGAGAACTGAAAAGAAAAAGAAATACATGTAATTGCATTTTAGAGTTTGAGTGTGTGTGCTTAAAAGGAATGGTTAGGGAAGTGCATTAGTTTGTGCTCTTTGTTGTTTGATCCAAAAAGTACTTGTTTGCTCTATCCCTTGTAGTTAGGATTTTCATTGTTGAAAACAAATGGAAAGAGTGCTTCTCATTTTAGTTGCATTCTTAGGAATCTTGGAAAACATCACGTGGTGAAACCCAAAGGAAAATTTTAAGCAAGATCAACCTAAAATTAACTTCAATTAACCTAATAACGCATTGGAATTTAACGCAAACATCTAGAGGTGTCTAGGCTAGAGATGTGTTTCGGCGTCTTAAAACCTAGTGGTTGTCGTTTCATTGAGGTTGGGTGATTCCTCCTCTCTAAATTGGTAAGTACTAGTACAGACTTGTGCTCCATGTACCGTTGTGTATATAGTGGGAGACCCCAATAGGTTTAAATCCTTTATCCCTAGGAAGCCGAGTCTGTCGCCTTACCGATCACAATGCACCAAACACAGCATTCGGGAAGACTAACTACCGTACGGTAAATCCTTGGTAATTTCTCTTTAATTTACCACCAAGGTGTATATTGCAGTTTTGTGATTAGTTTGGTAAACCCTCTTGCTTAGTATCTCCAGAGTAGTCACTTTTTCTCCTTTTCGACTCCTTAAAAGAAAAGGTCCATCTGAGCACTTGTCCTTTCAAGCTCATTAAACAATGAAAGCGACTAGAGTCATCTTTTGCTTTTTCTCGACTCTTAAAAAATGAAAAAGAAAAGTTAAGTTCTAGTGTCGTAAAAGTTAATTGACTGCGAAAAACACCCTTTTTCCTTAGTTGAGTTAGGTTGATAAGAACAATCAGCAATTCTGGAGGAAGATCAACCTCCACTCCATCGTTCGAGGAGAGTTATGAGCAAACTGCCCTTGCCACTGGAAGCGACACCCGTCCAGTCAAGGCGGACTCGTCAAACTGAGTCTAGTACTTCAAGAGTTTCTGGTACTTCATCTGAATTACCAGAGCCGCCTATTACGGCTAGTACTGAACCTCAAGTTACTCCAACTATTTCTGGCACATCTGTTACACAAGAAGAAGTTACTCAACTACCTGAGGCCACTATAACGGAAACAAGTGAACCAGTAACTAAAGTTGATACACAACTTGAAGTGAATCAACTAGAAATTACTTTAGAACTTGAACCAGTTCAATTGGAATTTGATCCAGAACCCATAACAGTTGAAACCGAAGACATTCCTGAACTTGAAGTTGTTCACGAACCTTCCATTGAAACTAAAGTTCTTTTACCAGAACATCTGGACTTTGACCTTGAACATTCCAAAGTTGTTACTGAAATACCTCAGTCATCTGTAGTTCCTGAAACTCCATCTTTAACACCAGAAGTATTTTTCGGACCTGACGGTGAAATCCTTCCACCTGGATTAATTGTTATAGAGGAAGAATCTGAAGAAGAGTTTGATCCTGGGACAACACATCATTTTGGTCTTGGTTTATATCTTTACTTTGAATCTCTTCCTCGTTTTGCTACTGCCTCTAAAATCCCACTTGATTCATTAGGTCAACTTTTGGGTCAGTTAACCATGGCAGAACAACCACAAACATCCCAGACTGCTTCATCTGATGTAGCTGCGGCAGAGTCCTTTGCTGCTACTTCTTCGATGTTTACAACCACACCTGAGTCACATTTATATGGACAACCATCCATCCCGGCTGGTTACCAGTCTATGTCTGGAGTCCACTCAGGGGTTTCTTCTACGCCGTGGTCATCACCCATGTCATCATCAGGAATTTTACCTGGTTCTTCTTATCAAGGACAACAGTTTGATCCTGCTTACCAGTATCAAACTAGACAATTCAGTGAACAAAGACCCATTTATCCTCTTAACACTAGATTGCCACCATATGGTCAGCAATATGCCTATTCACAGCATCCTCCCTATCAAGGAGGACAACCCTATGGTTATGTCCTGCCGTATCCAGGTCAGCCTGAATTGAGAGTCTGTCAGTGGTAGCCAACTATGCCACTACAACCAAGGCTTGTGTATCCAACACAACCTATGTGAACTGAGCTGATTATATCGACCCAACCTGTCGTAACTATGGAACAACAGATACAAGCTCAACCCGTTGTATCTCAACTTGTGCAAGTTAGTTCCACTGCCTCGCAACCTCAAGTTTCAAGTTAGCAAACCCAAAATTCTCAGGTTGTTATGCAACAACCACTTGTTTCTGGGGTACAATTACCTCAGGTTAGTGTGCCATTATCTGGAGTGACTCAAGTTGCTATAGGTTTAGTTTATTCTCAGCCTGGTCAAACTGGCATTGGGGGGAAATATCAAACTTCACAACTGATACCCCAACAACCTTGGTAGCCACAGTATCCATAGCCTCCTTTTCAGAATGTCCAACCTCAATATGGGCCTGCTTTTCAAGCTCAACCTGGGCAAGGAAAATATCAAGCGTATCAAGGTCCTGTGTATCAAGCCCAAACCAGTTATGGACAAATGCAAGGTCAACCTGGTTTTAATCCATATACCGGATATGTCCCACCGCCTTATCAAGGATATCCGCCTTATGTGGGTATGCAAAGGCCTATGGCACAAGCAATTCCATCTTATCCTAGGTATGCTCAACCTAATCTGAATCGACATTTGCCATTTGTGGCAACTCTGGAATTACCAGATTTAAACCGGCTTACCAATGATCCAATTTTGTATTCACCATTGTGGCCGGTAATTCCTCATAAGTTGCCTTCCGATATTCCAAAGTTTAGTGGAAATCCTGGAGAAGACCCATCAAATCACGTTATGACTTATCATTTATGGTGTTCTTCGAACTCCTTGAATGATGATTCGGTAAGACTCCATCTTTTCCAAAGAACGCTCATTGGTTCGGCTACTAAGTGGTATATTGAATTGTTGAGAGCTTCTTTTAATAATTTCACCCATTTAGCCACTACCTTTTTGACCCACTTCTAGTTACCCATCAGATATGAAACTGGAATGGAACTTTTGACCAACTTTAAACAAACGAATTCTACTCACATATCAGATCATATTCATGAGTGGCATCGTTGTCATCGCATGGTTAAAACCTATGTTCCTGATTAGATTTTAGCTGAGTGGTTCATTAAGTCCTTATTGCCATCTATCACTGAGGATGTGGCTAAAGGTGGAGTTGTTACAGAAGAGAAAGTGATTGCTCGTGCCCAATATTTGGATTTAATTTACACACAATCCAGCATGCTCTATGACAAAATTCCACATGCACCGTGCCTAAATCAATCCATTCCACCTCCATTAGGGACTCTCATGCTAGAGATGGTGTGATCGATTCCTTGAGCACGCAAACGACAAGTAGACCATCTGGTCAATCACTTGCCACAAATCAAACTGTAAATGCACCTGAGGTTCCTGCTTCCGAGATTAATGTCATGTCATCTGACAAAGGTAAGAATCAAAAGCAACCAGGAAGCAAGAAAAAGGGGAAAAATAAAAAGAAAACTGAAAACCCTCCTCAAGAGAAATCATCTGATTCCTCTACTTCAGGAAAGAAACCTCGTTATCCATGTCTGATATGTGATAATGATCATTTTACAAGGGATTGTCCTCACCGCTCAGAAGTTTCTAAACTATTAAAAGCTTCTACCGCATCTGCAGTGTTGACAGATCCATTTCCGAACCCAGATACCAATATGGTTGCAACTGAAAATGCTTCCACATCCCAGGTATTAATGTTATCCATCGCAAAACCTAAAGATGAAGTTTTGGTTCAGACACATAATAAATATTATGGTAATCCACCATCGTCGTCAAATAATTAGGCCACTGATCAACCTGGTTCTTCAACTTCGACCGCATCGAAAAATATTCCACTGCCCATTACACCAGAGTTAACAATAAAGCCACCTAAGGGAGTTGTGCATAAATCAACGTTTAACCCTCAAGCTCGAGCTGCTCAAAATTATAACATAGTAGAAGATCTTGCTCAGTCTCCTTCTGCTATGTCGATGCTTGAGGTATTACAAAATTGCCCCTCCCAGAAGCAGGCTTTACTGTCAGCAATAGGTGGAATAGATCCAGTGGATTCTAATCTTGTGGTTTTTAACCACTTAGGATATACACCACAGTTACCAGCTCAATTAGCCTTTCTGATTCAGGTTAAAGCTCTCAACAAAAATATTCATCGAACCATCGTAGATGAGGGAGCTTCTATCTGTATTATGTCAATGAGCTGCTAGAAAACACTGGGGTCACCTACATTGTCAAGATCACCAACCACATTGAAGGCTTTTGATGGAAGGACTTATACTTCATGTGGGATTTTGAATAATTTGCAAGTAGAACTAGGAGGCAAAACGGTAACTGTTGAGATTGAGGTGGTTGACGGACCCCTTGATTACAACATTTTACTTGGACGACCATGGGTTTATGCTATGGTTGCTATTGTTTCCACGTAATTTCATATGATTTCATTTCCTCATAAAGGTGGAATAACAGTTATCAACGAAACCTCATTTTTTGCCTCTAGTTCTCCAGTTATGGGAAGCATTCTGTTTGTTAACGGACCCCCGCTTTCACTTCAATCTGTTGGTGTAGGTCTTTTTAAAGATCCCTCCTTAATGGGTATTTTCACACTTCCTCCACTATCCGAAACATTAGAAGTTGCAAGAGTCGAGACATGTAATATGTTATCCTCTACTTCATCTGATTGAAAGAGGATCACCAACATTGTTGCAGACGAGGGTATCTGAGGATGGTTTGTTGTCTTGTGTCAACCTCGTTAAAAAATGAAACAAGGAAAATGAGGATAGTTCTTTTACTGTGTCAACCTCATTAAAAAATGAAACCAAGGAGTACGAGGACAGTTCTTGGTCTTGTGTCAACCTCATTAAAAAATGAAACCAAGGGATATGAGGATAGTTCTTTTACTGTGTCAACCTCGTTTAAAAAATGAAACAAGGGTCCATGAGGATAAATCCTGGTCTTGTGTCAATCTCGTTAAAAAAATGAAACAAGGAGTATGAGCACAGTTCCTTGTCTTGTGTCAAGCTCATTTAAAAATGAAACAAGGTCCCCTGGAGCAAAGTTCCAAGTCAAGTCATTGAATAGATCTCGTAAAATCCCAGTCGAGTCTTTCACTTGATCTCGTAAAATAACCTTCATTCCATCCACCTGATGGCCATGAGTAGTCTACTTAGGTGAATGTAATGAAGCTTGGGGGCCATGCACTTAGTGGTAAAGTTAAGTTTCCTTGTAGGTTATGTGAAGGGAATCACCCCATTCACCTTTGTCCCTATCTGGACGAAGCCAAAAAGTTGTTGGATAACCGTCCTACTTCACTACAGCGACTTCCATCTGATTACAAGAGACTCTCCCTTTCATCATGCTGGGGGCATGTAAACCAATTCAAGCATAGTTTTTCATTTTAATCTTGTGTAAAAATGAAACTGAATCCAAGCATAGTTTTTTCATTTCAAGCTTGTGTAAACATGAAACTGAATCCAAGCACAGTTCCCTATGGTTCAAGCTTGTCTAAAAATGAACCCATTTTCAGTTTAACCCTTGTGATTGCCATTCTATCAGCCCTTTTCATCAGATGAGCCTTGGTTGTTTCATTCCATCACCACCATCTCTTTGGCTGATCATATGCTTTCACTTGGTTTTTTTACCCTTTTTGAGGAACAATTGCAATGAGTGGTTTTATTAGCCAACCTCTTCACATAAATCAACATGTTTTGAGAAGTTCCAACATCACCGGAACCAGTTGCTACCCTAGACACCACTCGTTCCTCAAAATGGAGTCATCTTTAAGCTCTTTTTAGACTCTCTAAATATGAAAAGATTGCCGAGCACTTGTCGTTTCTAGCTTGTTAATGGATTAGAATTGATATATACTTAGTATAGTTTTACCCATTTTCGGGCTGAGATAGATTAACTACGAAAAAGGTACTCGTTGGTCAAACATGATCAATAGGTTCTCTCTTGTATTGTTTTATGCTTTTTGGACATGAGAGATAAATGTACGAAAAAGAACTTTTGGAGTTTCCTTTAGTCCC
This sequence comes from Pinus tabuliformis, assembly GCA_031772625.1. Taxonomy (NCBI): domain Eukaryota; kingdom Viridiplantae; phylum Streptophyta; class Pinopsida; order Pinales; family Pinaceae; genus Pinus; species Pinus tabuliformis. The sequence goes on from CM062817.1 coordinate 1,354,273,577, forward strand.
TTTTCAGACTCTCTAAATGTGAAAAGGAGCGAGTTATCTTTGTCGTTAAACTCGTTAAAAACATTTAATAGCGAAAAACTTGTCCATCTAGACAAGACCAAGTTTCACCTTCGCTAGACTCGTTAAAACATCAAATAGCGATGGATTCACCTGAAGGGTGAAATTATACAACAAGCATATGTTATCCTCCTCAAGCTTGATTAAAAATAAAGAGGTACTGGTCAGAAATGACTGGGGAAAAAAGGGAAAAAGCTGGGAACACTTTATGGTAGCAGGTCGCTCTTGAACATGACACTTTCACCTCATCACCATGATTATGTGGGTTGGGTCATTCAGCTTGATGGTTATCACATCGTTGGTCTATCATACCATCCATTGCTTTGTTTTGGGTCAATGCTACCAATTCACTTCAGTGTCGCTGATATGTTCAAGAGAATTCATTCAGTTCAGAACCTCATCCTTTACAATACCATAAACCTTCATTTTCATGCCCACCATTCCTGAACCTTGTGTCGTTAGTTGATGTTTCATCTCCAAAATTCATTTACCTCGTTTCGTGTCGTTGATGTGGGATACATCAAGGCCCTCCTGCGACGAGTCGCTTCTTGTCGACATCAGCACATCATCCAAGAAGTTGACTTAGAAACACCCCTTCAGTACCTTGAGGCTTGCATACATCAATGGCAGGTTTCTCACTTCCGGCAATAGGTTGACATCAATGGCCTTCGACCGAAAGACTTCGTTTGGTGTTCAACATCAAATCATTTATTCACACCATGCGGAATGTACTGCAGTACCTTGAGGGTCATTATCATTATCGGTGATTCCTCTCACGTCTGTTAACGACTTACATCATTGGTTGGTAATCAGACGATGTCTCTCCATGTTCGACTTCAGATCATCTATTCACATGGTTAGACTTGTACATTGAGTGAAATATTGGACGAGATTGAAGACCCCGGATCTAGTTTCATCCATCCAGGCTGCGATATATTTTTCAGGAGTACTATATCAAATGTACAATGGCCTTACATTCATGGTCATCCATTCATGGGTCTACATCTATAGACGACTATATTTGTACATGTAATGAAATTTTATAAAGCTGAGCATGGGTATGCCTTCCCTCAGCTAGATTATGAGAAAAAATCAAAGTATCATGATATTTGTATTGTAACTGATGCAGGTCACCTTTCGCTTCGAAACCTTCTCTCCAAGTGGTAAAGCATCTCACTCGACATGGTTATTTTCAACTTCATGCTTTAGGGGGCATTTGTTACAGGAAAATTTGGGCACATCAACCCCAACTTCCAAATCTGTATTATTAGGGTCCATCAACCCCTAATTCAATTGTTTTCATTCCCTAATGAAGTTAACCTACATCATGCTTGCTTCCCAAGAGTTTCATGACACCATTCATCCAAAAAATGTCCCTAAGGAGATCATCGTAGGTGGCCTTCTATCTAGCTACAATGAATGGTAGGCACTACACTGTCTGGGTGCTATGCATAGCACCTGGCCTTTGTATCACCTGCGATGAGCAAGATCCATCGAATTTTTCAAATGAATCCATTGGATTCCTCATCCAATGGATGCTTCTAGAGGTTTCTAGAAGGATTGGGCTCGCTTTTGGATGAGGAAGGAGATGAATGAACCTTAATCCATTATCCCTTCCTCCATGGAACCACTTCCCAAGTTTGGCAAAGCATTCATGAGGGCAATTAATGGCTTAACCTCCTCCATTCAGCTATAAAAGGACTAAGCATTCAAAGGCTTGGAGAGGTTGAGACTTCTTAAGCTAAGGAAATGCTGCTTGGATGAGATTAGTAGAGAGAGTAATGTTATCATGTCAAATTGTTGTTTCCATGAGGAGAGAAGGGTTTGAAGCTGGGAGGATGATGCTGAATCGAACATGCATCTACATGGGTTGTAATCTTCCTTTCTATGAATAAAGAGTTCTATGCTTTTTCCCATTCATGTGTTATGTGATGTATATTGTACTTTCGATTCTATAATATGTTTAGTTAACAGATCGATATGTATGCTTTGATGGTTTTCTGTCTCGGCTTGTGTGCAGGTACCTTTCAAGTGAGTTAAGTATGGAAGGGAGTGGCAAAAGTGGTCAAAGGGAAGAGGGATCAAGCGAGAGATATAGGTTGGTACTTTTGCTCCTCTTTCTTTTATCTGTTAGCTATAGGAAAAGCAATGGAATTACTTTAACTGTTGTTCTAGACTTGCTACTAGGTCTAGGGGTTAGTCGTTCGAAAAGACACTAAATTTGCCCATAATAGTAATACAATAGTCACATGGGATATTCTTTTGGAATTTTCGGTGACCTAATGAGGCAAATAAATGTGACATGTGTCACCACTCAAGAGGCACCACATGGAGAGATGACAAAAGCATGAAATGATCTCAGAGGTCAGCATATCAAAGGTTGAGGACCTCATAACTCTTATGAAGATTCCATTTGAAATAGGTTACGATTAAAGGGCTTTGACGTAATATTTTCACTTGGTCGTGGAAGTTCAGAGAACCAAAGGCATAGATGAGGCTTAGCACCTAAGTGTTATGCCCACGGTCATGACACCCGGTCCTATGATGGAAATGTGATAAAGGGATAAGAAGAGGGAGCTAAATGCAATCGAGACTTTGCAATTTCATAAGGACTATTCAATAAAAGTTACAATATGCAAGGGCTCCAATATTAATTGGCACGTGGTCATGTGGAGAACAAAGGAACTAAGGGCTAAGCACCAAGGGGATAAAGGTATCAAAACTGTTTGATTTTGTAACATTCATTTTATATGAGTTACGATATGTTGTGGCTCTGAAGTAACAGTACAAAGAATTAAAAATATGAATGGGTCAACATCTAGAGATTAAATGCAAATCATCATAGACTGTTTATGGAGTTAGTGGGATCTGCAGAAAGTGCTAAAACAAGTCAAAAATGACAACAGTCCATAAAGAATAACTGTTGAGATGAAGAAAGCCAACTCCTACTTCTCGTGCACATCTTGTAGATTTAAATAAGGAACAGAGTGGCCATTCCTCAGCATTGTCAAGCTTTGCGAACAAATGAATAAGCATGGGAAGTCAAGGTAAAGTGTTCAGGAATACTGAGATTAAATTCTCAGTATGGAGGACTATAGAGGGAGTTAGTGAAGAACTCAGAAGCCCATCCTTATGTTTAATTCCATGACAGAATTCAACCATCAAATGCAACAACAATAGGAGGAGCCATACAGAGGTACACATGGGCAGTGTGGAAACATACAATACAGACATCATTGTGTAATGTGCAACAGAGGATCAAAACCATTGATTGAAATCAAGCAAAGTGGGGAAGGGTGTATTGTTGAAAATCTTAGCAGTGTGAGAAGAGAGTGTGTTGTGAAATGAGCCCAAGAGTAGAACTAAAAGGTGTGAAGTAGAGAGCTTGTGCTACAGGAGATAGAGAGCCAAGAATATGTTGTTGTGAGCAAATTTTAAAGTATTGTTGTGTAAGACCAAATGAGTTTGTGGAATAGTAGAGGACTGAGAGAAGAAGTTGTTTCTACAACCAACCATATTGATATTTTTTCCATAATTGTATATGCGTCTATTTTAAATTTTAAAATTGTATGAAAAGTATAATAGTGTCAATAGCAGGTGGTGGCCTGCATTCAGAAGAGGTTGGTGCCTCTTGGAAAGTAGGAACTTACTAACCTAAGGGGGTTGATGCCTCCTATGAGTGGGTGCTCACAAACAAATTGATGTAATGTAGGTTCCTAATTTACGTCATAAACAAAAACAAATAGGTGGTTTTTTCCCTTTGCGTTTCCACATGAAAACATCGACGTCAATATTTGTGTGCTGCTCATGTCATATATTGTATGAACATATGAATGTTTAAGATTTCTTCTCACTTTCTTTATGAATGAATGCTCTCATAAGTAAAAGACAATAGAGGAAATAAGTAAAAGCATATTTAGAAAAAAGTTTTGAGAATTTCACTATTATTAATTCAACCCCCTCTCAGTAATTCCTTATTCCAACAATTGTTATCAGAGCCAAGTTCCTTCAGGAATAGTATAACCACTAGAAGGTACATATATAAGGAACTATGTCTAGGCAAGAGAGTCAAGAGGCTTTCTCAAGCAAAATACCAGTCTTCGATGGGACAAAATATGCCTTTTGGAAAGTAAGGATGGAAGTGTATATTATGTCCCGGGGAGTAGATGTTTGGACTTCAGTGCTAGTAGACTACGATGTCCCTGATATTCCTCCCACTCATGTAGATGGTAAAAAATTGTATGTAAATATTTCTAAAGCCAAGAATGTCATTCTCTTTTGTCTTAATCAATCAAAACTTGTAAACGTTATGCACAATAATTCTACTAGGGATGTGTGGGTAAAGATTAATCAGAGTCATGAAGGAGATGATAAATTCAAGCAGGCGAAACTTCAAAGCTTTAGAATGATCTTTGAGAGCTTGAGAATGAGTGAAGATAAAAGTATAGAAGAATACTTCATCAGAGTTGATGAAGTAACCAATATTATTAGAGGACTTACTGAAGAGGTCAAGGAAGAGATGATTGTTTACAAAATATTAATATCTCTTCCCATGATATTTAATGCCAAAGTCTTATTTATTGAAGAAATGGCTAATTTAAAGGATCTCAAGATGGACAAGCTTCTTGCTACTCTCACAACCTATGAGATGAGAGTAGGAAGAGAGAAGTATGAACCTAAGGAAGCAACATTCAAAGTATCCAAAAAGGCCAAGGAGCATAAAGGTCATCAATACTTCTCTAGCTGTGAATCTAATCAGGAGTTGGCTCAATCATCTAGGAAACTAAAGCGTGGATTAGGAAAATATAAAGGGAAGTTTCCCTTTAAGTGTTTTGAATGTGGAAGAGTTGGACATTTTTCGTCCAAATTCCCTTACAAAGAAAGGGCTGAAAAAGAAGATGATCAGAAACTTGGAAACAAATCTTAGAAACATCAAAAGAAAAAGTTCTATAAGAAAAAGGGGTTCTACTCCAAAGAGGATAACTCAGCACCAGAGTCAGAAAATGAAAATTATTCGGAGGATGATTCAGATAAGTATTTACTTATGGATTTTGGAACAAACTCCAAGAAACAAAGTATTATTGACTTTGAAGAGGAAGAGGAAGAAGAAGGAGTAGTGGACCTTGAAGGGGAACTCATCAGTGTTCTTGATGAGTTAAAGAAAACAAGGAAAAAGAATAAGCAGCTGAAGGAACAATTACAAATTGTAGAAGAAGGTATGCATAACTCTAATAATGAGGAGTTTGTTTATCAAAAAGAAAAACTTGAGGAAGCTATTAAGAGCAAAGATATTTTAGTCCTTATACTAGAATAAAAACAAGGAACGTGTGAGAAACTAGAAGAAGAGAACAAGAAATTAAAACAGAAGGTGCTCAAGATAAGGTAGGAAACAATCTCAAGAACATGCAAAGAAGAAAAATTTTCCTTGAAATTTAAACTAGAAGAATTGAAATGAAAGGAAGAGGTTCTTCAAGATTTGATCCATGAATGGGAAGAGAACTATCAGATTCTTGAGGCAGAGGTTGTCTCTCTAGGAATAGATCTTGAGGGAATAAATACCGAGAGGGGTCTAAATGAGAAATTTGCAGAAGGCATAAGGAAACTAGATTAGATTCTAAATAGACAAAGGCCCTCAAGAATCAAAATTGGTCTGGGATACTCAAAGACACAGGAATCTTTTATGGAGAAGATAAAATTCAGGTCTACGGGATTTAAAGAACCGCAAAGCTATGCAAAGAAGCATCAAGAAAGAATCAATGAAGAAAAAAGAGCAGCATGACAAAGAGGAGATCATCAATGGATAAGGAATCAATTAGCTAGACAACCGAGGTACTTTCATGCACAAAATCATAAGACTTCTAACAATAGGCATGCCTATTTATTTTATGGTCATTGTTATAAGTGTCATATTTTTGGACATAATGTTGTTGGTTGTAGAAGGATCAAACTTGAAAGAGATGAAAATCCTAGATATAATAAGTATCAAAATTTTATATCTCAAAAATCTCCTCTCAGAGATCGAAATGTCTTCTCCCCCCTCTTAATCAAATTTGAATGATTCTAATATAATAATCTGTGGCACAAATCTAGTGAGTGCAGAAGAAGGTTTGAATACCTATCTAAGTTCCAAAATATTAGACAGTCCACTATCCAAAAGGATAAGGGGAAATGGAAACGAAAGACTAAAAAGAGCATGCATTGTGGACTCTCTCTATCATCCCATAATCAAGAGAACATATGGTATGTGGATAACTGTTTTTCCAAGCATATGAATGGGGATAAAAGAAAAAATATGTTGCTAAAAGAAAAGGACAAACAAAACAATGTCACTTTCAGAAATAATGCTCCAGCAAGAATTAAGGGTAAAGGCATAGTCAGCCTTGACCAAAACACAAAGGTACAAAATGTCTTCTATGTAGAAGGTCTCAAGCACAACTTTCTTTGTGTGAGCCTGATGTGTGATAATGGTTATGATGTGACCTTTCGATCCAAGGACTGTGAGATCTGCAATATGAAGGATGGAAAGCTAGTAGGAAAAGTAATCATAAATCATAATAATCACTACAAGAAAAAAGATCATTGGTGAGGGTCATGCCTGTGACGGACCTTTAAGGTCCGTCACCAATGTCGCATATGGTGACGGTCTTTAAAAAAGCGTTGTTGTAAGTGTATATAGTGATGGTCCTTTAAGGTTTGTCACCAAAGCCATTTTCAATGACACTTTTGGTAAGGGTTGTTAAAGGCCCGTCACTAATTCTCTCTTTGGTGACACTTTTAGTGAGGGTCGTTAAAGGCCCATCACTAATTCTCTCTTTGGTGACACTTCTAGTGACGATATTTTATTGACCCTTACCAATGCTCTTTTTGGTTACTTTTGGTGACGGTCAAAAAATGTTCATCATCATTGATCATTCCAATGAGTTTTTGATGATGCTTCATGCCTGTGACGGACCTTTAAGGTCCGTCACCAATGTCGCATATGGTGACGGTATTTAAAAAAACGTTGTTGTAAGTGTATATAGTGATGGTCCTTCAAGGTTTTTCACCAAAGCCATTTTCAATGATACTTTTGGTGAGGGTCATTAAGGGCTCATCACTAATTCTCTCTTTGGTCACACTTTTGGTGAGGGTCATTAAGGGCCCGTCACTAATTCTCTCTTTGGTGACACTTTTGGTGAGGGTCATTAAAGGCCCATCACTGATTCTCTCTTTGGTGACACTTCAAGTGATGATATTTTACTGACCCTCACCAATGCTCTTTTTGGTTACTTTTGGTGACGGTCAAAAAATGTTCATCATAATTGATCATTCCAATGAGTTTTTGATGACACTATGTACCTGTTACTATATTTTTTGTCAAAAGATAACGATTTAAGACAATTGTGGTGGAGTCTTTTTCATTATGTGTCCAAGTTCACAGTGGTTATAGTCAGTCAATTTGTTAAGAAGTAGTTAGTGTGTATCATTTCCCTCAAGTCATAAGAATATAGTTTTCCTATGAGTCAACACATGATTAATCTCTATTAGGTTTATTATCTAGAAAATTTCATTTAAATAAAGTTCCACTAGTGTGTGTAGGAACTATATTATTTAATACATAATCAAGCTCTATCAATTCTATTAATGGGAGAAACCTAGCACTCCTCAAAACTCATGGCACACCTTAACATGCTTTGGAACAGTGCACTAACATTCCTTGGCACCTCGCATATCTTGGAACATTTTTGTACCTAGAACATCTTTGTACATAGAACATATTGCCATGAGTAGGATGCCCAACCACATGTTGGCATGCCCTAGCATAGCATATCACTCCCCTATCATGTGGTGGCATGCCCTGTAGTCCCTAACATACCCTGGAACACCTTGACATAATATTGCATTGACAAACATTAGCACTTGGCACACATTGGCACTTGGAATGTATTGGAACATATTATTAGTGTGCCTAGCATGCCCCTTTTGAAAAAGATAAAGTCCTGACTTATTAACCCTCTTATGTGTTCATTTCCTTACATTTTAGCTTGGTTATTCCTTTTGTTTCCTTGAAACTCCTTGACGCATATTGGCATACTCTGGCACCCTGCACATCCTAGCATGTCTTAGCACCTGGCATGCCTTGGCACTATTTGGCACATGTTAGCACACCCCGGAACTACCTAGCACACTCTAGCACTTCTTGACATGCCCTGATATTCCCTGGCATGCCTTACCCATGCTTAGCATACCTTGTCACTCCCTCCTTGGCATGACAGCTAGCACTCATTGACACTCCCCGACACACTCCCAGCTAACACATCCTTGCATGCGTTGGCACATCTTGGCCGCATGCTTCCCTAACACTCTAACATTCCTTAGCATTGCCAAGAATTCCTTTTCACTCCTCCTTAGCACACTTGGAACTCACTGACACTCCCTGTCATACACTCTTATTCATTCATTTCCATGCATTATGACATAGTGCTCCCTTCTGTTTCCCTAGCACTCCCTAACACTCCTTGGAACACGTTAGAACACCCTAACACTTGGAACATATTGGTATGCTTTCTTGATACTCTATCATGCCTTGGAACTACCTAGAATAACTTGTCACTCCCTCCTTAGCACACCTAGAACTTGCTAACACTCCCTATCACACACTCTTATTCATTCGTTTCCATGAAATTGACACTAGTTCTCCCTTGTGTTTCTGTGGCACTCCCCGGCATGTGTTGGCACCACACCTTAGAACCTAACACATCTTAACACTGGCATGACTAACATGCCTTGAAAATCTCTAACATGTGTTAGCACTTCATGGAATTCTCTTGGCACTCCCTAGTTGTCATGCCCTCATAGATAGCCTTACTTTTTTTGCTAACTTGGGAACCCAACCAAGTCATTGAAAAAATATTGTTGTGCCTAGCCCAAAGTCTCCCTTTGTCTAAAACTAATTTTTCCATCCCCTTATCACAATCGTAGGATTTCCTCTTGCAATTCCTATTCTAAAATTATCCTAACACACTTCATCCTTGGGACACCTGGAATTCACTAACACTCCCTGACATACACTCTTATTCGTTTGTTTCCATGCACTTTGACCTAATTCTCCCTTATGATGCCCTGGCACTCCCCAAAACTCCTCAACATGCATTGAAATTGTCTAGCATGTGTTAGCACACCTTTTCATTCCTTTGCACACCCAAGCACTCCTTATCTATCATGCCCTCACAACTACCCTTATTTTTTTAGACTTGGGAACCCAACCTAGTCTTGCTTTGACTACAACAACTTGGTTAAGTTATAGGTACTACAACTAGACTATGCCTTGTTTACCTAAGAATGACCTATAAATCATCTTAGGCTACTCATGTCCAATCTTAACTCATCCCACTTAACAAGTTACCAAGTCAAGGCTCACGTCCAACCGTGGCCATAAAAACAACTAAGCAACATAGTTTACATCTTGACATGCCATAACACCTGGCATGTCTAACAATACCTTGGCACTATGTGGCACATGTTAGCATCCCCTGCATTCCTTGGCATTCTTTGGCACTCCCTAGCACACCCTACCACTCCCTAACATGCCCTGGCACTCTAATATGCCTTGACACTACCTATCATACCTTGTCACTCCTCCTTAGCACAACTAAAACTCGTTGACACTCCCTGTCACACACTCTTATTCATTCATTTCCATGCATTTGAAACTAGTGCTCACTTGCATTTCATTGGCACTCCATAACACTCCTTGGCATGTATTGGCACACCCTAGCACCTGACACATCTTGGTGTGTTTCCCTAGCCTCTAGCATGCCTTAACAATGCCTAACATACCTTATCACTCCCTCCTTAGCACACCTGGAATTCACTGACACTTCCTGTCACAAACTCTTAATCGTTCATTTGCATGCATTATTTTGACCTAGTGCTCCCTTGTGTTTCCCTAACACTCCATAGCACGTGTTGGCACACCCTGGAACCTGGCACATCTTGGCCACATACCACTCTAGCACGCTAGCATGACTTAGCATTGCCTAGCATACCATGGCACTCCCTCCTTAGCACACATGGAACTCACTAACACTCCTTGTCACACACTCTTATTCATTCATTTCCATGCATTTTGACCTATTTCTCCCTTGTGTTTCCCTGAAACTCCCTAACACTCAACACACATTGGCACACCTTGGCACTTAGCACATATTGGTATGCTTCCCTAACACTCTAGAATGCCTTGGAATTGTCTAACATATCTTGTCATGGACCTTGTTTCGTAAAAATAAAGTCTAACCCCTCCGAAAGTATTGTTTGATTCTTTGATCGCCATGGCTTCTACACTAATTTATGTTAAAGATATAGTCCCTACCATTCTCTTGATCAGTCAGCACACATACCATGCCAATTCAGCTGAGTTGTTTCGATTGGTGATGAGGGGTATATTGATGAACAAGTAATATAACTGTCAGAGTTGTAGTTTCATTTCTAGTGTTGCTCTGTTGCTAGCAGACCTGGATAATACACCGATGGAATCACGCATGAACACTAGCATCACTCTGCTTCTAGTGAGCCTAGTTAGTACCCCAGTGGAGTTACTTGCATCACTTCTTTGCGCAAAAATATTTTCTCTTCTTTCACCTTTATTTATTTTTCATTTTCATTTTTTTTTTAATTTCAAAGAACTGTGCATATGCACTTATTTATTTTCATGAGGTGGAGGAGGGATCCCGACTTATTGAGAGTAGAAGAGGTTATCCCTTCATAGAAGTATGTTTTATATACCTCTAACATACTTTTTAAGGTTTTCCCCCTCAACTAACTCAACTTGGCTAAACTGACAAGGGATAACCGAATATAGAAAAACCAAATACAGTAGGCGGTACTAGTTAAAAGTGTAAGTGTTGTGGTTTCACCAAGACTCACTCTGAACAAAATGTATTTTCCATTAGGGTATCATCGACTGAAGACAACAAGCTCTTCATCAAGAGAGAGGACAACAAATAACCAATTGCTCATAGTTGTACAAGTCCTCTTGTACTTCACCCTGCTTGTCTCAAGATCCAAATATGGTTTCATGTGAAGCTACCCCTACGGGTGCATAAAAAGAAAACAAAACAAACAAGCAAAGGAATAGGAGTAAACGAACACAAATCATTAAAGAAAAGAAAAACATGCAAGCAAAGAAAACAAGAAATCAGAGCAAACATGCAAACAAGCAAACAAGAAATCAAACACTACTCCTACTCCTAAACTAAAGAGTGCATGGGCCTATTCATGTGAAGTGATATTTCCAATGTAGCCACCGGCGCATTGGTTGGCCCATGTTGATGAATGCATAGTTGACAAGAAAAAATATTCAAGTAAACTAGCACACAAGAAATATAAGACAGTAAAGACCAACACGCTCAAAGTTTGAATGCATCCACAGAAAAGAAAAGAGTAAAATCACAAGACAAACATTTTGTGGACGTACCATGGTGTTGCAACACATTGTACACAGACGATGAGCATGTACACTCTTTTGACCGTGACAAATGAGCAAACATGAAAAAGGAAGACAACTTTCGTTTAGTAAGAGTGCTCGTTGTGTATGATTCCTCCAATGCATGAGTGATGGGATCATGTGATTGTGGTGGAGGATGTGAAATCTGTAAACTAGATTTATCTTCAATGCAAACAGGAGAGTGATGAGGAGCTTGGGGTGTTTCAACATATTTTTTATCAGAAGTGGAACTAGCCTCAAGACAACGAGGACCTAACATAACCATCAGCTCTAGCTGAGGTGCCTCGACAGCTTGAGAGGTTTCCACTTAATGATCAGGTAGATCATCAAAGACCGATGGCTTAGAAATATCAACAATGAATAAATCAGCATCATGATCGAATGAAAGAGTGGAGAAATCACGACAACCACGATCAGAAAATTTTGATGCGCTCATCGACATCCTAGTGATCTAATGAATCACACAGAGGGATTGATGAAAAACAAGAATGTTCACCCTCTGATTTTTCAGAAAGAAAAGATGATAGATTGGGAGGATTTAGCAAGAAATATGCATCCTCTCCGCAATGCAATGACAAACTGACATCCAATGTGTTTTTTGAATGGTTGGAAGTAGGAACATCCGAGAATGAGTTTTCAGAAGGACAATAAGAAATGGAAGAATCACAAAATATGTCAGGAAATAGCGGATGAGGTCTGGACAGAAGGAGTTCATCCTTCACCGCATGTTCTTCTCCAAATTCCCACACATACTCATCATAAATGACAGCGCACATTGGATGCTCAACACCAACTCCATCGACAAGTTGATCCTTGTGAAGAACAAGTGTGGAGTCTAGAATGGAGGAACACAACAAAGTACAATCTGGAGGATCAATAGAAAGAGAAGACGGAGGTTTAGAGAACAAGTTCATGTGACAACCAACAGGCTTGCAAGCCAAATCTGCGCAGATGTTCAGAGTAGGTGGGGTGGGAGGATGTGACAGTTCAACAGATGTGCGTGCACCTTCTCCCACCTCGCACTGTGGAGCTAGATCTATATGATGAGAAGTAGATGGAGGGTCACTCATGACAACAACCTTGTCTATCTTAGATTTAGAAGCTCTAACACTGAGGTATGATGGGAGGGGCTCGAATGATTCCAGGATATGATTTGCAAATATGTGAAGAAGATACTGAAATCTTTCATGAAGAAATTTCCAATCAATTTCATCTTCTGGAATTTGAAAAGCGATAATTTGGAAGCATTTCCAAAATTGTAAAAGACATTCATCAGGTGCTTTCCGTAATTGCGGAATTTTTCTATCGAGTGCTTTACATTCATAATGATATAAAGCAAGCGCCAACTCTCTTATCATTTGATCATAAGAGTGGATGGAGGTTGCGAGAAATGTGACACACCATTGCAGTGCATGCCCTCGAAACGTGAATGCGAACAACGAGCAGACAATGTGATTCTCATGGATTTCATTCATTTCATAGAAACCCATGAAGGAAACACCATGACTAAGAAAATTTGCTCCACCTTCACCAACGTATGTGTTACGTGAAAAGTCATTGTGTATATCCTCTGACACTTCAAAATCACATCTGTGAGACAAACATGTCAGAGGTTGAAGTTCAATGTAAGTCATGAAAGATGTGCATAGATTCAAAAGAAACTTTGAGGACTTAGCTTGTCATCTGGCCCTCCTTCTAGCACCAGAAATGTTGACGGTGCTGGAACCACCAACATGTCAAGGGGATCTCACCAGTAAGAAGTCCCAAGAAGTCCCAACTAGACATGAGATTGTTTGGAGTAGGAGTCCTAATAGTGGGTATTAAAGATATGCCTTGACAGGGATAGCGCACATAGGTAAGTGTGATATCTTTGTCAGAAGCAAGTGTGTGACCTTGCTATGAGTTAAGTGAGATGCATGGGGGTTCTAACACACGAAGGGGAAAAAGGAAGGTATCCCTTAGAATCCTGTAATAATATGCAGCCTGAAAGGAACACACAAGGTGAATGACATCACAAGCTAGAAAGAAAAATAGTCCACAATCCAAAGTAACGGGTTAAACCAACAACACAACTTCAACAAGATTCATACAATTGTATACAAAATAGTTCATACACAAATGCTTAAGTTAAACAACATACATTGCTAAAGTAACCAGAATAGTTGAACTACAATAACAACATATGCGTGAAGACGTGTTGGCTATGTTTTATATATGTATATATATAGATAAAGTGATAGTTGCATCTAGACATACACCATTGACAGCCACTAGTCCCAATAGCATCAACTTCCCTATGTACTTGTCAACATCTAGCATGACTTGGTTCTTCCTCATGGCCTCGATGAGGGTTCTAATGGAAGGGATCTTGTGCTTTCGCACTATGACATCCAAACTCCTAAACAACTGTGCATAGGAAGCCTCAATGTGATGAGTGGAGGAAGTTGCTCATAGTTATGGATCAGTATCTAAATCCGTGCTTTTTCTAGCTCAACCTCTGGCTTCACCCTCTTGTTCAAGTAAATAGGGGCTCCCTTGTACCTCATTGTCCATTCCTGCATGTGTGCAATAGTAGTGTGAATGTCTTTGAGATTTTGTGTTGTCTGCATGCACTGCTGCTGAAAGTCATATAGATGGAAAACCACTTTTTGCATGGTGACAAATCTTCTATACACTATCCGCATGGTGGCCTCTAAAGTTGATATCTCTGCCACTATTTCTTTCTTCATCTCTATCATGGAAGATCCTGCGGACTGCTCTGTTCTCTACTTGGCCTCTTGCAAGTCCTTTGCCATTCGATCATTCTCTGCTATCAAGAACTTGACCGTTGAACTTGTGGCTTTTGCATAAGCCTTAGAAGCCTCGACCATGGCAACTGGATGTCTTCTAACATCTGGTACAATCACCCTTTCTTCTGTGTGTACAGGTGATGTATGATCATCCGGGAGCTGATTTATTCATGCTTGTACAATCCTTTGTTGTGTCTCATCAAATGCCAGATTATACACATCCGTCCGCGGATCATAATCAAGGAACAACTTCTCCTTGCTTGCTTGGGACTGGTTGTGATTCTAGAGGTGGTGGAGACTATGGTACAACCTCAGATGCCCTCGACATGAGATCAATGTCTTGGTCCTCTAGCTCTTGTTTTGTCTCCATGTCTATTGCCTCAACCAACTACTCAACCTGATGAGTAAGTTCCCGAACCTATGCCTACTCACCTTGTTCATCATCTTCTAGCTACTCTGTTGTCTCAACCTGTATCTACACAGTTTTCTCTATCAATGTGCCTTATCCTTCTTCATGTTCCTGTTTTTTCCTTTCTTCATTCTCTCTCCTCTTGAGTTCTTGTTCTAATTTCAACTTCTTCTCTTTCTCTTGCAATCTCCTTTTTGTCTCTTCCAATCTTTACTTCTCCCTCTTTCTCTTCACTACTCTCCCGTTGTGTTGTTTCCTCTTTTCTTCTATCTCCAAAGCTATTGTTTCAACAAGTGGATCTTCTTTGAACTTGTAGCTTTGCTCAACCTCTATGCTCTCGGAAATCTTCCTCTTGCCTTTGTCTTACATCGGTTTGTTGCTCATTGTTGTTGTTGTTGTTGCTTCCTATTGTGCTATTGCTTGTAGTGTTGCTTTCCATTCTACAGCCATGCTAACCAGTTCATTGAGCCAAGAGGAGTTGTAGCAATACCTCCAAGGATCTTCCTTCAGCCAATGACATGCCCCATGGACCCATGGGAAGTACAACTTCACATAGTGGTTCTTGCATATGCATTGCGGATCATACAGATTGAAACTCTTGGTGTCGAATGCGAACTTCTTCAAGTCCTCGACCTTGACATATGCATCTTTCAAGGTATCAATCTCGTACAACCCAATCCTCAAAGGAAGAGTCGGTCATGGTGCCTTCTTCCTCTTATGCAGTGTTGCTGACAACCCTATGGAGATGTGGTACACAACCTCTTGCATGACCAACTTATCTATGGAAAACCTTGGTAGCTCATGTAGAGGCTTCTCCACGCCAAAAATCCTGATGAAGGTTCCACCATGTGAGGCATACTAATCTGCAATGTTGAGCAATGCCTACATCACTTCCTGGGACATGAAAGGTGGGTCCTGTTCAAATATCATCTTGTACAACGGGGTGATGAAGTGGTTAGACAACCTTGTCATGACTCCTCGATAGTTGCACTTAGAGAGCAACTTGCAATAAACGTTCACAACTTCCTCTGATGATGTCCATGTCCAACCCATGTTAATAAACTGTTGTTGGGCATAGATTGCATCAAGAAGGTACGCGGACATATAAAATCTTGCTTGTCTATCCTTAGGTGGATTCCAGGCATTTGACACATTCACTTTTAGCTAAAGAACCAACATGTACAAACATTTGAAAGGCCTTCCTTCATTTACCAACTGATCCAAACTAAAAACCTAACTCTCTGGGAATGTCTACGTGCTCTCTTGACCATACAAGCGATGTGCGAATATGACCAAGAGTTGGTAAGCCTTCCTGGGTGATTTTTCCTTGTAGACCTGGTTGAGTGTTTTCCTTGACTTCGATGGCTCTTTTACCCAACACTTCAAGATATGTCTTGAGTTCATGTTGTTGTTTGGAATGAATAATAGTGCATCCATGTAGTTCACCGGTTGCGGCAAGTGATACATCTAATGGTAGTTTTCCTTCCCAAAGGTGGAAAGTTGTGTTCCACTAGAATTTCTCAATGTCATCATCTTCGGATCACTATGTGAGACAACCCATTGAATTATATTTGGGCATGGGAAGGCAGGGTACCTACATGCAGCCCTGTACAAGCTTGACTTATGAATGTTACCATAGACTTGACGATCTTCCAGATCTTCCTTAAAAGTGCCTGCAAATATGTCCTCTATTTCTTGCCATGTGATCTTCATTTCCTTATCTATGAACAATTGTGTGTCTACATAGATGGGAAAGTTTATTAGCACCTATTCAACCATGTCTCCAGTGCTACTCTCTATAGTGTCCTTTGATCCAGCTCTCGTGGAAACCTTGATTCCTGTACTACTGAGAGACTGCTCAACAATTATGTACCTGGAGATAGAGCGGACACTCATGGCAAGCAAATGCCAATTTAAAAACACAATGCACTTCATAGATCAATCATGTAACAAACCGAGTGAATGTTGGGCAAGATTGCGTAGTGGTGACTCTGACAGGCCGAGGACTGTCAGCTGAATTGCACATTGCACAATCCTAGATTCCAGTGAGATTGTTTCTGACTAGAACTACGCAAAGCGTAGTACAGCTAGGCTGACTGTGGATTGGAATTGTGCAATGCACAGTTTAGTCCAACATGACTGTTGGCTAGGCTACACATTGCCAATACCATTGGGCAATACTATGCACTAACTCCTAGAAAAATGCAGAGCACAGTTGGAGGCTAGTGACAAGAAGTCTCTGTGTAATTCATAGGGCCAAGGCAGAGCCTCGAGTTTAGGAATGCGCAGAGCATGCCAGTGAAAGCAAGATCTGAGCCAAGGCAGCCTAGATCTGCCCAAGGGTGACTTGAAAACGAGTAGATTTGAAAGTGAAAGCAAAGGATGGTGAAGACATGAGTGAATGATCATGCATGAAATCAAAACCAATGCAGGAATCAATGAAATGGACGAACAATGAAGTTGGTGGGGAGGGTTGCCGCAACGACGACCATTAGTGCAAAAACAGTGTTATGCATGCGACACTTAGGAAAGACAATGCAAAACTTGAAACAACACTTCAACAAGTTAAAAAAAACAAACAATAGTAGTCATTCAATAAAACATGTGAAACAACACTCACACAAGCCAAAGAAATAAAAGTGATAGAAAAAAGCATTAAAAGACTTGAAAAGTCAAACTTACCTGGAAAAGCTTTGCCAACTATGCCAAAGGTTCCTAGATGCCTCGGGAATGCTAGAGCTCCGATATCAAGTGTGTAGAATGAACTCTAGGGTGTAATTTAAATAGATTTGTAAGATTTAGGGTTTATGATGCGCATGCCATGAATCTAGGAAAAAGTGACACTTGGTAGGAAGTTTCTAAAATCGACTTTGCATGTAACTCCAAGTGCTAAAAATAGATCCCTATTTTTTAAGGATGCTTTTTGCTTTTTAATTTTTTTCTTTTGCGCAATTCCTAGGCTGAGTGGCTCTGCCTCTCATGCTATGCGTAATTTCCTAGCTGAAGACAAGCTTCCAGCTGGGTCTGCAAAATTCTTGAGCTGAAGCGTAGTGTTAGGATGTTCTGTGCAATTCCTGGGTTAAGTGGCTCTGGCTGCTTCTCATGCTCTGTGAAATTTACCAGTTGAAGACAAGCTACCAGCTGAGTTTGTGCAATTCCTAAGATGAAGCCCAATGTTGGGATGTTATGCACAATTTCCCTGAGCAAGGCATTCTGTCAAACTGCTCTGTGCATTTCTTGAGAGAAGTGTTGACTACCGGGATGCTCTACGCATTTCGTGAGAGAAAGGCTAGTTTCCCTCTAGGATTGCACAATTTGCCAAGACAGTGCAAGAACTAGATGTGAACCAAGTCACGGGGTCAGCTTGTGGTCGGAAAATAAGACAAGTTAGAAAACACAAGTTTCCAAGTGATAGATAACTTCAAATAAAAACACAAGTGCCTGAGCAGTGCAAGGCATGCTATTAAGATTTAGAGGGAGGCTCCAAAAGAAAGCAAAGGAAAAATTTTGGAGGGTGGTTGTAACTGCTACAACACACTGTAATATAGACTTATTATTTATTAAACACTATCTTAATACCAGAGTCCACTGATAAATTTTGTAAATTCCCACAATAATTATCACTTGGGGTTTCAACCTAAAACCCTAACTTTGAATTTATTAAAAACATGCATAAATTTAGTAAGCAACTTACACAACACTACACCCATTATTATTACATAGACTTAGGGTTTAAATGCAAGAAAATAAATGTATGCATAACATAACAATTCCCACATGATCTTGTGCATAGAAATTATGAATACCTATGTAAATATCAATAAACATATGAAATTCGATCAATTTAGAGTTTTATAAGTGGAAGTGCATACACATATAGAAATACATATGTAAGCACATAATCCACATAAGTTCTCAAAAGCCAAAACTAGGGTTTATGTTGAGACTTCCTGTAAATATCAGACTTGGTACATAAATAAATTACCAATTAATTATAGACATTTAAACATAAATCCCCATAAATTAGGGTTTCTTCATAAAATTCTTAATCTATCACAACAAAGCACATGGATAGTTATTTTCATAAAATATTGACTGCATGTAGGCTCTCCACGTCCTACCCTACCATAGACCATGTAGTTTGTCAATTTCAACCATAGGTCACCCTTGATCTGGGGTTGAAACTCCATAGGAGACAATAACTAAAATAACCATACATCCATGGCCAAGATGACAACCTACTAGGCATGTTGTATAGGGCTCCAGGCACTCTCCAAGCTATCTGCTAAGGTGCCAACCGAAGCTATGCCACTCTAGGGCTCCAAGTACCTTCAAGGACATCAAACTGACATGAATCCACTTCCCATGAACCTGTGCCCCAAATGACGCCTTATGGACAACCAAGAATGTCTCAAGTGCTTCCCTTGAACCTCTGCCCAAGTGGTGCTTTACAACCAACTAGGAACATTTCAATTTCTTCCCTCAAACCTGCACCCAAGTGGTGCCTTATGGCCATCCAGGAAGTTCAAAACTATAAGATTCATCATAGTGATCCTCCATAATAATCCCCAATGCCATTGGTAAGTATGTATATATATATATATATATATATATCTATATATATATATATAGAGAGAGAGAGAGAGATTTCCCATTGCATGGCTCTCTCTGCCATGTGGCACTTCTAAAGCCATATGGGCCCCGGGTACCCTTTTCACTGACATTTTTCACCTACACACCGTTTTTCATCATTGTGGAGTTGCATGCACCTCATTCTCTTACCATGGAGTGGGCTCTACATCCAAACTCTTTTTATTATTATTAAAATATTAATAAATAAATATTAATAAAATGTATGACCTCTAGCCACTTAACCAATGCTACCACATATGCTTGGGCATGTTGGCCCCATAATATATAACATATCCATATGGGCACGCATGTCACATATCATAAACACATAGACACGCAAGCCTCGAGTATATATACCAGCCTAATAACAAGTACACATATTTACACCATGCATGGATGGGGGTATTACATTCCTTCCCCCCCTTGTTTTATGTATTGTCCTCAATGCATCTTATGTCTATAATCTAACTCAGCTGCTACAAAGTAACTTGAGCCCAAAATATTGTAGTTGTAAGTCCATGTCCTCATGCATGGTTAACATGTAGCTCAGTGCCATCACCCTCACACCTAGAGGACATAAAAAAAATAACAATAATATCAACAACAGTTACTAATCACATATCTAAACATATATAAGGACACACACATATACTTTCTTTCAAGATGAGAAACTAGTAACATTCATGTCTGCAATTATTTATTAAACATGAATTTATATTTTTAAGCAATGTAATAGCTATACAAATATTCTTTATCATGCTCAAATTCTTATGCCTCAACTATAAAGTACCATCACTGCATACAATTTCTGTAGACAAATATAGATTGTTAGCTACTATTCTTGATTTTCCTAGTGGCCTGCATTCTTCCTACCTTATTTAAATTCATATAACACTCAACCTTATCCAAATTGTTCCCAATCTCTTAAAAAATGATACCATCTATCATAACACCTATTATTCCTGTCACGACACCTATAATTTCCATATATAAATTATCATATAAAATGATGACCTATTAGGCCTACCATCACACTTGTTATGACTTGTCATAAAACCTATAATAACCTTTCGTGTCCCACAATAATACCTAGTATGGCCCGATGACAACACTATTATATACATGTCAAGACTTATCACAGACCTATTACAACTTGTATACAAAAAAAATCAGAAGACTTGTGGTAAACCTACTATAAAACATATAGTAAACTTGTCATTAACCATGACAAGTTTGTCATAAACCTGTAAGAAATTTTGTGACCAGTGAATATATATGTAACATTGTTACAATCTATAATATACATGTTGCCTACCTATGCTAACCTATTATACAACTTGTAATAAACTTTACACCTACTTGTGGTCAAATTTTCTGTAATAACCAGTTATATCTATCATAATCCTTACCTATGAAAACCTATCATATGACCTACCATACACCTATCACTTACCTTATACTAAATTTGGTACAACCTATTGCCAACCTGTATCCTTGGTATACCACCTCTAATTGGTTATACTGCTTACATTCCAGTAGAAAAACCGATATGTGATCCTATTACCATACCTGTCTCAACCTGTATTTAATCCCATGCTATAAAAATTGTAGTAAACTTGTCACCCATTAATGAAAAACATCTCATAATCTGTAAGGGATCCTATTACTGACTTGTGATCATCTTACCTTTAATACTCTATCACAACCTATAAGTACACTTTTCATCTACTTGTGACAAGCTTGTCATAAACCTGTAAGGGCTCATCACTTGCGTGTGACTAATCCACCTATTGTAGTTTTTAACCCTGTACAGAAATTACCTGCATCCGAATTCTAAAACACAGAAAATAAACAATGTGAGAGCATAACACAGAAAACACATATAGCAGAGATTTCCCCTGGATCACAAAACCAGGACCACCAGCTTGATTTTTCATTATGTTCCTTTCAATGTTACAATTCATATTTATACATGTTGAAGCATCCAATACCATGGACCGAAAAACCATCGCGTCCAAAAGCATGGACTGAAAACCATCACGTCCAAAACCATGTGCGAAAAATCATGCACAAAACCATAGGTAGGTCTGCCCAACCTAATATAGGGTCCAAAAACAAATTTTCCGAGGCGCTGCCCTAGACCCCATAGAGTGGTGTTACCTGCACCCCTCAAACCCCTTGTGACCCCCCCGCTACGAAATCGGCACAACGAAGGGGGCCTCTGAACCCCGGTTAACTACGTGGGCTAGTCGTGGAAAGAATATAACACAACCCAACACCTATAACATTTTGCTATACCTATAAAATAGTTGTCACTTACATATGACAACTTGTCATATAATTGGTAACATACCTATAATTATCCTATGGCCTAGCTAGTATCACCGATTATCAATCCATTATTCTCTGTTAGGGAATCTGGCAAACCACCTATATGCCTGTAATGAAACATATATATGATCTTGTTACAATATTGGTCTTAACTTGCAACCAATTTGTGTTTAACTTTGTCAACAACTTATCGCCTATCTGTGCTATGGTTTTGTTGTAAACTGTTAGATTCCTATTTAGACATGTTTTGTTGCTGAATATGCTACCCTTATGGGTTCCTATAATGCAACCTTACTCTCTATAATAAAACCTATACACAACCTGCATATGGTTCCTGTATACCATTCTTGTTAAAAATATTTTATGTTTTTCATAATCTTGTCCATGAACTTGCTTTGTAGCCATGCATGTTGCTCTCTAATGTCTACCTTTTGAGATTATAGAGCCGCATAGGTTTTCCTACCACCTTGACCTTTCATCTCAGACCACAAAATAACATTCTCAATGCTATATTTTCCAAAATCAAGTTCTAATTTTATAATAGTTACCTATAAATTCCTGAAGCAAACCTATATAATCAATAACCAATCCAATTTCGAAGAATTCCAATTCATGAATAATGTATATAGAACTCCAGCAAATAAGATATGCAATGTAATAGGATAAGATATAAAGTTGTTGTGCTAATTAGTTGCATCACATCAGTCAATATTATCCCTTCATATTCACTACAACATAATTAAAACACCATAACATTGTGAAACAACATAGAAATAACATGCACATATTGCTACATTACAGTCATATATGTATATATACATTACAATATTTATGATTCATGAGTGAAGGATAGTTTAGAAAATCCCCCTTCTCATTTCCCTGTATAACACAACTCATCAGCATAATTATCTTGTTCTGTGGATTTTCCCATTACTCACAACTGGTTAATTGACGATTGACTATTCCCAAATATTCATTGTATTCTACTCAAGCCCAAGTTTCAAATGATTACAATCCTTTTAGAAATCACCATTACCCTGTTGTAATTTTTTCATAACCTACTTTCTTACCTGCTATGGCTTGCCACAAAACATGTTCCATCTGCCATGATCTGGTTGCAACACATATCGACCCGGTTATATTCATGTAGATTTCCTGGAAATTTTCTTTGAAATTCTTTCTCTGATCTGAATTATGGGTTTACCAATGTATTCTATTAGTCAATAGATTTCCATCGATTACTCACCAAATTACGTTGTCAAGGTTGAAAGTAAAACCCTGTAGAATGCTATAGCATGTTAGGTCATTTTGTCCTTTTAGAAGACCAGTAGATTTCTTTAAAAAAATTCCATAACTGTTGGCCTCAATCTACATTTTAGGGTGAATGGTTGCACTCTACTCGAAATTATATTTCTTTTGATTGGTCACATGTTGAAATCTCACTTCTGAGTCAAAAGTTACGGCCTAGTGAAGTTCAACCCATTTTTCTCTTCCTTTTCTATGTCTAAAGATTCGAATTCTTGGCTGCTTCCAATATTGACCTATAACTACCTTTTTCTTGTTGAGAACTAACATCTCTTGGCATGTGAACCTCTTTTATTATTGTTGGTAGATCTTGCTCATATTTCCTCCGGTTCCCACCGAAGGTGAATTGGTTTATTGGTCTCCTTTTCTTCCACATGGCCAATGGGCTAACTCTTCTATGGTCATAGGCCCACGTAAATGTATGTATGTATGTATGTACATATGTATGTGTATGTATGCATGTGTGTATGTATATGTATGTGTGTATATATTAGAGTTTGGTTATTATTTTATATTATATATATATATATATGGGAGAGAATCGAATTACAATGTTGAATAAAGGCATAACCACCTTGTCTTGACGATGAACCACATTATTTGAATCGAAACGTAGACCAAATCCTAATTATGTGATTAATTAGAAAGACATCTATCTACAATATGGATCACAAAAATCTCATATCTAGCATACATACATATCAACAAAAAGATTGATATATAAAATGTTATATATGGTGTTTTGTTTCATAGGTTTATATAGTGAATAAATATATTATATGCGTGTATAATATATAAATAATTATTGTATATAGCGAATAAACCCATTATTATATGTGCATACATAGATTTATATAGCCAATATAAGGCACATTTAAGGTCTATATGTCTTATGCTTCAAAAGAAAGTGGTATAAATGTTGTGGGATGAAACCTTCCGTAGGAAGCATTATGTAAGTTCACAAGTTAAGGGTATGAAAGACCTATATATATATATATATATATATATATAAAAGGCCTATTATATAAACGAAACATAGTAATGTTGAGTTACAAAGAAGAATATTATATGGGGTGGATTTGGAAAAATAATAATAATGAGAAATGTTAAATTGTATGGCATATCAACATATGGATTTATATATATGGGTGTAATTTTAGGATGAGACATTTAAATGCATACCCATATTTATATACATTATATATGGTAAGTCAAAACTCAAAGTATTACAGAGAGAGAATTTCTTTACAGAGATTGACTGTCGTCGCTTTTACCGGACTTTCTACTATTCAAAAAGAACAAGTATTACCAGAGGCTACCTCGCGATAGACAGACTCTGCCTCAGAAATATTTAACAAACATTTACAAACTAAAAGACTCTTCTAATGGTTCAGTCACTTTAGGTTCTCACCAGTGCCGAGCACACTGATGCGCAGGCTTCCAAACCACCTAAGGACTTGAGTGAATCTTTCGTGGTGCAAGAAGATCAGACCCTTAGGTCCACAGATGCAGAGCAGGAAATACACTCGACTCTGAAAACTCACAAAACTCACACAAGACTCTTGGACTCTCTAAACTCCGATGCCAAACAAATGAGCCTTACCCTTCTTTTATAGGAAGAGAAGAGGGGACAAACATTATTGTTGGTCGGAGAGAAAAGACTTAAATCTAAAGGAATCATTGCTTTTCAGTCTTTATCATAGCGACGTCTGCACAAAGATTCGGGTCCATAAGATAGATCGAATAATTGCTTTCGGGTAATGCTAAGATATTGTCTCTAAAGTAGATTATTGTACCTAAAGTAAAACTAACAAATATCATGACTCTGTACACAGTGGATGCTTTTGTACTAAAGCCCATGAGAAAAGACTAATAGAGAATATTACACTGTGGAGGCTTTTGAACAGTAAAGCCCACGGGAAAACTGGTCACAATTAAGCCCTTGTGACTGATACAAATCAAAATACAGTCAGATCAGGGAATCTGCCTTTTTTGTAAAGTATATCATCACATGCTTTGGTGTAGATCCGGCGAACTATCATTGATTTCCCAAGGATAATTTGGTGCTGAACTTTGGTTAGGATATACCATTCGAAATGCTCTCTCATATACTCTTGGAGTGAGTAATTTATTCTATGAAATGGATCCCACTCCTTGACTGTCATTTCTTTGACCGTCTTATAGATGCTATGAAAACATTCCCCAATATTATTTTCAAAACATTTATCACAGTATTTTATTTCGTAATTTTCATGATATATTGGGTCCATAGCGGTCCTGCTTACTCCATAATCTGTCCACCAATTCTAAAACCATTGACATTGTTGATTTTGTTGGGATGCTGCCAGCATACTAAATTTCAGCTTTGTATAATGGGTCTCCTCTTTATCATCAACATTTAGGAAGTCCCACCATAACTTCTTGTAGTCTGCAAAATCATAAACGGTGTCAGGAAAAATTACCCTGGGATCATTTCTGGGCCACCTGGCACATGGTTGGACAGGGAATTGCCCTGGTTCATTCCACAAATCTCTTGTCCGGTAGATACAATAGTAGCTTTCATAAACTCTTGTACTGCGGCCTCCATGGTACCAAATGCCGGAAATATCATGAAAATTTTGTTCTAGGACCTGACGAGCAGTCCCGGCGTCTACTTTTTCTTTGTCATATATCATATCATGGATCCATTTTTTGCCCTTAGGGTAGACTTTTCTTTCAGGTACATAGTGCTGAAGGTCGGTGTGAGGCTGCAAATTTGCATCAAGGACTTTTGTATTCCTTAGTTGCCATGTGGATCTCCAGTGATTTTTGTATGTTTCCCAGTTTTGATCATCTAGGATGGTTCTCAAGACTTCTTGCTTTTGCTGCTGGTCCCATTCAATAATAATCATCATAACATGTGCTTCCTTTTGATCAATGTATTCTCGGCTAAGAAAGTCAGGAAGACTGTTATCTTTACCTTTGATCTGTTCCACTGAAAAATCAAAATTTGTAAAGAGTGCCTGCCATCTAGCAAGCATTGCTTCTCCAGCCTTTTTGATATCTTTGGATAAAACTTTCTGCAGTGCTGAAGCATCTGTTCTAAGAAGAAAAGGCTTGTTTATCAGATAAACTTCGAATTTGCTTATACAATTCCACGCTGCCTTTACTTCTCTTTCAATGACAGAATATTTTTGTTCTGCTGAATTCCAAACCCCTGAAGCAAATTGCACGACTTGTTCTTCTTTGCCAATTCTTTGTTTTAGGATTCCTCCCCACCCAATATTACTAGCATTAGATTGAACTATCTTAAAATCCTGGTCATCAGCTACATACAATATAGGTAAAGATTTTACCTTGGCTTTAATTTCTTGGACTGCCCTGGTGTGGAGGTCTGACCATTCAGGGGGATTTTTACCAAGCCTTTTGTTGAGCACCTTCCTGTCGCTGGCACAATCCTGGTAGAAATTGCTGACATAATTTAGGCATCCCAGAAACCTTTACAACTGTGTCTTATCTTTAAGCACATCTGGGAATTTGTCTGCAAATTCAATGGCATGTTGTCGCAGAGAAATTTACCCGTTACAAATTGTGTGTCCTAAGAATTTTATAGAAGTCTGGAACACTTCTATTTTCTTCTTGCTCAGTACAAGTCCATTTCTCTGAACTAATTTCATAAAAGTATTTACATGTTTAAAATGGTCATCAATGTTTTTGGAAAATATTAAAACATCATCAATATAAACAATCAGCCAGTCAAAATATGGCTTGAAGATATCATCCATGACTTTATGAAACTTTGAGGGAGCATTTTTGAGACCGAATGGCATGACATTCCATTCATAATGCCCTGCTGGAATTCTAAAAGTAGTCTTAAACTTATCAGATTCATCAATGGCAACCTGCCAAAATCCTGCTTTTAAATCAAACTTTGAAAATATCTTGGCACCTGCAATCCTTCTGATCAAATCTCCCTTGTTCGGAATTGGGTAGGTGTCATCTGCTAGAACTGAATTCAGAGGCTTATAATTTATTACAAGTCTAGGAATACCTCTAATCTGTTTAGCTCTTTTATTCACATAGAATCCATAGCAATTCCAGGGGCTATTGGATTCTCTGATTAATTTCTGTTAAGCAATTGCTGGATTTCTTCTTGGAAAAGTTCTCTATATTCTTTGCTCATTAGGATGGCTCTGCTCTTACAGGGTTTTCCAATATACCCTTATTTGTAAGGCAATTTGATAGTATGCTGTTTTCTGTGCCAGAAAGCATTTGGTTCTTCTGAATAGCATGTTTCCTCAAATTTTTCTTTCAGGTCCTGGATTTTTCTTTTGACTTGTGGTAGTTTTAGCTGTTCTTCAATCCTCAGTGTGCCTTTCAGATCCTTGAGATCTGACAATAGAGATTCTGCTCTATCCAATTTTTGCATAGCTTGGACCATTGTTGAAATCATTGGACTTGAAACATAAGGGAGTTCAATTCTTTTTCTCTTGCCTTTTGATGTGGGCACTGAAATGAAATAGCCAGCTCTTCTTCCTTTTAGCCTGGCTGAGCCATGGGGTTCTACTGCAGCTAAAAAGACATTTCCTAATATACAATCGACAGGGATGTCTGCAATGGCAAACTTCATATATACACAGTGGGTATCAAAACATAATGACGCTCTAGGAATCTCATATTTGAGTTTTTTGTTTCCTAGTCCTACAACTTCCCTTTCAGCTGAAACCCAATATTTGGCTGGAACATTCTTAATGTTAAGAATGTTAATATCTGCACCAGAATCTAATAATGCAGTCATGTGAAAGATTTGTCCTTGGATACAGATTTTTACCTTGACATGGTGTTGCTGGTAGGTGATGGTGAACAACCTCATATCTTTGAAACCAAAATTTGGGTCTTGCATTCCTTCAGCAACTTGCATTTCTTGATGATATGCTGTAGGATTCCAGGAATCTTCTTCTTTCTCTTCTGCATTTCTTTTTCCTTTTTGTATTTCTGATTCTTTAGAAGCTTTGGTTTTGAGCTGGTCAGTGAAAGCTTCAATCAGGCGATTCTTCATGTCTCCTTCCTCCATTGCCCTTATTTGAGATAAAATCTTCATTTCTGCTTCTTCTTCAGTGGAGGCCATGAGAACTTTTTCTTTTGGAGGCTTAAGCCTTTCTTCTTCACTAGAGCTGGTGTAGTACTCAGAATCATCTTCATATAAAGCATGGAAAACACACTCCTCTGGATCTGAACACGGACATTCTGATGAGTCTGAACCAGAATATTGTCCCATGTTAGCATGCAATTCTTCTTCTGATGTAGAACTAAAAGAATCAAGAGAAGATTCTTCTAGCTGGTGCTGCTGGGCTGTATCTCTGATGGAAAGATTTGGGCATCTTTCTGTAACATGTGTCTTGGATTTGCATCTAAGACAAAAAATAGGTCTTGAATGTTCTTGCTTGACTTGCTTGGACTTCTGAGCATAAACAGCTGTTTTCTTTCCTTTATTCAGCTTTGATTCTTCTCCTTGGGGACATCTGGAAGCTATATGCCCATTCTGACCACACAACCAACAAGTGATTTTATTCCATTTTTCTTGTTTGTTTGAATGCAAATGAATATCAGAGGGGCCGCAGTAATGAGTCTTTGGAATATATCTGTAATGACCCTTCTTTTTATATCTCTGACTTCTATCCTTTGTGAGATATTTCCTTTTATCCTTTGGATAGTTTTTCTTATTTTTGTAAAAGTCTCTCTAAATTCTATTTTGGCCTTCTTTCTGGACTTTCTTTTCTTAACCAAAGGATCATTTACTGTGAGTCCATACTTGCTGCAGATGGACTTTTTGTCTGGAAATGTTGATAGCTTTTCAAGAGCCTTGTTAACCTTTGAACCGGTACAAAGACTTACCAGTGTCTTTGTAATATGAGAATATATCTCACCCCATGTGTAAGATTCAAAAGGTAACTGAAAAATCTCTTGCATCCTGATGTAATCAACAAATCTAGAGGGTAAAGCAGCAAGATATACCTGTTTCTAGAGAAAATTCTTGGAGTCTTTTACCTCATAAATCTGTTGCATCCAATCTCTATGAAAATCATCAAATTATGACATTTTATGGCACTTGAGGTTCATAAGAATAACCTCATGTTTATTGGCTATCTCTATTTCACTTCCACACCAATGTTCCAGAAACATTGATGTCAATGCGCCAATCATATTGCTAATAACAGTGCCATCTGGATTGTGAATAACATCTCCTTTCTCATCTTTGAGAACTTCTGCTTCCATGGTTTCAATGAGCTTAGGAGAAGATTCAGTCTCCCACCATCTGAGGAGAGTACCTGTAAAACATTGAATGATGGTTCTGCAAGCATCTATTTCAGACTTGCCTCTGAGACACATGAGTTTATATTCAGTATACATCAAATCTATCATTTGGCGAATTTGGCCAATACTCATGTTGTCTATGTTCCATTCTCTGTGAGAATCAGGGAAGAAAGTATGAGCTTCAGGCATTTTCCCTTTTCCTTCTATGTCAGGAGCAGAATATCTAGAAAATCTATGTTCCAGAGGTTCATAGATTGGAAGAATTTGTGTTTCTGGTGATTTCTGCTCTTTTTCTGCTTCTGCCTCTGTTTCCTTAAATAAGGAAGCAATACTAATATGTTCTGATTCATCAGCTCCAGATGATGAGGAAATTTCTTTAGGAAACAATAGAGGAAATTTCTGAACATTTCTCACAGGATTTTCAATCTTTATATTTCTCTTTACCAGGAAAGAATTTGGAACTGGCTTTTCAAATTTTGTCAACTGTATCCTTTCAATCTTTGTAGTTAAGCCAGTAAGGAGAGTCTTAGTTACACCTATGTGTCCAACTAAGTTTTCTCCAACTTCTTCTATCTTGCTCAATGATTCTCTGGTATAAGAGTGAGTCATGCTGGAATCAAATTGCAAATTATTTAAGCAACTATTTACACTACTCAATGAAGACTATACAACATCTATCTGCTTTTTTACATCTACATTCATTTCCAAGCCTTTGATAGCAGTATTGGTCCAATTTAATTGTTCACTGGCTCTTTGGATTCTACCATCAATGCCTAAAGCATTGTCATCCTTTTGGACCAGGGGAATGGCTTTGGCTACATTTGTGCTTTCTCCTAAAATAATTCCTTTATAAGGAGGAAATGTAGTAGGAGTTTCTACTTTTGATCCATCAAGTGCAGTCCATCCATGTTTATCAATTGAAGTGCCAGAAGTAGTTCCAGTGAAAACATTTATAGGAGCAATTTTATCCTTCCATGAATAGAAAGATATCCAGGTGTTATTTGCTTCCATATAATGTTTCCAATCAGTTGCCAACTGTCTTTTTTGTTCAGGGGTGCATGCTTGGTCAAACTCTTCTGCCTGAGGATTTGTATACAAATCCCAATTCAGCATATCTTTCATCCATTTGGCACTAATTTCTGACTTCAAGCATCCATCCATAAGCACAAAGAACTTATGCATTTCCATAACTGCTGGCTTTTTACAATCAGAAGGAATTTGTTTAAATCTGCATTCTGGAATTAACTGTGATTGCTCAAGTTTTCCTAGTCCATATCTTGGTTTTGATGGTCTCATCAAGCAAGTCATCTCAGTGAGCCTAGGATCTTCTTCTTCAACTGTTATCATGAGGACATGGTCTGAATCTGGCTCTGGCTCATGTGGGAAGGGAATATCAGAGCATTTAGGATTCGGACATGAATTGATAGAAGTAGAAGGTGGAGCAATACCAGTTCTTGGATTATGATGCAGATGAACCTTTTGTTCGGCTAATGTAAGCAGATTTATGGTTTCTTCACAGTCTGGACATTTTACTTCTAAGGAAGAAAAATTTACAAGCTGAGCTAATTCATACAACTGGTTATGTCTACAGAAAGACGAGGATGAGCAGGCGGTATCCACAGTGGAAGGATCTCTGTAGTATTTGGAAGATTTACAAGCAGCATCAATTCTTCGACGATCAATGGTTGATCTTCGGGGAAAAGAAATGATTGCACTAGAAGCATTTTCAGAAATATTTGCAGAGGTGATATTTCTCGGTACATGAGGTCTAGAATGGTTTACAACCCAATGTTCTGGAAACTGCAAGTCTTCCCATTTAATTAACAGATGTTCAACCTTTTGGTTTTTGGGATCTGTTTTGACGACAACACTGGACTTGGAGTCTCTACTGGGTGTATGACGGATAGCAGGCCACAGAGTATTTGTATGTCTAAAACAGGCTTTAGTCTGTATGGCTATATTATTCCTCTTTTTCTTCATATCAAATCCCATCGTTTGGATCTGCAGCTGCAGGATCTCTTCAATGGTTTCATCATAGACATACACAGAGAAATTTGGAAAGCAGTCGAAATAGACTGGACCATCAGACAAAGGGGCCACAATACCTCCAATAATGGAATCTGTATACTTATTGTGTGTCATGTCTCTTACAGTAGCAAGCACAAAAGTGTGTAATCCTTTATGGATTAAAGGATTGATTCCAACCCGAATACATCCTAGGTGCAAATAATTTGTTTTTAGCTTCTTTGCTTCTGCTTGCAAGGCTTTAGGATTGAGCAGAGATATAGTCTGGATACTATCGGAGTTTTCTTGAACTTGACTGACAGATTCTTTAATACTTATCCTAGAAGCAGCAATAGGTCGGTGTGAGGCTGCAAATTTGCATCAAGGACTTTTGTATTCCTTAGTTGCCATGTGGGTCTCCAGTTATTTTTGTATGTTTCCCAGTTTTGATCATCTGGGATGGTTCTCAAGAATTCTTGCTTTTGCTGCTGGTCCCATTCAGTAATAATCATCATAACATGTGCTTCCTTTTGATCAATGTATTCTCGGCTAAGAAAGTATGGAAGACTGTTATCTTTACCTTTGATATGTTCCACTGAAAAATCAAAATTTGCAAAGAGTGCCTGCCATCTAGCAAACTTTTCTTCTCCAGCCTTTTTGATATCTTTGGATAAAACTTTCTGCAGTGCTGAAGCATCTATTCTAAGAAGAAAAGGCTTGTTTATCAGATAAACTTTGAATTTGCTTATACAATTCCATGCTGCCTTTACTTCTCTTTCAATGACAGAATAGTTTTGTTCTGCTGAATTCCAAACCCCTAAAGCAAATTGCATGACTTGTTCTTCTTTGCCAATTCTTTGTTTCAGGATTCCTCCCCACCCAATATTACTAGCATCAGATTGAACTATCTTAAAAGCCTGGTCATCAGCTACATACAATATAGGTAAAGATTTTACCTTGGCTTTAATTTCTTGAACTGCCCTAGTGTGGAGGTCTGACCATTCAGGGGGATTTTTACCAAGCCTTTTGTTGAGCACCTTCCTGTCACTGGCACGCCTTACAACAACCTTGGTGTCCCTTCAATCCTTTGGCGAACTTCGGACAAAATCTCAACAGAACTACTATCACAGCAGACTTTTAAAATCACAGAGATACTCGACTGCAGAAATATGGTGTACTCATTTTATTGCAGAAACTCAAAGTATTACAGAGATTGGCTGTCGTCGCTTTTACTGGACTTTCTACTGTTAAAAAAGAACAAGTATTACCAGAGGCTACCTGGTGATAGACAGACTCTGCCTCAGAAATCTTTAACAAACATTTAAAAACTGAAAGACTCTTCTAATGGTTCAGCCACTTTAGGTTCTCACCAGTGCCGAGCACACTAATGCGTAGGCTTCCAAACCACCTAAGGACTTGAGTGAATATTTCGTGGTGCAAGCAGATCAAGCCCTTAGGTCCGCAGATGCAGAGCAGGAAATACACTCGACTCTGAAAACTCACAAAACTCACACAAGACTCTTGGACTCTCTAAACTCCGATGCCAAACAAATGAGCCTTACCCTTCTTTTATAGGAAGAGAAGAGGGGACAAACATTATTGTTGGTCGGAGAGAAAAGACTTAAAGCTAAAGGAATCATTGCTTTTCAGTCTTTATCAGAGCGACGTCCGCACAAAGATTCGGGTCCATAAGATAGACCGAATAATTGCTTTCGGGTAACGCTAAGATATTGTCTGTAAAGTAGATTCTTGTACCTAAAGTAAAACTGACAGATATCATGACTCTGTACACAGTGGATGCTTTTGTACTAAAGCCCACGAGAAAAGACTAATAGAGAATATTACACTGTGGAGGCTTTTGAACAGTAAAGCCCACGGGAAAACTGGTCACAATTAAGCCCTTGTGACTGGTACGAATCAAAATACAGTCAGATCAGGGAATCTGCCTCTTTTGTAAAGTATATCATCACATGCTTTGGTGTAGATCCGGCGAACTATCATTGGTTTCCCAAGGATAATTTGATGTTGAACTTTGGTTAGGATATACCATTCTAAATGCTCTCTCATATACTCTTGGAGTGAGTAATTTATTCTATGAAATGGATCCCACTCCTTGACTGTCATTTCTTTGACCATCTTATAGATGCTATGAAAACATTCCCCAATATTATTTTCAAAACATTTATCACAGTATTTTCTTTCGTAATTTTCATGATATATTGGGTCCATAGCGGTCCTGCTTACTCCATAATCTGTCCACCAATTCTGAAACCATTGACATTGTTGATTTCGTTGGGATGCTGCCAGCGTACTAAATTTCAGCTTTGTATAATGGGTCTCCTCTTTATCATCAACATTTAGGAAGTCCCACCATAACTTCTTGTAGTCTGCAAAATCATAAACGGTGTCAGGAAAAATTACCCTGGGATCATTTCTGGGCCACCTGGCACATGGTTGGACAGGGAATTGCCCTGGTTCATTCCACAAATCTCTTGTCTGGTAGATACAATAGTAGCTTTCATAAACTCCTGTACTACGGCCTCCATGGTACCAAATGCCGGCAATATCATGAAAATTTTGTTCTAGGACCCGACGAGCAGTCCCGGCGTCTGCTTTTGCTTTGTCATATATCATATCATGGATCCATTTTCTGCCCTTAGGGTAGACTTTTCTTTCAGGTACATAGTGCTGAAGGTCGGTGTGAGGCTGCAAATTTGCATCAAGGACTTTTGTATTCCTTAGTTGCCATGTGGGTCTCCAGTTATTTTTGTATGTTTCCCAGTTTTGATCATCTGGGATGGTTCTCAAGACTTCTTGCTTTTGCTGCTGGTCCCATTCAGTAATAATCATCATAACATGTGCTTCCTTTTGATCAATGTATTCTCGGCTAAGAAAGTCAGGAAGACTGTTATCTTTACCTTTGATATGTTCCACTGAAAAATCAAAATTTGCAAAGAGTGCCTGCCATCTAGCAAACTTTGCTTCTCCAGCCTTTTTGATATCTTTGGATAAAACTTTCTGCAGTGCTGAAGCATCTGTTCTAAGAAGAAAAGGCTTGTTTATCAGATAAACTTCGAATTTGCTTATACAATTCCATGCTGCCTTTACTTCTCTTTCAATGACAGAATAGTTTTGTTCTGCTGAATTCCAAACCCCTGAAGCAAATTGCACGACTTGTTCTTCTTTGCCAATTCTTTGTTTCAGGATTCCTCCCCACCCAATATTACTAGCATCAGATTGAACTATCTTAAAAGCCTGGTCATCAGCTACATACAATATAGGTAAAGATTTTACCTTGGCTTTAATTTCTTGGACTGCCCTGGTGTGGAGGTCTGACCATTCAGGGGGATTTTTACCAAGCCTTTTGTTGAGCACCTTCCTGTCGCTGGCACGCCTTACAACAGCCTTGGTGTCCCTTGAATCCTTTGGCAAACTTCCTGCAAACTTCGGACGAAAGCTCAACAGAACTACTATCACAACAAACTTTTAAAATCACAGAGATACTCGACTGCATAAATATGGTGTACTCATTTTATTGCAGAAACTCAAAGTATTACAAAGAGAATTTCTTTACAGAGATTGACTGTCGTCGCTTTTACCGGACTTTCTACTGTTCAAAAAGAACAAGTATTACCGAAGGCTACCTGGCGATAGCCTCAGAAATCTTTAACAAACATTTACAAACTGAAAGACTCTTCTAATGGTTCAGCCACTTTAGGTTCTCACCAGTGCCGAGCACACTGATGCGCAGGCTTCCAAACCACCTAAGGACTTGAGTGAATCTTTCGTGGTGCAAGCAGATCAGACCCTTAGGTCTGCAAATGCAGAGCAGGAAATACACTCGACTCTAAAAACTCACAAAACTCACACAAGACTCTTGGACTCTCTAAACTCTGATGCCAAACAAATGAGCCTTACCCTTCTTTTATAGGAAGAGAAGAGGGGACAAACATTATTGTTGGTTGGAGAGAAAA
This sequence comes from Pinus tabuliformis, assembly GCA_031772625.1. Classification (NCBI taxonomy): domain Eukaryota; kingdom Viridiplantae; phylum Streptophyta; class Pinopsida; order Pinales; family Pinaceae; genus Pinus; species Pinus tabuliformis. The sequence goes on from CM062817.1 coordinate 1,354,308,857, forward strand.
GACTTAAAAGGAATCATTGCTTTTCAGTCTTTATCAGAGCGACGTCCGCACAAAGATTCGAGTCCATAAGATAGACCAAATAATTGCTTTCGGGTAATGCTAAGATATTGTCTGTAAAGTAGATTCTTGTACCTAAGGTAAAACTGACAGATATCATGACTCTGTACACAGTGGATGCTTTTGTACTAAAGCCCACGAGAAAAGACTAATAGAGAATATTACACTGTGGAGGCTTTTGAATAGTAAAGCCCACGAGAAAACTGGTCACAATTAAGCCCTTGTGACTGGTACGAATCAAAATACAGTCAGATCAGGGAATCTGCCTCTTTTGTAAAGTATATCATCACATGCTTTGGTGTAGATCCGGCGAACTATCATTGGTTTCCCAAGGATAATTTGGTGCTGAACTTTGGTTAGGATATACCATTCTAAATGCTCTCTCATATACTCTTGGAGTGAGTAATTTATAATATGAAATGGATCCCACTCCTTAACTGTCATTTCTTTGACCGTCTTATAGATGCTATGAAAACATTCCCCAATATTATTTTCAAAACATTTAACACAATATTTTCTTTCGTAATTTTCATGATATATTGGGTCCATAGCGATCCTGCTTACTCCATAATCTATCCACCAATTCTGAAACCACTGACATTGTTGATTTCGTTGGGATGCTGCCAGCGTACTAAATTTCAGCTTTGTATAATGGGTCTCCTCTTCATCATCAACATTTAGGAAGTCCCACCATAACTTCTTGTAGTCTGCAAAATCATAAACGGTGTCAGGAAAAATTACCCTGGGATCATTTCTGGGCCACCTGGCACATGGTTGGACAGGGAATTGCCCTGGTTCATTCCGCAAATCTCTTTTCCGGTAGATACAATAGTAGCTTTCGTAAACTCCTGTACTACGGCCTCCATGGTACCAAATGCTGGCAATATCATGAAAAATTTGTTCTAGGACCCGACGAGCAGTCCCAGCGTCTGCTTTTGCTTTGTCATATATCATATCATGGATCCATTTTCTGCCCTTAGGGTAGAATTTTCTTTCAGGTACATAGTGCTGAAGGTCGGTGTGAGGCTGCAAATTTGCATCAAGGACTTTTGTATTCCTTAGTTGCCATGTGGGTCTCCAGTTATTTTTGTATGTTTCCCAGTTTTGATCATCTGGGATGGTTCTCAAGACTTCTTGCTTTTGCTACTGGTCCCATTCAGTAATAATCATCATAACATGTGCTTCCTTTTGATCAATGTATTCTCGGCTAAGAAAGTCAGGAAGACTGTTATCTTTACCTTTGATATGTTCCACTGAAAAATCAAAATTTGCAAAGAGTGCCTGCCATCTAGCAAACTTTGCTTCTCCAACCTTTTTGATATCTTTGGATAAAAATTTCTGCAGTGCTGAAGCATCTATTCTAAGAAGAAAAGGCTTGTTTATCAGATAAACTTCGAATTTGCTTATACAATTCCATGCTGCCTTTACTTCTCTTTCAATGTCAAAATATTTTTGTTCTGCTGAATTCCAAACTCCTGAAGCAAATTGCACGACTTGTTCTTCTTTGCCAATTCTTTGTTTCAGGATTCCTCCCCACCCAATATTACTAGCATCAGATTGAACTATCTTAAAAGCCTGGTCATCAGCTACATACAATATAGGTAAAGATTTTACCTTGGCTTTAATTTCTTGGACTGCCCTGGTGTGGAGGTCTGACCATTCAGGGGGATTTTTACCAAGCCTTTTGTTGAGCACCTTCCTGTCGCTGGCACAATCCTGGTAGAAATTGCTGACATAATTTAGGCATCCCAGAAACCTTTGCAACTGTGTCTTATCTTTAAGCACATCTGGGAATTTGTCTGCAAATTCAATGGCATGTTGTTGCAGAGAAATTTGCCCGTTACAAATTGTGTGTCCCAAGAATTTTATAGAAGTCTGGAACACTTCTATTTTCTTCTTGCTCAGTACAAGTCCATTTCTCTGAACTAATTTCATAAAAGTATTTACATGTTTAAAATGGTCATCAATGTTTTTGGAAAAAATTAAAACATCATCAATATAAACAATCAGCCAGTCAAAATATGGCTTGAAGATATCATCCATGACTTTCTGAAACTTTGAGGGAGCATTTTTGAGACCGAATGGCATGACATTCCATTCATAATGCCCTGCTAGAATGCTAAAAGCAGTCTTAAACTTATCAGCTTCATCAATGGCAACCTGCCAAAATCCTGCTTTTAAATCAAACTTTGAAAATATCTTGGCACCTGCAATCCTTCTGATCAAATCTCCCTTGTGCGGAATTGGGTAGGTGTCATATGCTAGAATTGAATTCAGAGGCTTATAATTTATTACAAGTCTAGGAATACCTCTAATCTGTTCAGCTCTTTTATTCACATAGAATCCATAGCAATTCCAGGGGCTATTGGATTCTCTGATTAATTTTCTGTTAAGCAATTGCTGGATTTCTTCTTGGCAAAGTTCTCTATATTCTTTGCTCATTGGGATGGCTCTGCTCTTACAGGGTTTTCCAGTATACCCTTCTTTGTAAGGCAATTTGATAGTATGCTGTTTTCTGTGCCAGAAAGCATTTGGTTCTTCTGAACAGCATGTTTCCTCCAATTTTTCTTTCAGGTCCTGGATTTTTCTTTTGACTTGTGGCAGTTTTAGCTGTTCTTCAATCCTCAGTGTGCCTTTCAGATCCTTGAGATCTGACAATAGAGATTCTGCTCTATCCAATTTTTGCATAGCTTGGACCATTGTTGAAATCCTTGGACTTGAAACATAAGGAAGTTCAATTCTTTTTCTTTTGCCTTTTGATGTGGGCACTGAAATGAAATAGCCAGCTCTTCTTCCTTTCAGCATGGCTGAGCCATGGGGTTCTACTGCAGCTAAAAAGACATTTCCTAATATACAATTGACAGGGATGTCTGCAATGGCAAACTTCATATATACACAATGGGTATCAAAACATAATGACGCTCTAGGAATCTCATATTTGAGTTTTTTGTTTCCTAGTCCTACAACTTCCCTTTCAGCTGAAACCCAATATTTGGCTGGAACATTCTTAATGTTAAGAATGTTAATATCTGCACCAGAATCTAATAATGCAGTCATGTGAAAGATTTGTCCTTGGATACAGATTTTTACCTTGACATGGTGTTGCTGGTAGGTGATGGTGAACAACCTCATATCTTTGAAACCAAAATTTGGGTCTTGCATTCCTTCAGCAACTTGCATTTCTTGATGATATGCTGTAGGATTCCAGGAATCTTCTTCTTTCTCTTCTGCATTTCTTTTTCCTTTTTGTATTTCTGCAATCTGAGCTTTAATTGCAGAGATTTCTGCTTTAAGATGGTGAATTTCACCACTTACTTCTCCAAGAGTAAGTGACCTTACTCTTCCTGGTTTTTGATGATGCATTTGAAATGATTTAGTATTTCTTTCGTAAGATGCATCAATAAACAAAGGCTTCTTACCTGATTCTTTAGAAGCTTTGGTTTTGAGCTGGTCAGTGAAAGCTTCAATCAGGCGATTCTTCATGTCTCCTTCCTCCATTGCCCTTATTTGAGATAAAATCTTCATTTCTGCTTCTTCTTCAGTGGAGGCCATGAGAACTTTTTCTTTTGGAGGCTTAAGCCTTTCTTCTTCACTGGAGCTGGTGTAGTACTCAGAATCATCTTCATATAAAGCATGGCAAACACACTCCTCTGGATCTGAACACGGACATTCTGATGAGTCTGAACCAGAATATTGTCCCATGTTAGCATGCAATTCTTCTTCTGATGTAGAACTGAAAGAATCAAGAGAAGATTCTTCTAGCTGGTGCTGCTGGGCTGTATCTCTGATGGAAAGATTTGGGCATCTTTTTGTAACATGTGTCTTGGATTTGCATCTAAGACAAAAAATAGGTCCTGAATGTTCTTGCTTGACTTGCTTGGACTTCTGAGCATAAATAGTTGTTTTCTTTCCTTTATTCAGCTTTGATTCTTCTCCTTGGGGACATCTGGAAGCTGTATGCCCATTCTGACCACACAACCAACAAGTGATTTTATTCCATTTTTCTTGTTTGTTTGAATGCAAATGAATATCAGAGGGGCCGTAGTAATGAGTCTTTGGAATATATCTGTAATGACCCTTCTTTTTATATCTCTGACTTCTATCCTTTGTGAGATATTTCCTTTTATCCTTTGGATAGTTTTTCTTATTTCTGTAGAAAGTCTCTCTAAATTCTCTTTTGGCCTTCTTTCTGGACTTTCTTTTCTTAACCAAAGGATCATCTACTGTGAGTCCATACTTGCTGCAGATGGACTTTTTGTCTGGCAATCTTGATAGCTTTTCAAGAGCCTTGTTAACCTTTGAACTGGTACAAAGACTTACCAGTGTCTTTGTAATATGAGAATATATCTCACCCCATGTGTAAGATTCAAAAGGTAACTGAAAAATCTCTTGCATCCTGATGTAATCAACAAATCTAGAGGGTAAAGCAGCAAGATATACCTGTTTCCAGAGAAAATTCTTGGAGTCTTTTACCTCATAAATCCGCTGCATCCAATCTCTATGAAAATCATCAAATTGTGACATTTTATGGCACTTGAGGTTCATAAGAATAACCTCATGTTTATTGGCTATCTCTGTTTCACTTCCACACCAATGTTCCAGAATCATTGATGTCAATGCGCCAATCATATTGCTAATAACAGTGCCATCTGGATTGTGAATAACATCTCCTTTCTCATCTTTGAGAACTTCTGCTTCCATGGTTTCAATGAGCTTAGGAGAAGATTCAGTCTCCCACCATCTGAGGAGAGTACCTGTAAAACATTGAATGATGGTTCTACAAGCATCTATTTTAGACTTGCCTCTGAGACACATGAGTTTATATTCAATATACATCAAATCTATCATTTGGCAAATTTGGCCAATACTCATGTTGTCTATGTTCCATTCTCTGTGAGAATCAGGGAAGAAAGTATGAGCTTCAGGCATTTTCCCTTTTCCTTCTATGTCAGGAGCAGAATATCTAGAAAATCTATGTTCTAGAGGTTCATAGATTGGAAGAATTTGTGTTTCTGGTGATTTCTGCTCTTTTTCTGCTTCTGCCTATGTTTCCTTAAATAAGGAAGCAATACTAACATGTTCTGATTCATCAGCTCCAGATGATGAGGCAATTTCTTTAGGAAACAATAGAGGAAATTTCTGAACATTTCTCACAGGATTTTCAATCTTTATATTTCTCTTTACCAGGAAGGAATTTGGAACTGGATTTTCAAATTTTGTCAACTGTATCCTTTCAATCTTTGCAGTTAAGCCAGTAAAGAGAGTCTTAGTTACACCTATGTGTCCAACTAAGTTTTCTCCAACTTCTTCTATCTTGCTCAATGATTCTCTGGTATAAGAGTGAGTCATGCTGGAATCAAACTGCAAATTATTTAAGCAACTATTTACACTATTCAATGAAGACTGTACAACATCTATCTGCTTTTTTACATCTTCTGTTTTTGCTACATTCATTTCCAAGCCTTTGATAGCAGTATTGGTCCAATTTAATTGTTCACTGGCTTTTTGGATTCTACCATCAATGCCTAAAGCATTGTCATCCTTTTGGACCAGGGGAATGGCTTTGGCTGCATTTGTGCTTTCTCCTAAAATAATTCCTTTATAAGGAGGAAATGTAGTAGGAGTTTCTACTTTTGATCCATCAAGTGCAGTCCATCCATGTTTATCAATTGAAGTGCCAGAAGTAGTTCCAGTGAAAACATTTATAGGAGCAATTTTATCCTTCCATGAATAGAAAGATATCCAAGTGTTATTTGCTTCCATATAATGTTTCCAATCAGTTGCCAAATGTCTTTATATCTATACATTTACATGAAATATACCAATTAAGTTATGACATGTAACATTATTGCCCAAATATGAGAACAACACTATGTTTGTCATAGTGGCTCTTTCGAGGGAATGCTTATTGATATATTCAATGTTGTTTAGTTGCTAGCGAAATATCATTTAATTGATCATGAATGCCAATCGTGACAATAAATCACCTCATTGTATATGAACGTATACTTGAATTCAAAGTTTCAAGCCTATAGAACTATGTGACTTGTGATCACGGGTTCTATTCCCACTCGGTTTGATAACAAAACAATCATAATTTCATGAAGTTTCCAAGAAAATCTATGGAATTTTTAGCGGCTTGAAGGAATTAAAAATGGGCACTGAAATATTCAAGGTTGTGTGCCTCTACATTTGGAATTGGTCAACGTCGTAGTGGAAGTCATAGGATATGAAGTTTCCAAGAAAATCTATGGAATTTTTGTTAGAAAACTAATAAACTTAAACAGCGATTCTACATGCGGAAAGAACTGAAAAGAATCACTGAAACTTAATACCCAGGGATACGAGTTACCTCCAGCCATTGGTGATGTTTTGATGAATGCCACAGTCCACTTGCCTGCTACTTCTTCTGTACTCCAGCTTCAATCCAAACAAAAGAACACAAGAATTCTGAAGGCACTTCCAAGCTCTGCTATCTCAGCTAGATGGTGTAGAACTGAAGGGGGTTGAGAGAGGAGCTTGGGGACCAAACAGATGAACATATAGCTAAGCTTCCATCAAGCTTCTAAAAGCTATGTGTTAGAAAAACCACAAATCAAGGTAGAGATCAGATCAAAGTGATGGACCACTTTAGTAGCTCCCAATTATAAATTTAGTAATTGCAGTTGATTTTCTTAACTTAAGGAAACTACTGCAGTTGGTTTCCATAAGTTAAGAAAAGCTGCAATTCCATAAATCAAGGTAGCTTTTGTGTAAAATCAATGGAGCTTAACATTCTCCCACTTGGTCCATACTTCCAAACTTAATGTCTCCATTGATTTTACACAAAATCTACCTTGATTTATGGAATTGCAGCTTTTCTTAACTTATGGAAACCAACTGCAGTAGTTTCCTTAAGTTAAGAAAATCAACTGCAATTACTAAATTTATAATTGGGAGCTACTAAAGTGGTCCATCACTTTGATCTGATCTCTACCTTGATTTGTGGTTTTTCTAACACATAGCTTTTAGAAGCTTGATGGAAGCTTAGCTATATGTTCATCTGTTTGGTCCCCAAGCTCCTCTCTCAACCCCCTTCAGTTCTACACCATCTAGCTGAGATAGCAGAGCTTGGAAGTGCCTTCAGAATTCTTGTGTTCTTTTGCTTGGATTGAAGCTGGAGTACAGAAGAAGTAGCAGGCAAGTGGACTGTGGCCTTCATCAAAACATCACCAATGGCTGGAGGTAACTCATATCCCTGGGTATTAAGTTTCAGTGATTCTTTTCAGTTCTTTCCGCATGCAGAATCGCTGTTTAAGTTTATTAGTTTTCTAACAGTTGGTATCAGAGCGGTTTATCTCTGCCTTGGTTTTCTCTCACCGCCCTTTTGTCCTTCTGTGCACCTCTCTCGATTTGTACTAAAGAATCGCTTCAGATTTGGTATCTTTGGTCATTACATCGAGCTTTGTTCCATCTGCAACAATTTCGTCTTTAGTGAATAAGAAATAACTCGATCAGTTGATGGTTCGAATCTCTCTAGCTCTTTCTTTATGCTCACGCTTTTTCTAGCACCTACAAACATTTGGGGATAATGTTATCGTGAGCGGTCTCTTTTGTAACAAGATGTTAAAGGAGATATTTATTAATTACACAGCTTTAATCCATCTCCAACACATCTTTAACGTATTCAACGGGAGAAAGATTTTGGGAAAACTTGGAGTTCTTCATTTCAATTCGGGTTTAGAGAAGAATTACTCCATACGCGTGTTAAAGTCTCTGGTTTGATAAGTATTTTTTTTTTTTCAACTTGCCTCGTCCGGATTATTTGACGAACCAAATCTTCCTCGTGCCTACAAATATTGGGGGATGAATTCATTCCGAGTGAAATTCATTGTAGCAGAATGTCAGAAAGGCGTCCTTATTAATTAAATAGATATGTTGCATTGAAATCATTTAATTGCGATGGGCATGCTGGGTTACGTGCTAAGATGATTTAATTGATTTAAATCATTTAATTGCGATGGGCGTGCTGGGTTGGGCTTGAGATGTATGCCTTTTGTCAATAGAGCTGCGTGCAGATGCGCGAATGTTTTGACTATTACCGTGTTCATTTCATAGACATTACCGTTGATTCCGATGTCGTAAATTTCATTTCGATTCTATAATGCAAAGTCCATCTGAATTCTTTATTTCAATGGCATTTTAGAATATGGGCATTTTTTTTATTTTATTTTTGTTGCACAGAACGACTATCGGTTTTCTGGTGTTTTATAGTTTTAAATGCCAGACTTACGGAGATCCATTCTTATCATCTTTTCAAAGAGAATGCATACATAATTTTGTACCTTGCCATGGAAATAGTTAAGCTCTTTAAATATAAGAATATTTCGAAGTGTACGGTTCTGTAACAACTATAAAACCTGTAACAGCTATCCAATAAGACTCTCTTAAAGTGATTTCGAGGTGTTTATCATGACCTCAATCTTTGCCAAATTCAATCTGATCGTCTGCATTGGAATTGTCATATCATTGAAAATATTGGCATCACTGAAAACTGTCATATCATATTATGGAATGTATTGTCAACGAGGAGCAATTGACAACGCAATTCATGAAGTATTCCATGGAGGACATAAAGTGTTATATTGATGTAATAAAGTTACGTTATGTTATTGTCACATAAATGTTTGTCCAGAAAGGAAGGGTCATACAGTCAGTTTGAAGTGATGTTTTGATGCGCTATACATCTTAAACAATATAGGTGTTGAAACTTTCGAGATCAAAGCATGTAGGAATTTTGTGCCATAGTTATAATATCGCGCAAATATCAGAATGTCACTGTTATTGGCATTTTCTTTAATGAATTTCAGTTTTATGATGCTGTAAATTTATTCCAATTTGGAAAGCTTGTTTACTGGTCTATTTTCGTTTGTTTAATAATGGAGTTGGTTGTATATATAACCAACCGTATATTTAGACCACTATTAAACTCCGTTTCATACAATCAAGAGTCTCGAACTTAATTGAAAAGGGTATTTTACTTGATTGCAATATATAGGAGCATTGCTAATTTTGCATTAGCAAATGGGTTTATGTTAGCATATTTTGGAATTTGATTATTTTGCAGAGTGTTTTGTTTGGTTTTATATTTACACTGATTGCAAAATAAAGTTGCTTTGCAACTCTTCATTAGCAAAAAGTTTATGTTTGCAAATTAAAGGAAATAGTTTATGCATTCTTAAATATTTGAATATTTCACTATTTGAACAGTTGAAATAGTTTAGTCTTTGAATTTGCATTTTTGTTTGCAAATTGTTTAGAGCCCATTTTGTAATTAATTTAAGAATTAGTCTTAAATAAATTATGGGACAGTGAGACTAAGGAATGTAAATTTGATTTTAATTCCATTTATCTTGTGAGCAAAATAGCTTGTTTGCTGGTCTATTTTGTTGTTTTATAAACTTAAGGACGGAACCTGAAGTCAAGCCAGCTAGTCTTCGAACTGCATTTGCTATGCAAATGCAAAGTTGATCAAAGCTGATTCAGTTAATCTCTGGGTTAAGTTTATAAATTGAACAATCAATTTGTAGTCATTTTCGGTAATGCTGACTGCTTTTGATTTTGCTGGAGAATTATTACAGTTTTATGGAGTTTATTAAAATGTCATTTTGACTTACTCCTTTCAGTAAACATTATTTTTCTCTCTGGTTAAGTTTTGTTTATGCAACAAAATAATGTCTAGTGATCCATATGATTTTAATTAATTAGAGAATAGCCACAGCATCTTTAATTAAATAAAATTATATATTGATTGGCAAGATCACATAAAGATTATTTAGACATTAAATTGTAATTAATTACACTGAATATAATAAATTTTATCCCACAGGAATTTTTATTATATTTATGTGATTAATTAGGATAAAATTTCATAACCTACCCACAGGAGTTATGAATTAATAAGTTTTATCATAAAGTTTTATTGAATCTATTTGAATTGAAAATTTAGCCCACAGGCAATTTTCATGTCATTTGATTCAATTCTTTTTAGCATGTTTTACATTGGTAAAACATGAAAGTTCATAAAGTTTTATTGAATCTGTTTGAATTGAAAATTTAGCCCACAGGCAATTTTCATGTCATTTGATTCAATTCTTTTTAGCATGTTTTACACTGGTAAAACATGAAAGTTTATTAAGCCTCAACATAAGCATGTAATTCTTTATTTTGATGCAGTAGTACAACCTGCAAATTTCTCTGAAATTCGTTCTGACATTCCCGAACTTGAGGAAGTAATCTCGTTTGTTTGTTATCTGATATGGTTAATGTTAATATTAACACATGGTGGATTGATTCTGAATCAACAATTCACATTTCGAATTCCTTGCAAGGTTTGCAAAACCTAAGGAAGCCAGTGAGAAGTGAGCAAAGCATCTTATCAGGAAACAAGATGGGCTCGCATGTGGAAGCTATAAGAACATGTTATTTAACTTTAAGTCGTGGCTTTGTTTTGGAGTTAGAAAAGACCTTTTATGTTCCAAGTTTTTCTAGAAACTTGATTTCAGTTTCAAGGCTTGTACCTTTTGGATATTCCTTAAACTTTTCAGAAAAATCTTTCAGTCTATTCTATAAATCTGATTATGTTGGGAATGGTATTTTGTCTAATGGTCTTTACTGCATTAATTTACAAAACAAAGTCACATATGATTCAATACATGTTCACACTGGCACTAAAAGATGTGTTATTAATGAAAGATTCCTCTAAATTATGGCACCGGAGACTAGGTCATATCTCCATAAATAGAATTAAAAGATTGGTAAATGAAGGAATACTTAATACTCTAGATTTTACTGATCTTGAGACTTGTGTGGACTGCATAAAGGGAAAGCAGACCAACAAGTCAAAGAAAGGTGCCAATAGGAGTTCAGACATATTAGAAATCATACATACTTACAGATTTTATTGTCCATCTCGCAGCACTAGGATTGTGGAATCAAGAAATGCAAAGTTTCTTGAAAATGACTTGATCAGTGGGAGCGATCAAACCAAAAACATAGTTTCTGAGAAAGATCATTCAGAATCTCAACCTTCCACTTCAAGTGAAAGATTGGTTATTGTTCATAGCACCCCTCAAGTACAAACTAGTGTTGAATAACCAATTGTTGAAGTTCCACAAGCTGCTGACGATATTCCAGTAGATCAAGGAGTTCAAGAGTTGCCAAGAACTTTTGAACAACAAGTTGAACCACATACTTCTCAAGAAGATGATGGTACAACATTAAGAAGATCTACTAGACCTAAGAGATTAGCAATTCCTAATGTATGCTCAAGTCTGCACAAGACCTGACATTGCATTTGTTGTGGGAATGTTGGGACAATATCAGAGTGATCCAGGTTTAGACCACTGGAGAGCTGCAAAGAAAGTAATGAGGTACCTTCAAGGGACCAAAGACTACATGCTTATGTATATCCTATTTGAGGCTATTTTACATGGTGTATGGCTTAAGAATTTCATTTCTGGGCTTAGAATTATGGATTCTATATCTAAGCCATTGAGAATATATTGTGATAATTCAGCTGCTGGTTTTATGGCTAAAAAAGTGGGAGTCGAAATAAACACATCGACATTAAGTATTTAGCTATAAGGGAACGTGTTAAAGAAAATAAAGTGGTCATTGAGCACGTCAGCATTGAGTTAATGATCGCTGATCCTTTGACTAAGGGCATGCCACCGTTTAAATTCAAGGATCATGTATTGAATATGGGACTTGGTTCCATTATGAAGTTTTTCATTGTATGGACAATGATAATAAAATTCTTAATTATTGTGATGTTTTTTCTCATATTTATGTGCACCTTAAGTTGATTTGAGAAAATTCATTTAAGAAGGACCAAGAATAAACATAAGGTTTATTCATTAAGAAATTGTTACCACATAAATTTTAATAAGAATAAATGCATAGTAATACATGGAAGATAATACTCGTCATTAGAGGACTTATCGCCATGATTCATGTATCTATTACTTAATACAGATTATCAATGGTTTTTAAGTTGAGACATTAAGTTTGGAAGTATGGACCAAGTGGGAGAATGTTAAGCTCCATTGATTTTACACAAAAGCTACCTTGATTTATGGAATTGCAACTTTTCTTAACTTATGGAAACCAACTGCAGTAGTTTCCTTAAGTTAAGAAAATCAACTGCAATTACTAAATTTATAATTGGGAGCTACTAAAGTGGTCCATCACTTTGATCTGATCTCTACCTTTTTTAGCAGCTTGAAGGAATTAAAAATGGGCACTGAAATATTCAAGGTTGTGTGCCTCTACATTTGGATTGGTCAACGTCATAGTGGAAGTCATATGATATCAGCCAACGTGTTCAATTCATGCTAATTAACAATATGTATCGGAGTCATTTATAGAGGCCGAGGAATTATTTAAATGGTCAAAAGTGGTCGAAATCTAAATAAAAAAATTCAAAAATTTTATAGATGTAGTGTTTGAATCATGTTTTTGATAGTGGAAATAGATTCAGCACCATCAAAAATTTCTAGAGCACCCAAAATTATGAAATTTGACAATTTTTATTTGGATTTACAAAAATCCTTACCAGATCTTTTTAAAATATGACCGAAATTTTAATAATTTTCAAAGCAAAAAGACATAATATTTAGACTACGACATTTATATGTATCACCGGAAAAGGAAGAGAAACGCGCACCCGTTGATGTCAGCAAGGGGCCCTCGTTTACATGCAAGCCATCAGATTGTTTGGACAAGAGTGGGTTGTGTGATATGGGGTATGGAACCTTAAACAAAATCACAATAGTAGACCCCCCTATGACACATTGAAATTATTAAAGCCTCCACCTTTGTCGACTGATCAGGTGTCATCGAGCTATTGTATATATTATGTGGGAGTTATATAATATGTGGCATTGGAGGCCCATTAGGGCCCTATGCGTATTATAAAATATTTTATAATGATTTGTAACACTAAAATATTTGTATTTTGGGTTCATATGGTGCGGAGCTCGGGGCCGTAGACCCCATATAGTTTATATTTCCATACACATATATATGCAGGTGTTATATTGTTTTGACTATAGTGGGATATGGATGGGTTCCACACTCATTTTATTTAATTAATGTCATTTATATATATAATTATCTATGCGGTGGGGTTCATATTTAGTAAGTATGTTTAAGTTTATATTTTATTTTAAATCAATTTAATATAAACACATATAACTGATTAATATACATAATTATTATAATTAATCAATATATATTAATAAACAGATATAAAATATAAAATAATAATTATATATATATATATAATAATAATAACCAAATTCATATATATATATATATATATATACATGGGAGCCTATGGGCAGAGAGAATTAACCTACTAGCCATGTAGAAGAAAGCGAGATTAGCGAACCAATTTGTCTTTTGTGGGAATTGGAGGAAAATTGACCAGGACTTATCAATAGTAACATAAGAGGTTCACATGCCAAGATTTTTTTAGTGCTTAACAAGAAAAAGGTAGTTATAAGCCAGTATTGGATGCAACTAGGAATTTGAATCTTCATATATAAAAAAGGAAGAGAAAATGGGTTGAACTTCATTGGGCCATAATGTTTGGTCCGAAAATCAAATTTTGACATGTGACGAGTCGAAAGAAAGGTAATTTTGAAAAGAGTGCAACCATCCACCTAGAAATGTACATTAAGGCCAAGAATTATGGGAAAATTTTAAATAAAACTAAAGGTGTTCTCAAAAAAAAAATGGCCTGACAAGCTGCAACATTCTATAGGGGGTAACTTTTAGCCCTAGCAATAGAATTTGGTAAGTGAGCTGTCGAGAAAGCTATTGACTGAAAAATGCATTAGTAAACCTAGAATTCAAAATTCGGCATGAATTTCAAGGAAAAATTCCTAGAAATCTACAAGATTATAACCAATTTATGGTGTGCGTCACAACCGGATCATAGTAGATGGAACAGGTTTTATGGAAAGCCATAACAAGTAAGAAAGTGGGTTGTGATAGAATTACAATAGGGTTACGGTGAGTTATAATAGGATTGTAATAATTAGAAACTTGGGCTTGAGTAGAATATAGTCAATATCTAGGATAAGCAAACACCAATTAGCCAATTCTGAGTAATGGGAAAAATCATAGAACGGGGCAATTATGTTGATGAGTTTGTGTTTTACGAGGAAACGAGAAGGAAATTTTTCTAAACTCTGCTTCACTCAAGAATCATAAAATATTGCAATGTATATATACATATATGATTGTAATGTAGGAATATGTGCTTATTATTTCTATGTTGATTGACAATGTTATGGTGTATTAATTATGTAGTAGCAAATATGAATGGCTAATCATGACTGATGTGATGTAGCTACTCAACACAACAACTTTATATCTTATCTTATTCCATTGCATATTTTATTCATTGTTGTTCTATATACATGAATCACAAATTGGAATTTTTAAAAATAGGAAACTATGTATTGGTTATTGATTATATATGTTTACTTCAGGAATTCATAGGGAACTATTATAAAATTAGAACATGATTTTGTAAAATATAGCACTCAGAATGTTGTTCGGTGCTCCGAGATGAAAGGTCAAGGTGGTAGGAAAATTTATGTGCCTTTATAATCTGACAAGATAAACATTAGAGATGCAGCATGCATGCTGCCAAGTAGTTTCATGGACAAGATTATGACAAACATAATAGATTTGTAAGAGGAATGGTATATAGGAACCTTATACAGGTTGTGTACATGTTTTATTACAGAGAGAAAGGTTGTATTAGAGGAACCAAGAAGGGTGTCATATCGAGCTACAAAACATGTCTAAATAGGAATATAATAGTTTATGACGACCTTGACAAAGGTAGAAATCAAGTTGATGTCAAAGTTAAACACAAATTGGTGGCAAGTTAAGACCAATAGTGTAATAGGATCATATATAGGTTTCTTACAGGAATATAGGTGGTCTACCGGATTCCTTAACAGAGAACAATGGATTGATAACTGGTGATACCAGCTGGGGGATAATTACAGGTATGTTACTGATTATATAACAGGTTGTCATAGGTAAGTGACAACTATATTATAGGTATAGTGGAATGTTACAAGTGAATTAGTCATATGCATGTGATGATCCCTTATAGGTTTATGACAACTTTTCACAAGTAGATGAAAAGTATACTTACAAGTTGTGATAAAGTATTATAGGTAGGATGATCACAGGTCAGCAACATAATCCCCTACATATTTATGACATGTTTTTCACTCATTGGTGATAAGTTTACTACATGTTTTATAACATGGTATTAAATAGAGGTTGCTACAAGTTTGTCATAGGTTGATGAGAGGTTAATGTCAGTTTATCGCCTATTTTGTTGTAGGAGGATAACAAGGTTATAACACATCTATATTAGGATTTCTTACAAGTTTTGTATACAAGTTGTAATAGGTCTTTTGATAATTTTTTACTAGTATATAATGCCATTGTCACCAAACCAAACTAGGTTTTATGGAAGGACTAATCACAGGTTATAATACATTTTTTATTTTATGATAGTTCATAACAGGTGTCATGACTAGAATAACATGCTTCTATTTATGATCATTTATGCATGGAAATTACATGTATGATGATAGGAGTAACAAATGTTATAACAAATTGTAACAGGATTGAAATATTTTTTCCATGATATGTTGTTATATAAACTCAAATTGGATAACAAGATTGAAGGAAATAAGAAATGCAAGAATATAAACAAAGTATATATATTTGTCCTTAGAAAAATTGTATGCAGGGCCAATACTTGTGATTAAGGCATCTGAAAGCCAACATCGAATTTAGCTTTTTGCATTATATGAAATTTCATTCTTCATAATTTATTTTTACTTGTGATTATATAGGTTTAAATGTTGATTGCCCTTACTGAAATAAGAAATCATGTATATATACATATGTTTATATAAATACTTATGTATACGAGAATTGACTATAGCTGACATTGATGTTATTTGTTTGATGTCTTTTAGGTGTAACGACATTGGCGATGCAGAGACTGCATGCTCACCAACTTGGGGAAAGGAACTTTAGAGCTTGTTCATGTCTAGATGGCACTGAAAACGTAGAGGATGCCCAAATATGAAGAGGTACATGAATGCATGGATTTGTCGCAACAAGTTCATCTTATGGGCACAAGATGGACTTAGTAAAATTCATAAAATAAGGGGGGAGGAATGTAATATCCTCACCCGTTTATGATGTAAATGTATGTACTTGATATTAGGCTAGTGAGTTGGATGTATATTGTAGGCATGTGTGCCTAGGTGTTTATGATATGTGGCTTGCATTCCCATATAGATATGTTATACATTGTGGGGCTAGTGTGCTGAGGCATATGCACCAATGCTGGTTAAGTTGTTGGAAGCCCATGATTGTAATACAATGTAATTTGTAAATGTTTTAATAATAAATAAAAAAATTGGTTATGGAGCCCACTCCATGGTAAGAGTATGGGGGGACGTGCAACTAAATGGATATGGGAAATAATGTAGGCCTCTTGGGAACCCTACAGCTCTAATGTGTGCCACATGGAAGAGGAAGTCATGTAAAGTGAAAATTTGTATATGTATGTGTGTGTATACTTACCATTAGATGATTATGGATGATCACTATGTCATGAACCTTATGGTCATGGACTTCCTAGATAGTCATAAGGAATCATTTGGGTGCAGGTTTGGGTGAAGCAAAGTTGTGTCGATTTGATGGGCTGGAGGGTGCTTGGAGCCATGGAGCAGCATGGCTGTGGGTTGGCACCTTGGCAATTAGCCTAGAGGGTGCTTAGAGCCCTAGACAACATGATTGCTGGGATGGAACCTTGGCCATAGATGTATGGTTATTTTTTGTTATTGTTTCTTATGGATTTATAGCCTTGGCTCATAGGTGAACCATGGTTGAAATTGACAAACCACTTGGTCTATGGCAAGGTGGAACGTGGAGAGCCTGCAACCAGTTGGTATTTTATGTAGATAAGTATCCATGTGATTTGTTGTGCTAGATTAAGAATGTTATGAGGAAGCCCTAACTTATGGGGCTCTATGTTTAAATGTCTGTAATTAATAGGTAATTTTTTTATGTGTCAAGTCTGATATTTATGGGAAATTTCACTATAAACCCTAGTTTGGGAGTTTGAACAATTGTGTGCATTTATGTGCTTCTGTATATATTTCTATATATTTATGTGTGTTCATTGATCAAAGTACAATTTGAGTGAATATCATATGTTTATTGATACTTACATAGTTATTCATAACACCTATGCACAAGATCATGTGGGAATTATTCTATTAAGCATAAATTTATTATACTACTTTTAAACCCTAAGTCTATGTAATAATAGTGGGTGGACTATCATGTAAGTTGCTTGCTAAAATTATGCATTTTTTTAATAAATGCAAAGTTGGGGTTTAAGGTTGAAACCCCTGGTAATAATTACAATGGTAATTTACGTATTTACCGGTGGACTCTAGTATTTAGCTATGGCTTAATAAATAATAACTATGTATTATGGTGTCTGACTTATGGTGAGATTCGTACAAAATCAATGGTGGAAAATTGCGGTCAACCAGGGTTTAATAATGGAAAAATTATAAGTTACAAGCTTTCGTAGAAAAACTGATAAATTGATGAAATTTGTATTGTGGATTACATAGAGATTTGAGGTTAATGATGATAGTTATGGTCTATGAGATTTTGTAGGATTATTGATGGAATTAATGAAGAATTTATATGGTGAAGTTTTGGTTGTGGCAAAATAGTGTTGCAAGGTTGGAGGTCGTGGATATTACAAAGTGGTTCAAAGCCATCAATGAAAAATCTATCACAAATGTGTAAGGGATCATGTTACTGACCTATGATCATCCTACCTGTAATACTTTATCACAACTTGTAAGTATACTTGTCATCTACTTATGACAAGTTTTCATAAACCTATAAGGGCTCATCACTTATGTGGGACTAATCCTCATGTAACATTCCTCTATACCTATAATATAGTTGTCACTTACCTGTCTATGACAACTTGTCATATAATCAATAACATACATGTCATTATCATGTGACCTAGCTGGTATCGTCGGTTATCAATCCATTATTTTCTACTAGCGAATCTGGTAGACTACCTGTATTCCTATAGTGAAACCTATATATCATCCTGTCACACTATTGATCTTAACTTGCCACCATTTTTTGTTTAACTTCGTCATCAACTCATTTCCTATCCTTGTTAGGGTTGTCATAAACTATTAGATGCTTGCTCAAGCCTATTATGTAGCCCAATAGTATTCCCTTTTGGGTTTTTGTAATACAACCTTACTCTCTGTAACAAAACCTTTACACAACATGTTTAAGTCTTTTGTATAGAATTCCTATAAAAAATATGTTATGTTTGTCATAATCTTGTCCATGAACTTGCTTTGTAGTAGTGCATGTTGCCTCTCTAGTGTCAACCTTGTGACACTATATAGGCACATAAATTTTACTACCTCCTTGACCTTTCATCTCAAAGCACTAAAAAAAATTCTTAGTGCTATATTTTCCAAAATCAATTTTTGATTTTATAATAGTCTCCTATAAGTTCCTGAAGAAAACCTATATAGTCAATAACCAATTTATACGTTTCCACTTTTGAAGAATTTCAATTTTTGGCTCATGTATACATAACAGGTCAATGAATAAGATATGCAATGAAATAGGATAATATATGCAGTTGTTGTGTTGAGTAGCTAAATCACATCGTTCATTATTATCTATTCATATTTGCTATTGCATAATTAATACACCATAGTGTTGGCAATCGACATAGAAATAACAAGCACATATTCCCACATTATAGTAATATATGTCTATATACATCGCAATGCTTTATTATTCATGGGTGAAGGAGATTTAAAAAAAAAAATCCTTCTCATTTCCTTGTATCACATAAAACTCAATAGCACAATTATCCAACTCTCTGGTTTTTCTCATTACTCACCAATTGTTTATTCCCATATATTCATTGTATTCTACTCAATCTCAAGTATTGAATTATTACAATCCAGTAGAACTCATTGTAACCATGTTGTAATTCATTCAAAACCTACTTTATTACCTGTTATGGCTTGCCATAAAACCTATTTTTCTGCCACGATCTTATCGTAACACACAACATGACCTGGTTATAGTCCTGTATCTTTTCGAAAAATTTTCCTTGAAATTCCTATTCAAATCTAAATTTTGGGTTGGAACGTTGGCCATGGATATATGGTTATTTTTGGTTATTGTTACTTGTATATTGGTAGCCCTACGTCACGGGTGAACCATGGTTGAAATTGACAAACCATATGGTCTATGTCAAGGCAGAATGTGGAGAGCCTGCAATCAGTCGTTATTTTATGTAGATAAGTATCCACATGCTTTATTGTGCTAGATTAAGAATGTTGTGAAGAAACCCTACTTTTTGGGCTCTATGTTTAAATGTCTGTAATTAATAGGTAATTTTTTATGTGTCAAGTCTAATATTTACGGGCAGTTTCACTATAAACCCTACTTTTGGATTTTGAGCAATTGTGTGCATTTATGTGCTTATGTATATATTTATATATGTTTATGTGCTTCTAATAACAAAAATCTAAATTGAGTGGATGTTGTAAGTTTATTGATACTTACATAGGTATTCATAGCTTCTATACATAAGATCATGTTGGAATTATTCTATTATGAACAAATTTATTATGTTAAATTTAAATCCTAAGTCTATGCAAAAGTAATGGGTGCATTGTTGTATAAGTTGCTTACTAAAATTACACACATTTTTAATAAATGAAAATTTTGAGTTTCAACTTGAAACCCTAGGTGATAATTACAGTGGGAATTTAGGGATTTATCAGTGGACTCTAGTATTAAGATAGGGTTTAATAAATAATAATTATGTATTATGGTGTCTGACTTATAGTGAGTACAAATGACTAGTGGAAAATTATGGTGAGTAAGGGTTTAATAATGGAAAAATTATAAATTACAAACTTCTATAGAAACACTAGTAAATTGATGAATTTGTATTGTGGATTACATAGAGAACTGAGGTTAATGATGATAGTTATGTTTTATGAACTTCGCAAGATTATTGATGGAATTAATGGTAAATTTATATTGGTGAAGTTTTTGTTGTGGTGATCTAGTGTTGCACGATTGGAGGCTGCAAACATTACAAAGTTATATTAGATTCATCGATGACAAATCCATCACAAACTTGTAGGGGGTCCTATTACTAACCTATGATCATCCTACTTGTAATACTTTGTCACAACATGTAAGTATACTTGTCATCTACTTGTGACAAGTTTTCATAAACATGTAAGAGCTCATCACTTGCATGTGACTAATCCACTTGTAACATTCCACTATGCCTATAATATAGTTGTCACTTACCTATGACAACTTGTCATATAATCAGAAACATACCTGTCATTATCATGTGGCCTAGCTAGTATCACCAGTTATCAATCCATTTTTCTCTCCTATAGAATCCATTAGACAACAAGTATTCTTGTAATAAAACCTATATATGATCATGTTACACTATTGGTCTTAAATTTCCACCAATTTGTGTTTAACTTCATCATCAACTTTTCACCTATCCTTGTCAGGGTTGTCTAAATTGTTAGATGCCTATTTAGACCTATTCTCTAGCCTCATATTCTACACTTTCGGGATCTTGTAATACAACCTTACTCTCTATAACAAAACCTTTACACAACCTGTATAAGGTTCCTGTATACCATTCTTAGTAACAAATGCATTATTTTTGTCATAATCTTATCCATGAACCTTCTTTGCAACATGCATGTTGCCTCTCTAATGTCTACCTTGTGATATTATATAGGCACATAAATTTGCCTACCACCTTGACCTTTCATCTCAAAGAACTGAACAAGATTATGAGTGCTATATTTTCAAAAATCAAGTCTTTATTTTATAATAGTTTCCTATAAATTCCTGAAGCGAACCTATAAAATCAATAACCAATTTGTAGTTTCCTATTCTAAATAATTCTAATTTATGACTCATGTATACAAAATAGATCAATGAATAATATATGCAACAAAATAGGATAAGACATATAGTTTGTGTGTTGAGTAGTTGCATCGCATCAGTCATGATTAACCATTCATATTCGCTCCTACATCTCAATCAACATAGAAATAACAAGCACATATTCCTACATTAGAGTAATATATCTGTATATACATTGCAATATTTTATGATTCATGAGTGAAGGAGTTTAAAAAAATTTCCTTCTCATTTCCTAGTATAACACATAACTCAATGGCATAATTTTCTAGTTATGTGGTTTTTCCGATTACTTACAGTTGGCTAACTAGTGCTTTCCTATTCCCATATATTCATTGTATTCTACTCAAGCCCAAGCTTTGAATGACTACAATCCGGTTAGAACTCACTTTAACATTGTTGTAGTTCATTCACAACCTACTTTATCACATGTTATGGCTTGCCATAAAACCAATTTTGTATGCCACAATCTAATCCTAATGCACAACATGACCTGGTTATAGTTATGTAGCTTTCTTGGAAATTTTCCTTCAAAATTCCTACTCAAATCTAAATTCCAGGTTTACCAACATATTTTTTCATTCAATCGATTTCCATTGACTAGTCACTTTCAAAATTATATTGTCGGGGCTGAAAGTTACACACTACAGACTGTTATAGCTTGTTAAGTCATTTTTGTCCATTTATAACACTTGTAGAATTATTTTAAAAAATTTCAGAATTCTTCGCCTTGTAGAATTTTGTAGAATTTTTCTACAAATCAGCTAGCTCTGATACCATGTAGAACTTTTTCTACAAATCAGCTAGCTCTAATACCATGTAGAAATTTCCCACCTGTAGATCACCTAGTAATGCAATGTACTAAAGCAAAACACTTGATCTACTTCTACAAACAATTTAGTGGAAGCTTAATCAACCATGAGCAACATCAATAAGAACACATATCACTGATATGGAGAAATCAAACACACATAACACAGAAGTTAGGGAAAGCACCAGCATAAAACCCCAACCATGTATTATCAATCAAGTGGAAATCCTCTTCACAATACAAAAAGAATTAGCTCTCAAGCTATTCAGTTCTCAATGAACTATGAAGATATGAAGATATGTCTCATGAACCACCCAAGCCCTGTTTTTATAGGCTTTCCCTATGGTCCTTACGTAGTTTCCTTAGGAAATAATAGCAAAAGCATATGCTATTAATTCCAGCATAACAAAAACAACCAATGGTCCAACTACATATTCCTTGAGAACACTAGTTCCTCAAACATGCAAAAACTACTTACTAGAAATAGTTAAGCATCTGATAGTACACTATCCCACATCTGATCTCAACTGGGTCTCTGAAAAAACTGACATGCAATAGTTAACCATGAGTGAATCCTCAGTTATCTAAAATAATAGTTGTCACATGCATGCAAGCATTAACAAACTATATTTTATTATTTTAACAACTTGTTAAAATAATTTAACAGGACTTGACTAGTTAGAACTAAGTCAACTGATTCTCTCATTATAAAACTCATGCTTATTCCCTCAATAAGTGGAGGAAACTCATGTGCATGCTCACAAAGACTTCAAATTTGAATTTCCTTAATTAATTAAATCAACTAAATTAATTAATTAATATTTCAAACTGCTGTTAAGACCAAAATTAATTTTACTTCCTATAGATAGACTAGGGACAACTATAAATAGGAAGGGACCCAGAAATGCTATTTTTAGAAGTTTCACCTCTCACCCAATGTGGCCAATGACCTCATTGGCCAAACTAATATTTTTAGACATGCTATTTTTAGCAGGCCTATTTTTAGCACATTCTAAATTTAACATTTCTTATTGCACATTTTTCAACACTCCCTCTCAATAAGAAAGGCTTCCTCTCGAACTCAATCCTGTAACTCTGGAATGTTTTGCATGCAACACATCTACTCGGTCCACTTGGTCCAACAACACTTGGAACGAAAACACTCCCAACTGACCACTCTGTTGGGCTAGGAACATGCTCTGATGCTGAAGCTCTATGTTATGAAACCAGCTCAAGAAAAGATAGAAAAGATAGATCAACGCCTTAGAATTCAGCCTCTTCGAGGGGGCAACCTCCTTTACATTACATAAATGAACAATTCTTGGATGATACAAATGACAAAACCTCCTTTCTATATATAGGAGTCTAAGGAGTCACAATATAATCCAGCCGACCTAACAATAATAATATAAAGCCACAAAAATAACAATAGAGGGATTCTATGGGGCACAGAAATAACAATATGGGGGTAATAGGGGCACAACAATATAAATAAGGGGTATAACTACAATAGTAATGGGGTAATCACTAGTATTATAGGGACCCAACATGCCCCTCTCCTTCAAAAAAGTGTTGTCCTCAACGCTTGAGTAGTTCTGGATACTTCTGCATAAAATTCTCATCCTCCCATGTGGAATCTTCAGCGGATAAGTTCTTCCACTTGATAAGATACTCTGAAATTGATCGATTTCGTAGCTGTCGAGTTCTTGTTTCTGTGACTGCTTCCGGTTCCAATATAATTTTTCCTTCCTCGTCAAGTTCTGGCAATATTGTTTGAATTGGGAGCTTGTCACCTATAACCTTCTTTAAACATGAAACATGGAAAACTGGGTGCAATCGAGAAGCTGCAGGAAGCTCCAATTTGTATGCCATAGTACCAATCTTTTGCAACACCTTGTACGGACCATAATACTTTGGTGATAATTTATTATCCTTCTTAGCTTGCTTTAGGGACATTTGCTTATATGGTTGTAGCCGTAGGAATACCCAATCACCTACATCAAAACTTCTTTCACTGCGATGTTGATCTGCCTGTTGTTTCATTCTATTTTGTGCCAACACGAGGTTATCCTTTAAGAGTTGGAGGACTTGTTGTTGATGTTCGATGTGATGTTCCACTGCCTGAACCTTAGAATTTTCTCTTAAATATGATGTGATGGATGGTGGTTGATACCCATAAAGTGCCATAAATGGGGTCATTTTTGTTGCTGTATGGAAGGAAGTGTTATACCACCATTCAGCCAGAGGCAACCATTTGACCCATTGTGTCTGTTTATCAGATACAAAGCAACGAAGATATCCTTCCAAACATTTGTTTACTATCTCAGTTTTCCCATCAGATTGAGGATGATAAGATGAGCTATGAGCTAACTGAGTACCAAGACAAGAAAATAATTCTGTCCAAAAATTTCCAGTGAAAATGGGATCTCTGTCACTTACAATAATCTTTGGGTTTCCATGTAGCTTTTGAACTGTTTCCATAAATGCAGTAGAAACTGTACTGGCTTTAAATGGATGTGATAATGCACAAAAGTGTGCATACTTGGTAAGTCTGTCAACTACCACCATGATGACACTCTTTCCCTCAGACTTGGGTAAACCTGTGATAAAATCCATTGAAACCTCCTCCCAACGTTGGCTTGGAATGGATAAAGGTTGTAATAGACCCGGTGTCTTAATTGTTTCAACTTTATTTTGTTGGCAAACCAAACATTCCGCCACAAACTTTTGAATATCTGATTTAAGGCCATCCCAAAAAAATTCCTTCTTAACCCTGTGGTAAGTTTTTAAAAATCCTGAGTGCCCTCCTAAGGGAGAAGTGTGCAATTCCATAAGAATCTTTTGTTTTAGCTGGGAATTCTTACAGAGGTATAAGCGATCTTTGTACCATAACGAATCATTTTGCCAGCTAAATGTATCAGAAGTACTGGAATCTTGTTGTAGCTTTCGAATAAGTGCCCACACTTCTTCGTCATTCTTCCATTCCTCCCTTGCTTCGTTTATCCAATCTGGTTGGATAATAGAAATGGCACACAACAATGCTTCCACATCCTCATCCTTTCTTGAGAGTGCATCTGCCACCACATTTTGCTTCCCTTTTTTGTAGATGATTTCAAAGTCATAACCCAACATCTTTGTGACCCACTTTTGTTGCTCTTCAGAGGATAATCTTTGTTCTAAAAAGTATTTAAGGCTATCATGATCCGTTTTTACCTTGAAGTGTCTTCCCATTAGGTAGGGTCGCCATTTCTTAAGTGCATGGAGTATTGCCAACATTTCCTTCTCATAAATAGCTTTGCTTAAAAACTTTCCCTTGATTGGACGACTTTCAAAAGCAATGGGTCTTTCATCTTGCATTAGAACAGCACCAATTCCATTTCCTGAAGCATCACATTCCACAATAAAGGTTTTTGTGAAGTCCGGTGTAGCTAAGACCGGTGCTTGGCACATTGCCTCTTTAAGATGTTCAAAGGCCTTTGTTGCTTCCGGAGTCCATGAAAATGAATCTTTCTTCAATAATGTTGTTAGAGGTGCTGCTATTCTCCCATAATTCTTAACAAACTTGCGATAATACCCTGTCAACCCAAGAAATCCTCGCAGATGCTTTATGGATGTGGGGATTTTCCATTCCTTAATGGCTTTAATTTTGCTAGGGTCTACCTTAACTCCTTCATGAGATACAATATGACCCAAATATTCCACCTCCTGGACTCCAAAGAAACATTTGGATCTTTTTGCATATAATTGTTTCTCCTCCAATAGTTGTAGCACCCTGTCAACATGTTCAACATGATCCTTCCAAGACTTGCTGTAGATTAGTATATCATCAAAAAATACTAACACAAATTTTCTAAGGAATGGTTTGAAAATTGAATTCATCAAACCTTGAAATGTTGAAGGTGCATTGGTAAGGCCAAAAGGCATGACCAAAAATTCATAATGACCCTCATGAGTTCTAAATGCCGTTTTCGGAATGTCTTCAATCTTCATTCTGATTTGATGATATCCCGAACGAAGATCCAACTTGGTGAAGTAAATTGATCCATGCAATTCATCCAGTAATTCATCAATAACAGGAATGGGGAACTTATCTTTAATAGTGAGCTTGTTGAGCTCCCTATAATCCGGACACATGCGCCATGATCCATCCTTCTTGTGCACCAATACTACTGGAGCTGAGAAAGAACTTTGACTCGGTTGAATTATACCAGCCTCTAGCATTTCTGCAACCATACGTTCAATTTCACTTTTTTGGACATAGGGATATCTGTACGGCCTGATGTTTGGAGGAACACTTCCTGGAATCAGATGAATAGCATGATCATGATCACGCATAGGTGGGAGACCTTTGGGAGTCTCAAATACCTTGGAATGATTGTCCAAGACTTTTTGGAGATCTGGAGAAATAGATGATTCCAATGTGGAAACATCTAGCGAACATAATTGTGCAATTACACCTCTTTGCTCCTTTTTTAGAAGCTTTGTCATACCATTAGAGCTGATTATCTTTCCTGGTTTCCCTGCAATACCCCTTAATTCAACTTCCTTTCCTTCCGTAGAAAATTTGATGAAAAGTTCTTGAAAATTAAAAGCTATTGTACCCAAGGATTGTAGCCATTGGACTCCTAGTACAACATCAGCACCTCCCATTGGAATGGAAAGCATTGGGCTAGTCAATACATATTCTCCCATGGATAGCTTGATATTATGGCACTTTCCAGAGCAATTTATTGTTCCTCCATTTGCAATCATCACTTGACACTCTGGTGCTGGATATAGGAAGCAATTCAATTCTTTTGCTACCCTACAATGAATAAAATTGTGGGTGCTTCCTGAATCAATCAACACTATTACCTTTTTCTTCTTGATTTGTCCTTCTATCTTGATGGTTTGAGGAGTGGTAATTCCCGCCAATGCATTACAAGATATGGTCGGATTTATTTGTTCTTCATCTAGGCTTTGTTCCTGAAGTATATCTTCTTCTTTTGACCTTTCTTGCTCCTTTTCTTCTTCCTCTTCACAATCTATGTAGAATAATTTCTTCTCAGCACACTTATGACCTTTAGTGTATTTGCTATCACAACTGTAACAAAGCCCTTTTGCTCTTTTTTTTCCAATTGTTGTGGTGTCAACCTTATAGGTTGTGGAAGACTAGGG
This sequence comes from Pinus tabuliformis, assembly GCA_031772625.1. Taxonomy (NCBI): domain Eukaryota; kingdom Viridiplantae; phylum Streptophyta; class Pinopsida; order Pinales; family Pinaceae; genus Pinus; species Pinus tabuliformis. The sequence continues at coordinate 1,354,336,023 of CM062817.1, forward strand.
GCAACAACACTTCCGTCTTTATAGTTGTGAGTGGTATGCTTCCTGGTTGCCATAATTTTGCTTTCCATTTTTCTTGCTAACCTGAATGCCTTCTCTAATGAATCAGGTTCCCAAAGGCGAACATCATGTTGGATATTATCCTTTAAAGACCCTATGAACACATCAATCCTATGCTCCTCTGGAATATCTTTTACCCTTATGTTCAATTTTTGGAACTCCTCAATGTGCTCCATTATTGAACCCTTTTGTTTGAGACTTATCAATTGGCTAAAAAAAGTGTTGCTTTTTGTATCCTCATAATGTGCTATCAATTCTTCCGTAAAAATTGCCCAAGTGATAAATTGTTTACGAGAGCAAAGCCATTGATACCATACAAACTGATTTGGTTCCAAATATACAGTTTCCATACGTACCTTTTGTGTGTTTTGCACATTATTGAGATCGAAGAATTGCTCCATCTGTAATATCCATGTGGCGGGATCCTTGCCATCAAACTTCCTCATATCGATTTTTGGAATATGGTGATTCTTCGATCCAACATTAGCATCTATGGAATCATGATTAACATTTCTTTTTTTCTCATCATGAGTTTCCTTTACTACCTTTTCACCATTAGTGACCCTTTCTTGTAGCAACTTCTTCAATTCTTCCATGTCTGTCTTCATATCTATCTTCAAATCTGCCATGTCTCTCTTCAAATCTGTCTTCGAATCATCCATCTTAGCTTCCATGCCCTTTATCTTAGATTCCACGCCATTTATCTTAGATTCCATGCCATTTATCTTAGATTCCACGCCACTTATCTTAGCTTCTGTTAGCTTTTGTGAGCGTGACATTTGTTGCACTTGTTCTTGTAATTTTGATATATCATGTAGCATTTCTTCCTCTTCTTCATGAGTCATGCTAGAGCTTTCAGGTTCCTTACTAGGTGTTTGCATTTTCTTTCCTCGGGGCATCAGTTACCGATAATAATGCTTTACTATGCCCTTTGAATTCCGTTAAACCAAGCTTACACAAAAATTTAAAAAAAAACTACACACCTTTTTTCACTTTATAGAAGCCTGATATTGAATCTGATGTATCTCTGTAATTTCGGATCATCCAATTCTGAAATTGCTACCTGTAGTAGCCTTCTACGTCCTCTTTCCAATGCCACAAGTCTGAGCCAAATTGGATTCTCCAAGGAAGAGTTATGTGAAATCTCCCACAGTGACTTATTTTTAGACTGGTTCAGTAGAGCGAACTTGTATGAAGTGCCACGAGTCACTGTTTCAACCTTTGAATCTGAAACACACACACAAGAAACTACAGTCCGTCCTCTTTCTTTACCTTCTTACGAAATTTCAATCCGATCCCCAGAGAGAAAGTTATGACGATTTTCCCCAGGTCACCTGTTTTGAATGTAATTCAGGAGTCTGCAAAAAGACCAACTTCCTCAGATCATATCTCCGCAAATATCACGCGCAAAGCTCTGAAATTTGGACCCAAGGTTCAGTGTGATTTCTTCTCAAATGGGTTTTTTTTGCGACTTCTGAAACGTCACAGAAAAAAATTTATAGCGAAAATGCCACGATGACCTGTTTGGAGCAGCGAAACCCTAGAATCCAAAGCTCTGATACCAAATGTTATGAAACCAGCTCAAGAAAAGATAGAAAGATAGATCAATGCCTTAGAATTCAGCCTCTTCGAGGGGGCAACCTCCTTTACATTACATAAATGAACAATTCTTGGATGATACAAATAACAAAACCTCCTTTCTATATATAAGAGTCTAGGGAGTCACAATATAATCCAGCCGACCTAACAATAATAATATAAAGCCACAAAAATAAAAATAGAGGGATTTTATGGGGCATAGAACTAACAATATGGGGGTAATAGGGGCACAACAATATAAATAAGGGGTATAACTACAATAGTAATGGGGTAATCACTAGTATTATAGGGACCCAACACTCTACCTGCTGCTGACAAGTGTTCCCTCTCTGACATCTACGCTACTGCAACATCTCCATGCATCTTGCACCATTGCACACCTCTCTGTGCCACCTAGCACTGTGCAAAATACTTGTGCCTCTCGCATTGCTGCAACCTACTAGCTATGCACTGTCCTAGGATTCCCTGCACTGTCGCTCTCTCTGCCGCTCCATCCGCATCTGTCTCTACCCAATCAGTCAGTTCCTGCTACTCCACAACGGGGCTCCCGTAGCAAGGCCTCATCCAAGAGGTTGGGTACCTCAAGGATCCTACCCCTCCTCCTTGGGATGATCACTCTATATCGCCCCACCTCCTACCTAGAGGTATGGATGCATGTGATCCCTCAGCCCACATGGCTCGAAGTTTCCCCCTACTGGAGGTCTCTGCATGAGTAGATGTCTCTACTCGATCTCCACTCAGCTTCCCCTGTTGTGGCTGCTCCACAACCTCCTGAAGCTACTGCACCAATCATGGTTCCTCCACAATCGTCTGAGACTTCTTCTAGCTCTGCATGTTGAGAGGTAATATACCCTCCCTCTCAACCACCAAGTCTCCATCAGTTGCCTTGCTGCTCAAGGCTTTGCATGCATCTTGAACCTCAAGAGCATACAAGTTCTTGACCCATGAACCAATCTGCTTCACATGTCTAGTGATGATGTGTCTAAGGAAAACCTTTCCCTCACTGAAGACTACATCATAGCCTCTGTCTTCCAGCATCACAATCGACGCCAAGTTTCTCTTCAGTCCTGGTGCATACTTGACATCGATCAAGGTAAGGCGAGCTCCATGTTCCCTCCGACAAATAACCATGCCTACACCTGAGACACTATACTTCTCATCATTACCCATCGTTATGAGTATTTGGAGATCTTTCTCCTCCAAAGTACTGAACAAACTCTTGTCGCTGATCATGTGGAAAGAAGCTCCACTGTCAAGAAACCAACCACTTCCCACCATGGATGAAACCATGCATGCAAAGAGTGTGAAATCCAACTCAAACTGTGAAGCAAGTGCCTCACCTTCAGATCCTTCCCAGGATCCCTTCTTGGATTTCCTTTGTGGACAATTTGCAGTATAATGGCCCACCTCATGACAATGAAAGCATCGCACTTTCGATTTGTCAACCTTCTTCCCATCATTGGAAGAATTGGATTCGAAAAGAGAAACCTTCTCCTTCCCCTTCTTCGCCTTACTCGCTAAGGCACAATTCTCCTCATCATGCATGGATGAAGAACTGTCTCTAGTGCTCCGTCTGATCTCCTCCTGCATCAAATCTAACCATAGTCATTCCCAATCTGGCAGTTTCGCCCTTCCATTCACTGAGTCCTGGTAGCTATGCCAGCTCTTAGGAAGGCCAAGGAGTGCTAAACTCACCATATCCTCACCCGATGTCACGACCCTTACACTTGCAAGCTCATCCCTACATGTGATGAGCTTGGTCAGATACATAGAGATCGTCTCATCCCTTTCACACTTAATCTTTTGAAATTTTTCCTTCAGTGCTAGCTTCCTCTGATCACTGCTATTCTGATATAAATCTTTCAATGTTTTCCACATTACATGCGGAGTCTCCTTCCCATGGAGGTTTGAGACAATGTGATCTCACACTCCCTCCAAGAGAATTCCCCTAGCTCTAGCCACACACTTCCTCCATTCCACCTACTCAGTCTTGTTAGTAGGCTTAGGGATTTCTTGATCAATGAAATCCTTAAGACCATTATCTTCCAAAACTGCCTCCATGCGATCTTCCAAGCTATATAGTTTGAGCTACCATCAAGGGCATACTCAAGCCTCAAACCATAGAATTCTATATCAAGAATAAGAAACTTCGAATTCCTCCTGCTAGTATACTATTCTTGCTTGATCACCTGTGCTCCGATACCATGTAGAATTTTGTAGAATTTTTCTACAAATCAGCTAGCTCTGATACCATGTAGAACTTTTTCTACAAATCATCTAGCTCTAATACCATGTAGAAATTTCCCACCTATGGATCACCTGGTAATGCAATGTACTAAAGCAAAACACTTGATCTACTTCTACAAACAATTTAGCGGAAGCTTAATCAACCATGAGCAACATCAATAAGAACACATATAACTGATATGGAGAAATCAAACACACATAACACAGAAGATATAACCAGGGGAAAGCACCAACATAAAACCCCAACCATGTATTATCAATCAAGTGGAAATCCTCTTCACAATACAAAAAGAATTAGCTCTCAAGCTATTCAATTCTCAATGAACTATGAAGGTATGAAGATATGTCTCAAGAACCACCCAAGCCCTGTTTATATAGGCTTTCCCTATGGTCCTTAGGTAGTTTTCTTAGGAAATAATAGAAAAACATATGCTATTAATTCCAACATACCAAAAACAACCAATGGTCCAACTACGTATTCCTTGAGAACACTAGTTCCTCAACCATGCAAAAACTACTTACTAGAAATAGTTAAGTATCTGATAGTACACTATCCCACATCTGATCTCAACTGAGTCTCTGACAGAACTGACATGCAATAGTTATCCATGAGTGAATCCTCAGTTATCTAAAATAATAGTTGTCACATGCATGCAAGCATTAACAAACTATATTTTATTATTTTAACAACTTGTTAAAATAATCTAACTGGACTTGACTAGTTAGAACTAAGTCAACTGATTCTCTCATTATAGAACTCATGCTTATTCCCTCAATCAGTGGAGGAAACTCATGTGCATGCTCACAAAGACTTCAAATTCGAATTTCCTTAATTAATTAACTCAACTAAATTAATTAATTAATATTTCAAACTGCTGTTAAGACCAAAATTAATTTTACTTCCTATAGATAGACTAGGGACTACTATAAATAGGAAGGGACCCAAAAATGCTATTTTTAGAACTTTCTATTTTTAGCAGTTTCACCTCTCACCCAATGTGGCCAATGACCTCACTGGCCAAACTACTATTTTTAGTAGGTCTATTTTTAGCACATTCTAAATTTAACATTTCTTGTTGCACATTTTTCAACAGGCCTCAATTTACATTTATAGGTGGATTATTGCACTTACCTTGAAATTACCTTTATTTTGACTGGTTAGATGTCAAAATCCAACTTCCAAGCTGAAAGTTACGACCCAATGAAGCTTTAAACATTTTTCTCTTCCTTTTCTATGTCTGAAGATTTAGATTTTTAGTTGCATCCAATACTAGCCTTTAACAACCTTTTTCTTATAGAGCATTAACATCTCTTGGCAAATGAACCTCTTTTATTTGTCTTTCTCAAATTTCCTCTAGTTCCCACTGAGGGTGAACTAGTTTACTGGTCCCTTTTTCTTCCACATGGCCAGTAGGCTAAATCTTCTTTGTTCGTAGGCCCCTATAAATGGGCCATGTTGGGAGGAAATTTTTTGCATATTACAAGTTAACTATTTTATGAAATTGATAAGGTTGGTGATAGCAAATTTTTTTCCCTAAATCTAAAAATAGATGTCACCAAATGGTATCTCATAGGTTTACAAGGAATTACAGGTCTGAATTTGATAGGTTTTAGGATTGAGTGAGTCAAAAATTGGGGGCATATTGAAGAAACTACAAGTTCTTCACCATTTGTTTGACAAAAGTCACAATAATAGGAATGGTGAAAATTCACAAAAATTACCAAGAAATCTTCATGATCATTAACTCAGTTTGATTATAGTGAAAAATGAGAAGAGAAGCAATCAATTTTTGCCTTTGAGTGTTAAATTTCATCACAAGACACCATTCATTCATGTATAATAGGTTTTATTTGAGTTATTTCATAAAACTCAAATTCATATTTATATACATTATATATGGTAAGTCAAAACAATAAATATGAGGCATATGAATTAAAAGGTGAATATATATATATATATATATATATATATATATATATATATATATATATGACGTGTAACATCGTTCACCAAATATGAAAACTACATCATGCTAGTTACAGTGGCTCTTTTGAGGGAATGGTCATGATATATTCAATGTTGTTTGGTTGTTATCTAAATATCATTTAATTGAGCCTAAATTCCAACTGTTACAATAAAACCCCTCAGTTCAAATCGACATAGAGTTGAATTCAAATTTCCAGTTCGATACTTGTTATTACGGGTTCTATTCCCACTCTATTCGAGAACAAAACAAGTATAGTTTCATAGATCTACCAATAAAATCTATGGAATTTTAGTCGCTTGAAGGAATTCAAAATGGTACCTGAAATAGTCAAGTTCACATACCCTTGTGGTTTGAATCGGTTAATGACGTGCTGGAAGCTGGAGGATATGAGCTAATGGGTTTATCCCACATAAATTAACAGAGTGTATCACCATTAGCTGGAACTATTTCATGGAAGAGGAACCGTGATAGTGGACCCCCCTATGACATCAGCGATGGGGAGGATGGATCTGTGTTTGCATGCAAATATTCAAATCATTTAGGCAAGTGGGGGTCATGTGATATGGGGTATGAAACATAGAAAACTTTAAGGGTGAATTTTTCCCCTTGGGTGAAATTAAAGGGTTTTAAATTTTATTGGCCAAATTTTTTGTATCATAATACATTATTAGAAATCACTCCAAATTTATTTTATAAAAAAATTAGGTATGGAGGTTAGCCCACCTTATTTTGAGGGGAAGGAAAAAAAAAAGAAGTAAATTTATCCCTTGAAATTAGGAGTAACAACCTTCCACTCGTCCCAATTCACAACAATATTTATTTATGGTAGCTATTTTTCCCTTCCCTTTTTGTGTAAAATAAGTGTCTTGCATTCATTTGCCCCTATTTCATGGTATTGGGATTAATTTGGAGAAAATTGCCCCCATTTTGGGAACAAATGGTCACAAACGAATAATTCATCTATATTTAAAAATTCAAGAGTCTTATTGTTGTGTCTATTTAAATATTCAATAGTGTTCTTTACATCTTCGAATTTTTCATATGTTATACAACCAGCTCGCTAATAGATAGATCAATGACTTGAAAATTATCCTCTTCAAGGAGGAAACCTCCTTTAGAGTACATAAATGAACAATTCTTGGATGATACAAATGACAATACCTCTGCGTATATAGGATTCTAAAGGGTCACAATATAACCAAAGCCTACATAACAATAATAATGTAAGGGAACAACAATAACAATAGTGGGCTTCTATGGGGCACAACAATAACAATACGGGGGCTACATGAGCACAACAATAATAATAAGGGGGATACACTAGTATTATAGGGACCTAACATGTCCCTCTCCTTCAAAAAGGTGTTGTCCTCAGTGCTTGTGTAGTTTTGGATGCTTTTGTATAAAATTCTCATCCTCCCATGTGGAATCTTCAACGGGTAAGTTCTTCCACTTAATGAGATACTCTGAAATTGATCGATTCTGTAGTTGTCAGTTTCTTGTTTCTGTGACTACTTCAGGCTCAAATATGATTTTTCCTTCTTCGTCAAGTTCTGGAAACACCGTTTGAACTGGAAGCTTATCATAAATAACCTTATTTAAGCATGAAACATGGAAAACTAGTTGTACTCAAGAAGATGCGGTAGACTCTAATTTGTATGCCATAGTACCAATCTTTTGCAACACCTTGTAAGGACCGTAGTACTTGGGTGATAATTTATTATCCTTCTTAGCTTTCTTGACAAACATTTGTTTCTATGGTTGTAGCCATAAAAATACCCAGTCACCTACATCGAAACTTCTTTCACTGTGAGGTTGATTTGCATGTTGTTTCATTCGATTCTGCACCAAAGTGAGGTTATCCTTTAAGAGTTGGAGAACTTGTTGATGATGATCGATGTGATCTTCCATTGCTTGAACCTTAGAATTTTCTCTTAAATATGATGTGATGGATGGTGGATGATATCCATAAAGTGCCATAAATGGGTTCATTTTTGCTACAATATGGAAGGAAGTGTTATACCACCATTCATCTAGAGGTAACCACTAGACCCACTGTGTTTGTTTATTAAATACAAAGAAACAAAGATATCGTTCCGAAAATTTGTCCACTATCTCAGTTTTCCCATCAAATTGAGGATGATATGATGATCTATGAGCTAATTGAGTACCAAGACAGGAAAATAATCCCATTCAAAAATTTCTAGCAAAAAAGGGATCTTTGTCACTTACTATAATCTTTGGATTTCCATGAATCTTTTCAATTGTTTCCATAAATGCAATAGCAATTGCATTTCCTTTAAATGGATGAGATAATGCACAAAAGTGTGCATACTTGGTAATTCTATCAACTATCACCATGATGACACTCTTTCTTTCAGACTTGGGTAAAACTATGATAAAATCCATTGAGACCTCCTCCAAACGCTAACTTGGAATGGCTAAAGGTTGTAACAGACCTAGGGTCTTAATTGTCTCAACTTTATTTTGTTGGAAAACTGAACATTATGCAGCAAACGTTTGAGTAACAGATTTTAAGTCCATCCCAAAAAAATTCCTTCTTGACCCTATGGTAAGTTTTTGAAAATCCTGAGTGCCCTCCTATGGGAGAGGTTTTCAATTCCAAAAGAATATTTTTTTTGAGTTGCAAATTCTTACAAATATATAAGTGATCTTTGTACAATAATGAATCATTTTTCTAGCTAAATGTATCAGATGTACTGGAATCTTGCTAAAATTTTTGAATAAGTGACCAAACCTCTTCATCATTCTTCCATTCATCCCTTTCTTCGGCTATCCACTCAAGTTGGATAATAGAAATGGCATAAAGCAATGCTTCCACATCCTCATCCTTTCTTGAGAGTGCATCTACAACAAAATTTTGCTTCCCTTTTTTGTAGATTATTTCAAAGTCATAACCCAACATCTTTGTCATCCATTTTTGTTTCTCTTCTGAAGATAATATTTATTCAAAAAATTATTTAAGGCTATCATGATCTGTTTTTACCTTGAAGTGTATTCCCATTAGGTAAGGTCACCATTGCTTTAGTGCATGTAATATTGCCAACATTTCCTTCTCATAAATAGGTTTGTGTAAATATTCTCCATTGATTAGAGGACTTTCAAAAGAAATGGGTCTTCCTTCTTGCATTAAAGCAACACCAATTCCATTTCCTGAAGCATCACATTCCATAATAATTTTTTTGTGAAGTCTGGCATAGCTAAGACTGGTGCTTGGCACATGGCCTCTTTAAGATGTTCAAAGCCCTTCATTGCTTCTCGAGTCCAAGAAAATGCATCTTTCTTCAGTAATGATTGTTATAGTACATTTTTTCACATCCAATCAGTGATCCTCATAATGAGATCAATCAACATCCTATTCCCCCTTGTCACCATCTTGCACAAATCCCTAAGTATGTACCTTTCATTTCCCACATTTTCAGCCCTAAAATACTTCATCTGAGCTAGTTTGAGGACCAACACTCCATGTAAGCCTACTAGGGTGCATTCACCAATAGGTTGCTCCACTATGGCCTACGTTGGTCACCAGCAGGTTGCTCCCCTTTGCACCTGCATTGGTTCTAGAAATCCAAGAGAATGATTGGGATTCCAAAAGCTTCCCCTTCTAGGAGTTTCTATAAGTTGTTTCAAATACTTACCTTGGATAAAACATTTGAATCCTATCCTTCCCTACATTGAGTTTTCACCAATTATTCTTTGATCATATCCCTCCATAAAAGGTGGATATCTTACCCTAGATTGGTAATTGGAGAAGAACTCCCAACTTACCATACTTCTCTATATATTCCCAACCTTCTATGTGGTTGGGGGTTGGCTTTTGGAGAGTGATTATGTCCTTATGTTGTTGTAGTGAGTGGTCATCATCTCATGCATTTAGGGTGATTGGAGGTGCATATTGTGACAAGGAAAGTATAATTCAACAACTTGGAGGAGCTCTTATACAAGATCAACTTCTACTTATGGTTGTAATCTCCTTCCATTTATATTAATGCAAATAATTCATTGTTTTCCTATATGTGATGTTATTATTTCACTTATTTCAATACCGTGTTGATCTATTGAATGAAGTACTTAGATGATACTACATAGAGCTTGTAGTTTCTTGGCTTGTGTTATCTAATTGTGAAGGTTCTAATTTGGAAATCAGAGCTAGAATTGGAGCTTCCAAGTTAAAGAAGGAGCGAAGTGTGTGAAGGATTCTAGGTAGGCCTCACTCCATCATCTATTTACTTTAAGGAAAAGTTTTGTGTTCCTTGTCTCTCTATTGTTCTAGGTTAGCCACCAAGCTAGGAGAGATAATTTTATTCGCAATCGTAAATCTTATATAACAAATTGGTGACCAAATTGACAGGAACCAGTTGCTATCATTTCTACCACTTGTTCCTCTAGGAGGGGTCCTCTTTCAGCTCTTTTCAGACTCCCAAAATATGAAAAGATTTCTGAGCACTTGTCTTTTCAAACTCATAAAATTAAATGAAAACATGTCTACTTAGTATAAGTTTAACACTTTTCCAGACTGACATAGACTAGCTATGAAAAAGGAATACCTTAGTCAAACATGGCTAAGAGGTTCTCTTGGGTTTTTTTTTCTACCTTTTTCGGACCTAAGGGATTACCTACAAAAAGGGACATTTGGAGTTTTATTTTTCGCCTATTTTTCAAAATCTCTAAACATGAAAAATATGTCAAGTTTTACCTTCGTTGGACTCGTAAAAACATCAAAGAGCGATGGACTTGTCAATCATGACAAGGACGAGCCACTCCTTCTTAGGGTTCATTAAATATACTTGGAGGGATTCATCCAAAGGATGAACTTACAGATCAAGCATATGTTATCCTCCTAAAACTTGTTAAAAAATAAAGAGGTATTGACCAGTATGGTTGGGGAAATTGGGAAAACAAGGGATTCCATTTTTCTAATGGAAAGGAATCTCTCTTGAACATGACACTCTTCCACTTCAACTCCTTGGTCGTTGGATTGGGTAATCTGCTTGTCTTTAGGTTATCATACCATTTTTAGAGCCTCCATTTTGGTTTTGAGTCAATGCTGCCAACTCCATTCAGTGTCACCGGTGTGTTCAAGAGAAGTCATTCAGTTGATCTCCACTACAATACTCTTAAGCCTTCATTTTATGTCTGCCTTTCTTGATCCAATTCCATGTCAACATCACTCTAATCATTTTGTCTCAATCATCATACATGTTTTGTGTTGTTGATGGGGGATACATAAATGTCCTCCTCCAATGGGTCACTTCTTGTTGACACTAGCACATCATCTAGGAAGTTGAATTATAAACACCCCTTGGTACCTCGGTGCTTGCATACATCAATGGTAAGTTTCCTCGCTCTCAGTGACAGGTTTACATCAATGGCCTTCAACCGAAATATTATGTGTGGTGTTTGACATCAATTCATTTATTCACACCATACAGATTGTACTATAGTACCTTGAGAGCCATTAACATCATCGGTGGTTTCTCTCATGTCTGTTAACGGCTTACATCATTGGCTGGTAATCATATGGTGTCTACCATGTTTGACTCTAGCTTATTGATTCACATCATTAGACTTGTACATTGGTTGATCATGTGAATGAGATAGAAGAGCTCGAATTTAGTTTCCGCCATCTAGACTGCAATTTCAGGATCATACAGATATCATAATGTATGATGGTCGTGATCATATAGATAATCATCTAGTCATGGGTCTACTAGTTGCATCTATCGACGCGGCTTTTGATCATTATACATGTTATGTTATCTTATGAGTTTAGTATGGGTATGCCTCCCTCAACAAACAAAGATGTCATGTTGTAAATGTATTGTAACAGATGAAGCTTGTGGGTTGTCCTCGATCCCTACTTGTCACATGGTAAACCACTTCGGTCATCAATCATCATCTCTGATTTTGCGCTTTAGGGGGCATTATGTTATAGGATATTTTGTCACATCTGATCAGTGAGCCTCCTATTGGGATCAATTAACATTCTATTTCCCCCTTGTCACCATCTTGCACAAAGCCCTAAGAATGTACCTTTCATTTCCCAGAGTTTCAACCCTAAACTGCTTCTTCTGAGCCAGTTTGAGGACCAACACTCCCTGTAAGCCTATTGGGGTGCATTCACCAGCATGTTTCTCCCCTTTGCACCTGCGTTGGTTCTAGAAATTCGGGAGAATGATTGGGATTCTAGAAGCTTCCACTTCTATGATTTTTCAGAAGTTGTTTCAACTACTTACGCTGGATAAAACATTTGGATCCTATCCTTCCCTACATTGGATTTTTCACCACTTATATTTTGATCCTATACCTCCATCAAAGGTTGATCTCTTACCCTATATTTGTAATTGGATAAGAAATCCCAACTTACCATACTTCTCTATATATTCCCAGCCTTCTATGTGGTTGGGGTTGGCTTTTGGAGAGTGATTATGCCCTTATGCTACTGTAGTGAGTGGTCATCATCTCATACATTTAGGGTGATTGGAGGTGCATATTGTAACAAGGAAAGAACAAGTCAACAACTTGGAGCTCTTATACAAGATCAACTTCTACTTATGGTTGTAATATCCTTCCATTTATATTAATGAAAAGAATTCATTGTTTTCCTATATGTGATGTTATTATTTCACTTATTTCAATACCATTTTGATCTATTGAATGAAGTACTTATATGATACTGCATAGATCTTGTATTTTCTTGGATTATGTTATCTCACTGTGTAGGTTCTAATTTTGGCAATCATAGTTGGAATTGGAGTTTCTGAGCTAAAGAAGAAGCAAGTGTGCGAAGGATTCCAGGTAGGCCTTACTCCGTCATTTATTTACTTTAAGGAAAATAATTGTGTTACTTGTCTCTCTGTTGTTCTAGGTTAGCCACCAACCTAGGGGAGATACTTTTGTCCACAATCGTAAATCTCATATAACAATGATGTTAGAGGTGCCTATATTCTCCTATAATTCTTAAAAAAAAATTGATAGTACCATGTCAGCCCGAGAAATCCTCAAATATGCTTTATGGTTGTGGGGATTTTCCATTCCTTAATGGCTTTAATTTTGTTAAGGTCTACCTTAACACCCTCATGAGATACAATATGACCCAAATATTCCACCACCTATACTCCAAAGAAACATTTGGAGGTTTTTGCATATAATTGTTTCTCCTCCAATAGTTTGAGCACCATGGCAATATGTTGAACATGATCCTTCCAAGACTTGTTGTAGATTAGTATAGCGTCAAAAAATACTAACACAAATTTTCTAAGGGTTTGAAAAGGGAATTCATCAACCCTTTAAATGTGGAAGGTGAATTTTTTAGGAAAAATACGGAGAAAGGGGGGGGGGGGGGGTGGGCGGGAGGGTGGTGAATCAGTATTTTAGAACCCATTTAAACTTTTCTTTTATTATCTAGATTTTTGTACGTGACTATAATGAATAAAACATGTGTATGTACACAATTGTTATGTAGATATGTAGTGTATATCCAGTTAACTAAATTTTCAGTTAATCCATCATTTGTTTAACTTGAACTAGTGTATCAATACGTCATTAGCCATTAATTAAACAATACCCATGTGCAATAAGAATAGAAGAAACCATCACACATAAGCAACACATCAACACACATGAACGCAAGGATTTTTAGGTGGAAAACCAATGTGGGAAGAAACAACCACTGCTATCATCTATGTATTTATCTTTTATTATAAAGAAAACACCTTACAATCTTGTATTGGCATAGACTCATACCAACACATAGGAACCCACCTAAGAAAGGCTACAACCTTCTCTCATTTTCCAACACTCACTGGAAGGGAAATCCAACCCCCTAATCTCGTTTACTGGCACCCAACGGAAGGGAGCTCCTACCCATTTATATGATTTACTAGCAACCACTGGAAGGAAGCTTTGACTTCCTCACTGAAGGATCCAACCCTCAACACCTCTGTGGACCACATTTCATAATTTTCATACTGGATCCACCTAAACCAAAATATCAAATATGTAGGCCATGTTTCATCAAATTTTCATACCAAACCCACTACTAACATTTAAGCCTAATACCAAATATCAAAATTGAAACTGAGCACTATAACAAATCACTCAATCATTGAACCAACTAAATCAACCAATCATTGAATCAACTAAGACCCAAATCAATCAAGCTATTCTCAAACAACCAAAGCAGTTAGATCAATGTAACTAGAATACCAATACTGAACCCAAACACTGCATTAACCAACTGAAAACCCTGATCAATAAAATGTCAGAATATATACGCTACTTTACTTTAGAAAATCCGCGTGTATACATGACTTCCTTGAAGCATACCTGCATATAGATCTCAAAACATTGAACCCTGAAATTGAATCATTGTCATTCTGAAATAAACACTGAGTTACACCTTGAACCACTGAATCATTTTGAAATAATCACAGAACCATCATAGATCTTCAATCACATATAGCTAGTAGCATCATCATTATTCAATCAATCAATTCAACTTTAAGCATCACTTTTAAGCCCAGATCATCAAGTAGGACTTCATAGACAGACAACAAAAACATAGTAAGATTGATTAGATTGATCATACATTTTATTCAGCAAAACCCTAGCTTATATACGTGATTTCCACAAAACACTTTCACGTGTATACATTATTTTCAGGAATCAAATTCACATATAGATATGTCCAAAGTGCAGAATCGACACGCGACTTAGCAACATTAAACTCGTGTATGTACGTGCTTTCAGGTTATCAAACCCACATATATATCTGCAACTATTGACATATAGCTTTGCTACACATCAGACCTTCAAAACAAACCCATCTCTCGGCATACATAACAAAACATGTGTCAGATATAAATATTATAGATAAAATCAATCCATTATCAATATAGTCATTTCAGATTTATTGGATCTAATCCATCATCAAATTCCCGAGTGCATACTTAGTTTCAGATCAAACTATTCATTAATAGCCCATTACATGCACACTTGCTTCAGATCTAACTATGAAATCTTCAATACTTTCACACCCAAACACTTTTATCTTCATCTCCTTATATAGCTTAGCCTCTAGTTGATACCATAGGTCAAAACCACACTAATGTCGATGGTATTCTTTGACGAGATCATATATATGTTGCAGGGCTCAAGACTATGGGTCAATACCATGGTAAAGACCCTTGGTATTTAAAATACCATGACGCCGAAACTATACACGCATTTTCTTCTTCATACCTACGTATGTACACGGATTTGCTTCAAAGAACTCACGTGTACCTATCAAAACATCCCCTTCAACATTCCTTTGTCAAAACTCTCTGTCATATGTATAGACATCACATTGAGATCTTCATCAAGTAGTTTTCCATCAAAAGGGAACTCATCAAGTAGGTTTCCATCAAGGACAACACTTTAGTCATAATTCCAACAATCTCCCCCTTTGGACTTGATGGCAACTCAAGCACCAAGTTACTCTCCCCCTTTGACATCAAGGGAAAAGGGATGACCAATGTTGAATGAAGGATTCTCTTTCCTTGTAGATACATGAGAATTGTTGATTTGCACTATATACTGACCATGCTCCCCCTGAGCACATGTTGAAACTTCTGAAATATTTTCAATGAAGTACATGACCCTATGACTCAAATGAATATGAATTTTCCAATCACCAAGGACACAAACTTACATCAATCACTCAATCACAATGGGGTTACATATTTGACTTCATTATTATATCAACCACCCAAAATGGGATTACATTCATAATTGATTTGACCCCAATAGTTCAAACATGACTAAATATTACAATTATTATGTCATAAGTATTTACATGACATTTATAACCAAGACCAAAGAGACCTCAAATACTGAGGTAGAAACAACAACAACTATATGAGTAACTTCAACAACATGAGCATCATTAATATAAGCATCATTATGAAATAAATTCTCAATAAATCATAATGCCAACAATACATTATAGAAGCATAGAAAATACTCCCCCTAGACCTATGCCAATTGTTCACTGTCAGGCCTGATCACATCAACTCATCCATCAGTAAGGTCATCAATCTGTAAATCCATGTCATCAATGCCATATTGCAGCAATTTATAAACCATCATTAGCCAATACCACTTCTAAGTATCATCCACAAACTGTAACCATCAACATCAAAATAAGAAAGTCAAATAATAATTTCCTTAAGCATATCATAGTCTTTCCCTGAGTTTTTCCTACTATTTCTTCACCATGGGAAAACATACATGGTTGTTTGTATTAGAACTCATGTATATACACGAGTGTCCTTCATAATATCTTTGTACAAAAAGTAAAATGTTGAAATTTCATAACCGCAGCTACCCTTGAGCCTGTATAGTATGTACTTGTTTATTGTTACTATATCATATGCATTGTCAGTAATGTAATAAATATGAATATCAAAACAACCATGGGAATCGTCATCAAGACAACATATGTATTTTTTGAACCATTGACCGGAGAATCCACAGTATGAACATTTTTATACCAACGTTTCAAATCCCAAATGGGATCCATCATCAGGGTTTGAGAATGATGATAAAAGAAGAGCAGAATGGATAGAATAAATACCCATGAGGATAAAATTACATATGTATTACTCCCCTTTAGATTACAAATCATTAATCATAAGTACTTGATAGTCATATTTTGTTCTTATGAGGTCATGTACCTCACATCCCTTCTATAGTCACTATGAAAAGTAAGCTTTAAGAACTAATGAACTATAGTAGGGTCAATCTTCCCTACGAGCAGCTCCTTTCTGGCGGCCCGAACCCATCGGATGGATGAGCGATAAATCGATGGCGGACACCCCTTACTGGAAGGATGAAGAACTTGAAGTCTGAAGTCTGAATATTGAATTGAGTTGGTGGAGCTAAAGAAACACACACCCTTGGTGCAGATTCTTGAGAATCGGCCTGTCAATGATTTGATTATGAAAAATTGATTGATCTCGGTTGAATGAATGGACAAAGAAACTTAAGATATATATAGGAGATTATTGAAAGGATTACCTCACCATATGAATAGTGAGTGACTCCGTCCCTAAGTTGACATGATTTGAAAAATAAAGAAACACCCTCTCCTCTCCCTCTCCTTAATAGTCGAGCACCTAAAGGTCCTTATGGTCGAGCACCTAAAGGTCCTTATATTGAGAGCCCTGCCGGGGGCACCCTCTCCTTAACAGTCGAGCATGCTTATGCACCCTACTGGAAGTATTTCTATTTCATTGCTTTTACCTTCTTGATAGGAGGCCTGTGAACGATTTGAAAAGAAAGAAGGGAGGGGGATTAGATTTAGAGATAGAGATACTTGTATTTACGAATCTATCGGGGGTTGAATCACAAGACAAACACACACCCAAAACTGTTCTCTTTGCTCAAATCCACCTCTCCTTATATTGAGAGCCCTGCCGGGGGCACCCTCTCCTTAACAGTCGAGCATGCTTACGCACCCTAAAGGCGTACAGAAAGCAAGAAAGTTTCAGTGTCCAGAAAGCAAGCGGAAGAGCAGAGCATAGCGGTTACAGCCAAGCTAAGGCGTACAGAAAGTGGAGCGTGAATATTGACCATAACGAATATTACATACGTTATAACACCGATAAGATTGTGTTAGTTGAGAAGCTGGAACTGGCTCTGCCCTTGCTACCTCTGCTGGATAAGCCGCTAGTACTGCTGACACTACTGGATAAGCTTATGCTTGTGCTGGAGGATCCATATATGCTCCATACACCCTAGCTTCTTTCTTTGCTACTAGATAGACTACTGCTGGATATGCTGAAACAAGGAACACTTAGGTTACTTTACTTTTTGCTGCTCTAGCTCGGCTTGGGTTCGCCCTTGATAACACTCCCATGCTCGTTCCTTGGGTCCCATGCTTCTTCCTTGGGTTCACCCTTGATAACACATCCTTGGCTCTTGGCTTGGTTCGCTCTTCCTACAATCATGGCTCGGCTCGCGGAGGGGACTCATGGTTCTAAGCCAATCCTAGCTCTCTTACAATCCTTGCTCTCTTATCGGGAACTCGTCTTGAACTCGCCCCTAAACAACCTTCCCTAGACTTGCCTCGCTAACAGGAACCCTTACAGTCTGTTTATAAATGTATGATTGAGTCCGGGGCTTCCACACTGGGGTCGCTGAGAAAGAGCCGCCCTTTCCTACTGCGGCTCCCTGCTGAGCCATAGGAAATGTATTAGATATACTACTTTCTATCTTTCATTTTCCCAGGGAAATGACATTATAGTTTTTTTTTTCAGGACCTTCTCGGGTCTTTTCTCATATCAAAAAGGCCTCTCCTTCCTCCCTTTTTTTGGTGCCTCTTTATTGGCAATCCCCTATAGGATTGACTATTCTCTAGATTATATAGGTACATGTACAATCCTATTTGACAATGGTATATGTACAATCCTATTTCACAATGGGTTGTCCCCTTCACCTCGCGTAGCTTTTTTGGACCTGACCCTTGACCTTGAGCTGGTTTGGTACTTACCCTGCCTAGCTTGATGAAACACCCCTATACGGCTCAGCTTTACACAGCCTTAGTTATGGCCTATACGGCTCAGCATTTTAGCCTTCGTTAGGGCCTAGACGGATCAGCATGCCTTTGTTTTAACGTGCTTCATCATTATATATGTCTTTATGCTGGCCTTGAAAGAAGCATGCTCATATTCAACCTAGCCTTAGAGCTTGCTTGCCTAAAGAATAGGAAGGCCAATCCGAGGGGGACACACACTACACCCCCCTGGCCCCCCGTACTTACACCGCACACACACACTCAAGTCCGTGAAATTAGACACTTTCAATCTGGCATTTGAGCGGAGGTAAATGGCTCAATGGAACATTTGTCCATACAACTTGAGCTATTGCCTTATGGGAACATGCTCCGGAGTTGAAGGGACCGCTAAAACCCTACTGCTTGAGGCTTTCATGAGCTTTTCTCCTTAGACACTGGCCTTTCTCTTTGTATGCTACTTGACCTGACTAGAAGAGCTCCAGCTAAGAAGAAGCTCACCGAGGATGCGTAAGCAGGCTCGACCATAAGGGAGAGGCACGCTATTAACCCTTGCCACACCTCCTACCTTACTTTGGGTTCTCAACTCTTCACCTGCTAGAACTAGACTGGTTCGACCTAGACCTCTTTAGGAATGAATGCACCTAGTGTGGTGAGTCGGGACTGCTATTTCCTCTTCTCTTTGAAGCATCGGATGGATGGTCGAGTAGAGTAGCCGAGGACTTGTCGTAGCTAGCTTCCCATGCTCCTGTGGGATAGTTGAGGAGCCAAAATAGGGTTTCCCTTTAGATGATATCCTTTCACTGCCAGATAACTTGGATTATGGTCCATCAGAGAGCGAGCCTCGTTGGGATCTGGGTAACCAAGCAAGCTGTTGTAGCTATCCTTCCAGCCTCATAAAGCTGTCTGTATGGATCCTTAAACAAGTGGATTGAAAGGGTTAGCGATCAGTGCCTTTCGTCATGTTGGCAAGTGGAAAATGTGCAAGCAGCACACCTTAGCATAACCTCTGTTTGTTTCACTTCAACAGGCCAAACACTAAATATACCTCTCTCTCGGTCAACCTTTGCATAAAGAACCTATGGTGAAATCTATCTACTGTCCAGCAGCTCAACAAGCAGATAAAAGCCTTTGTTTCTTTCTTGGCTTAAACTATCCATTCGTAGTAGTTGTCTGTCTGTTGGTCTGCCGTAATGCCCACTTAGGAGGTGAAAATAGGACTGCCCACGCACCCTCTCATTGGGGTAAGCCAAGATAGAAGATTCAATAAGATGAATAGATTCTAGATTGTCAATGTAAGTTCGGAAGGATTAGTATAGAGAGTAAAGGTCAGAAGGAGAAGGATTCGTATCTGGGTGGTGGTAAGGATCTCAGGTAGTAGTAGGTACCCCATCCATCCCATCCATAAAAGGCAAGAGTGAAGTGAGATGATCGTATATAGAGCATTAGTAGGGCAGTGCGGAGTCAGGAATGTGTGTAAGTAAATAGAGAAGCCTATATAATGCCCCTATCAAAGGCGGTATCAGGTCAGGTATAAAGCCTCCTTCCTCTCAAAAACAAGTAGTATCCAGCCAGCCTAAGTGGTGGTTCCGCGGGTGGCAGCCTCATCAGTCGTGGTGTTTAGGGTTGGTAAGTTCGGGAAGCATCAATAAAAAGGTAAGCCAGGCAAATGAATTCCAAGATCCGGGAGTGTGTATCGGGTGCTAGCCTGCCTCTTGTAGCTAGGGCTGTAAAGAGAAAGGTCATTCTGGCAGGTGTATAGTTTGAACAAGGTCTTCTGATTCTGTGATACTGTCGCCTACTGATACAGATCTTTCCTTCTTGGTCAAAGGGTGCGGTACCCAGCATCCATCCTCCATACATATAAAGCAAGTGTGATGGCAGGTCTGTCTTGAAATGCTGTCTGTAAGGCGGTGGAACAGCTCTGCTCTATGGGAAGCCCTTCCATCCGATGCTTCTAAGAGAAGGTCATGCAGGGGTACCCGGAGCAGCAGGTACTAACTCGTATCTAATAATGACGTATATAATCTGTCTAACTAAACAATCCATAGCTAGTGAGTGGTGAACCAACTAAAGAACGATAAGAATGGCTGCATAGAATCCGGAACCATATAGAAAGAGGGAAGAGCGCTCAAACCTCTTATAGCGGTAGTCCTTCATTGGATTCCATCTCACTAGTTGTAAGGTCTACCTACATGGGTGACAAACTACATGCATTTCAGGTCTAGGGCTCCATGGGATGGGGCCGATAGTGAGGAACCAACCATCGACAAAGAAGACTAAGAACCTATCATTCTAGTCCTTGAATGGAGCAGGAAATTGGAAAGGTGCGAAGCCGCTTGTCCCTCCGGGGGGCAAGGAAATCTCATATATAAAGAATCGATTTCTCTCA
Source organism: Pinus tabuliformis (assembly GCA_031772625.1). NCBI lineage: Eukaryota > Viridiplantae > Streptophyta > Pinopsida > Pinales > Pinaceae > Pinus > Pinus tabuliformis. The sequence continues at coordinate 1,354,356,883 of CM062817.1, forward strand.
ACCTAACATTCATTCAAGCATTTCCTATCTATTTCACCGCCCACGAACCTATTTCCGATCACTTTTCCCTCAATAGGCGCCCACCTGACTACTATTTGGCTCTACCTGAAAAGCCACCACCTGGGGAACTCCTTCCTGGAGGGAAAGATTGATCTATATTTATAAATTCTTTTTCCCGCATAGAACGTCTGCTTTTCAGTTTTGTCACTATTAGATCAATCTTCCCCTCGTGTAGGAAAGGAATTTTGGCTTTTCCCAATTTGGAACCATAGCGTTTTTTTATGCTGCTGATGGTTGTTTTGTGGAAAAGTGCCAAATTCTCAACGCATCTTTCAAGTATTTGGCGCTTCAGCGAATCTATAAGATTGCGAGAATTGGAGCACCAAAAATAGAAAGACAGGTAGGCAACCATCTTTCGATGAAAGAAAGAAATGATATGGTCTTCCTTGCACTAGGAAGCGCAAGCCCCTCCGGGACCTTTCTTTGCCGCAGAGCAGCCGGAGTAAGTTTGGATAGTTCCTCCCTGTCTGGACTATAGGGGCCAGGAGGCACCATTCTTCGGATTTTGTGATGGATTCTTCCCAGGGGGGCTGTTATATTTAGTTTACCCCCCTCATTTATCATGACACGGATTCCGAGAAAAAGAAAAGGGTTTCCAATATTATAGCGTTGGATCTTAAGTTCTAATTTTCGCTCTTGAATGTTGTCAAGAAGGTCCCGGAGGGGCTTGCGCTTCCTAGTGCAAGGAATTTTAGAACTTGTTTATCATCCATAGGGTTATCTGTTGGCCCAGTTACAGATACGCCGATAAGAATATCGTCGGCATATCTTACATAATGGACCAGCGGGTAGGTACGGCAAATGGTGGATAGTGCCACATCAAAGGAATGTAGGTATATATTGAGTAGCACAGGGGAGAGAGAAGCCCCTTGTGCTATCCCTTTCGATTCAAAGGAATAGTTGTAATTAATTCCTTTCTTATCACGGATATCCGCAATAAGAAACAGATTAATGAGATTAACTATTCCTTCATCATCGATTAAGGATTTGACTGATCTCAATATTTTCTCATGATCGAGGCAGTCGAAGCATTTCACAATATCTGCCTGTATGAAATAAGAAACCGGTACCCAATCTTGCACAGCTATAAAGAGGGTTTCTCCGCTACGTTTTTTTCGGAATCCATGAGCACCGGGAATGAAGATATCCTCTAAGAGGTCATTAAAGACTTCGGATATCGCATCCATCACAATAACATCCGAAGCATGTGGAATTGTGATAGGACGTAGTTGCCCTGGCTTGTGGGGTTTCGGTATGTAGGTCCGACACATCTCACTAAATATGAAGGTCTTATTCAAGAGAGTTCTTATTATATCTATGGCTTGAGGTTCAGAGATCCTATATTTCCCTTTGTGCTCGCAGAATAATAGGAGCACACAAGCGGCAACATGAGGAAGTATATCTACGAATCGTCCGTCTACTGCTCTCTTATAATTAATAGCTAGTTTTTCATTCATCACTTTGCTATTAATGTGAGTCTTCGTATGATCATGAAATGTGGCACACCTAATATACCTATTCCCTTTAAAACCAGGGTTATCCCTGACAAACTGACGCTTCCCCAAATTGAACGAGGGTGAAGTCATTTGGTCGACCCGCGTTTGCATAGGTTCGTGCACAGATTTACGTTCAATAATACCTGGGGCTTTCGCTTCGACACGTCTGAGTAAGTGCTCGCTTAAAGCCCCTTTACCATCAATAGGTACTCCCAACGCATCGACCACATTACCTAACATGGCCTTTCCCGCAGGAACAGACACAATAGATCCAGTGTGCTTGACGAGAGATCCTTCTTTGATGGCAGTATCACTACCAAATACCACGATACCGTAATTCTCATTTTCCAGATTCAACGCTATTCCTTTCACACCGCTGGAAAATTCGACCATTTCCCCAGCTTGAATCTCGTTCAATCCATAGACACGTACAATACCATCTCCAACTGATACCACTCGACCGATCTCATCAAATTGTAGATTGGTGCAATAGTTGGTAATTCTCCTTTCTAATAGAGTAGTGAGTTCCGCAATTCCAGGGTCTAATTTCATACTTCAGGAATGAATGGATAGGGAGAAATCTACTTGAACAAATTGATGACGAATCGAACGCCATGGACTAAAGAGAGCCCGGCCCACCCAACCCCCTTGAAGAAATTAGATATATATCTTTCTTTATGTAATTACACATTTTTATAGGCAATTATATCGGTCATGATTTATATATGTAATGACGCTATTAAAGAATTGATCAATCCGATACGAGTTGACCAGATCAATCCTTTGACAATACTGCTATTATAGATGTAATAACGCTTTAGCATCATATGGGATCTCCGCTCGAATAATCACTCATAATCTCGTAGGTAGACAAAGAGAGCGAAATTGAATGGTCGGTTGAGTGGGTCGGTTCCCTCCCCCCCTTTGTTCGAACACTCCGTACCTGGTGTACACTTCGTTACATAAGTTATGGGAAGGCTCTCATTCATTCAGAGAGATACTTTGGAATGAATTGACTGGCTTTGTCAATACTTTCCTGGGGCATTTGCGGACGATCCTGGGCCTTAACCTAAAGTATTTGAGAGGAAGAATAAATAGGTATAGGTCCGTGCATTTGTTGTATCTTTGAGGGGAATAAATAGAGGATATTGCTAGCTCGACCAAAGAGAGAGCTTGGAAAAGAGGGATGGAGTCACTCACTATTCATATGGTGAGGGTGCGTTAGCACACTCTACTGCCTTTAGTTACTTATTTGAGAGGGGGGCCGCCATCGACGGAGTCACTCACTATTCATATGGTGAGGGTGCGTTAGCACACTTGACTGTCCAGGAGAGGGACGGAGTCACTCACTATTCATATGGTGAGGACCGGAGGGATGGAGTCACTCACTATTCCGATGGTGAGGGGCTCGACTGTCAAGGATGCGTAAGCAGGCTCGACCAACGCCCCCCCACCCGATAAGTAAATTGAACCTTTAGGGTGTGTTAGCACACTCGACTATCAAGGCCACCATCGACGGAGTCACTCACTATTCCGATGGTGAGGGTGCGTAAGCACGCTTGACTAATAAGGAGAGGTGCTCGACCATAAGGAACTTTAGGGTGCATAAGCACGCTTGACTAATAAGGAAAGGTGCTCGACCATAGGACCTTTAGGTACTCGACCATAAGGGAGAGGGAGAGGATGCGTAAGCAGGCTCGACTGTTAAGGAGAGGACCTTTAGGGTGCGTAAGCACGCTCGACTTTTAAGGATGCGTAAGCAGGCTCGACCAATGCCCCCCCACCCAATAAGTAAATTGAACCTTTAGGGTGCGTTAGCACACTCAACTGTCAAGTCCGCCATCGACGGAGTCACTCACTATTCCGATGGTGAGGGTGCATAAGCATGCTCGACTAATAAGGAGAGGTGCTCGACCATAAGGTTCGTCAGGGGCTCGACTGTTAAGGAGAGGGAGAGGAGAGGGCATTTGCGTGCGTTTTACGGCTACTTGACACGCCCAAGCTGGCCCTCGGAACCTGCGTAGACCTAATTGCAAAGCAATATTGATTAGTTAATAAGTATCATGCATTCGCTTTACCCTCATACTAGCTGGCTGCTTCTACCTTCCCCACGATAGCTAACTAAGGACCTTCATTCCGCTCGCCTCCCATTATGAAATGCGCCCCCTTACTTCACAAAGAGAGCTTAAATCGCTCGCCCCTAACATTACTTCGCTAACCTTTCCGGAATGGGAAGAGAGGGGGGGCATGCATCCACCAGGTTTGATAACTCTCAATTTGCTTTAGCTAAATAGACTCCGTGCCTGCACTGCATTGAAAGTTATTCCATCTATTCATGCAAGATCAGGGGTCTGGTTGTTGCAGTTCATCAATTCAAGAGGGCAGTTTCCACGTACGATCAAACGGTGGTTCCTGTGCCACCCACCTACTGAAATGAATCTAATCTAGTAAGTAAGTTTTGGTTCTGTTCATATGAATGCTGAAAGTGCCGACCCGAGAGCCAGCCAGCCCTTCCTTCCGTCCAATATGCGGAGGTCGGGTTTTAGTTCCTGAATAGGGCAGTTCCGATCCTCCGACGATCCCACACAAAACTCAGCGGTCTAAAGCAAATAGGGAGAGTACTAACAAAGGTCTAAGTGGTGCCGTCCGTACCAAGTACGAAGATGTAAGCAATTGTTGGTTATTGAAGCCCCCCGTCTAACAAGGCTCTCCTCTCTGATGGACCATCACTCCGTGCCTAAAGCAAGTGGTTGTTTAGAACGCTCTTCCAAGAGAAAAGTGAAAATAGACTCAACTGCATTCAAAGTGTAATGGTTTTTATAGCTTGTACTAATCACTAGTATAAGCTGTGCAATCACTACGAGTCTAATGGTTTGAATAAGGTAACAGACAAGATGCTTAGTGACTATGAGTAAACCGTATTCATTACAGGTGATATCGAAACATGTATACAAGCTAATACAAGTACCTATGTAGTTACGTAACCATTACTGTTCAATCTTGTCACTATGATTCCATAATACAGGTAATGCCTGAATACGGGTAATCAATACAAGCTGGTTACAATGGTTAACTATGTACAAGCTGGTTCCTTTATCATGACTCTATTTGCCTAATCAATACAACACCCTTATCGATGTGACTACTTCATAATGCCGAGAGATATGAGTGATAGTAAACAGTGGTAAGAGATAGAGTTGCACGTTTCACGAGTACTGTCTGTTTCATCATATTGAATAAGCATAGGTTTATACATTCCATATAGTGAGCTTAGATACTCTTCATACTTAATCACACATCCATATCATGTAGCTATGGCAGATCCAATTGATGATTCAGTGGACCCACCCATCAGTATCAGTAGAAGCAAAGGATACGGAGACATAGGCCATAGCAGCAGAGTAAGCATCCTAACCAGATCGAGTGCCAGATACTGTAGTAATAGAGTCAGAGGCAGCTAGAGCAGCAGCTTCTTTCCTAGCATTACTTCCTGTTCCTACTTTTGGTACATAGATAGCTGTTCCGGGAGCATTGACAGTTGAAGCAGCAGTTTATTCAGTTGAACCACCCGCCTCAGTTTATGGACTAATCGCATAGTCCTTTAGTAATCGCAGTAATAAGCCTATGGTTGAGTGTCTCGGTTATTGGGATGGGTCCCTGGACCAAGAAAGAAGTATACGGTTCTAGGTTAGTGAATTGGCAAGTAGTAATTAGAATCGTTTTCTCCTGGTTTGTATTGGTCGCAGTTATTAGTCTACAAGAGGGTGACCGCGTGAATAAGCCTGTTAGCGCTTTTCTTGGAGATAGTGATGGGACTGGTGTACGCAGTTGGTCCATTGGCCCAGGGAACTAGTATATGGACCTAGGTATAAAGGAGTCGATTGGCCCAGGTAAGAAGGAGTCACTAGTGGTACGGTAAGTCCAATCGCAGTCAAAAGCCTATTGGTCTCGTCGGTGATTTGAATTGGTAAATGAATAGGTTAAAGGAGAAGGCCCCTACTAGTCAATAGGTGTACTGAGTTAGTTCATTGGCCTAGGTGCGTAAGAAGTAGGTCTGTCAGTAATAATCAGCCTATCCATTTGAGGGGCGGTTAGAAGCGTATTAGTGCCGGTGATTAGGAGCGAATAGTTCGTTTACCCATAGTGATAAGCAGTCCTTGGGCTTAGGGGAGGGTTTAGTCCCTCGATTAGTCAATTGAGAAATCTGATCAATAATGAAGTGGATGAGTCGCTGGCACAAGGGGATTAGTCCAAATCAAAGCGAAGCAAAACGAGTAGGACTATGAGATTTCCTCTCCTTATCAGTCGAGCCCCCTGTCGGGTCCTTGCACTCGGAAGCGCAAGACCCTCCGGACCTTCCTAAGATTAGAGTGGTGAATTTCCCAACATTTCTGCTTGGAAGCAGATGGGAGAGAAAGCAGCTAGTAGCTCACTATAGACTGGGTGAAATGCCAGTTGTTACGGGGAATCGGCCCGACGAGACAAGCCAGCATGTTCCCGTTTGATCTCCCAATTATAGTCTTCACCACTTGTATCTCATATATAATAAAGCTTGCTTGCATGTGCTGACCTTTGTTGAAGAACACCGCTTCGGCCAGAATGAAAAAGAAAAAGAGCCCCCCTCCCTGGAGTCAATTCTATAGTAGGAGACAAGCCTTCCCGAAAGGTTCTCTAGGAGGATAGGAGGCAAACCGAAACCCGACTGAGGTTATCTGATAAGCTTTCCCATCTACTCTCCTTTCCAGTTCGCCCCTCACCAGCAAGGCGAGGAAGCAAGCCGGGAACGGAACACTAGGACGAATAGAAAGCCAGCGGGGTGGGGCACAGCAAGTCAATTCGGGGCGAGCCAGCGCATTAACCAATAAACACGGAATCAGAGAGAGAAGTCACACTCAATTCATTGCGACTACTCGCAAACATATCCTTGCGGTTCGATTCGCTGACGATTCATTTCATCATTATAGACGAGAAGTCGGTTCGATTCATTCACACGTTCCATTCACACTAGCACTTGAAGGAGAAGCGCCGGCCTACCGCTTGCTCATCCATTCCTTCTGGCTTGCTTATCAGTCGTGAAAGTAAGTGTGCCGCTTCCTTCTTGGCATTCGGTGTGTTGGTAGTGAAAGAATGAATTGAATAATCCCGCCTTCCCCTTCCTTTCTTCGGTTCAATAGTGCATTGGGCAAGCGTCACCACCTAAATCAAATCAAAGAATTTGTCATCCCGCACACGAATTTATGCTTCAGCCCCTCCTGTATTCGAAAATAGAGAAGCCCCGCCCGCCAGTAAGAGATGGAGAAGCAGGCAGGAAAGAAGTGATCCCCCGGCCCTCGAAGGAAGGGAAGGTTATGAATTGGGCGGGAGGTAACTCCTATCGAAGCTTTTTACCTATCGAAGCTTTTGAATGGATATTAATACTAATGTAACAAAAGGCGGGTGGGCCGGCAGGTGGAGGGGATTTCTTACTGTGTTCCCTGCCTTGTATTCATTCCTTGATGAACGGGATCCTGATTTCTCCTTAGCAGGTTAACTCTCCTCAGATTCCTCATTCCTTGACTCGATTCATCACAAGCGGAAATATAGAATTGGCCTATATCTAGTAGGAGTGGGACATCTTTCTTTCATGGGCGGGATATCCTTATTACTCTTTCGTGGGATGAGATCATAAATAAACAGATTGGGAGGGGCAGGTCATCAAAAGGATTAGTTACTGGTTCATTCACTATTACGTCTATAAGAGCTCGCATTCGCCAACTATAGTCGGGTTCAATAGGGCCATCACTCAGGTTGTCACTATCCTATTCCCTCCCAAGCTTAGCGGGGAAGGGGGTTGGTGATGAGTCCGCATGTCGCCTACCTATCAACAAAATCTGGTTCCATATTAACGTGAGTAATCTGCCTACCCGCGGGCAACTATAGTATAGAGCGTGGGTTCTACTCATTAGTTAGCTGGTGATGCTCCTTCAGAAACTATTGAAACTCTTAATATTCGCCTCGCCTTACCCGACTAGAAAGGAGTAAGGTAGTTCATTAATAACAGTACTTATTGGGGAATTACTATGCTTAATCGCGTGGGATGGGCGCTACTATAGTTGTTGGCAGGTCATCAAAAAAATGAGTTAGTTACCAGGCGGATGTTACATCATTGGTTCAGCGTATAATTTGGTTTCATCACTGGCTCACTGCCCAACTATAGTAGCGGTAGGGCCCGCCATTATAGAGTAGGGACCTCGCTCACTATGCTTGCTTATCACATGGGAGGTCTACTTCTTTATCACATGGGCTTGAATCACTATTGGGGCTACGGCATCTACTATTGGATTTACGGTATCTATTTGAGCTATGGGAGGACCCGCCTGCTCATGCTTTCTGTCCCGCTTATACTATGTTTCCTGCTCATGTTTTGTCTCCTGCTTATGTTCCGTTTATTGAACCCCAACCCTATACACCCGATGAACTCAGGGAAGTCAGCCTATCCATATATATCTCCTCATGAGCCAAGGAACAGGGGGATAGAGATAGTAAGCAATATAATAAATGAAGCCCCCTCCTCTTCTCTAGTTTATGATAACCATAAGCCCAACTCACACACATAATGCCCCATTGTTTATATAGGCGTCCTACCTTTCTATAGTGGTAGTGGTCGAAGAAAGGGGATTTGAGGCCCCATCATGATTGGATGGATTGAATTAGCTAACACCAATGGAGGACTAGTGGAGATTTCTAAATCAAGGAGATCCCATCCCAACCTTATTCAGTCTTCCCCCG
>CM062817.1:1354370206-1354402353 GCA_031772625.1 Pinus tabuliformis
ACATCCAAAGGGAAGCTTACCTCTGAATTTTATAGTTCCAACTTGCAACCTCCTTACAAAGTTTGTTTCTTCCTCATATGATATGTAGCTTGTATCTTTGGATGCTTCCTTTTATTTCCCTTTACACGTGGCTTTGAAGGTTTCTTCTCTCATGTCTGAAGGACTGTCTTTCCTCATCTCAAATTTCGTCAATATTCCATGGAGTTGATCAAGTGTAAGATTTTGAAGATCCTGCATTTCTTCAATAGCAGAGAATTTGGAATCAAAATTTAGATTTAGTGATCTCAAAATTTTCTCAACAATAGTAGAATATTATATGTCTTCACCAATATTTCTCATTGAATTAACAATCTTATCAACTCTAAGAAAAAGTGTTGCAATTCTTTCATCATAAGGCATTTTCAATGTCTCATATTGTATTCTAAATGGTTGGAGTTTAACATTTTTTACCTTGGTGTCACCTTCATAGCTTTGGACAATATTATCCCACATGTCATTTGTTTTCTTCAGTTGCATTAATTTCACGAACTCGGTCTCGTCTAGACTTCCCAAGATGGAATTCATAGCCTTTGCATTGATTTCATACTGTTTCTTTCCTGCAGTATCTGTGGGAATGGTGGCTGGATATTGATATCCACTTTCAACAATTTCGCATACATAATCTCCCAATGGTTGTAAGTATGCTCTTCTCCTGACTTTCCAAAAGACAAAGTTAGTTCCATTAAATAAAGTTGGCGTCATAGAAAATACTCCTTCTTGACTACTCATTTGATGCATCTCCTTCAAGCAATCAAGATTCTTCTAAAGGACCTGCTCTGAAACCAATTGTTGGGAAAAATACTAAAGGGGGGGTGGGGGTGAATCATTATTTTAGAACTCATTTAAACTTCTATTTTCTTATCCAGATTTTTGTACGCAACTATAATTAAGCAAACATGCGTATGTATGCGACCGTTATGCAGACAACTAGCATATATCTCGTTAACTAAATTTTCAATTAATCCATCATCTTTTTAACTTGAATCAGTGTATCATTACTTCATTAGGAATTAATTAAATAGTAACCATGTGCAGTAAGAACAAAATAAACCATCACATATAAGAAACACATCAACACACATGAGCACTTGGATTTTTAGGTGGAAATCAAATGTGGGAAAAAACCATCGTTATTCTTATCTCTGTCTTTATATTTTATTATAAAGAAAACATCTTACAATATTTATTAGTGTATACTCATACCAATAGGTAAGAACCCACTTGCAGAAGGCTACAAACTTTTCTCATTCTCTAGCACTCACTGGAAGGGATCTCCAACCCCCTAATATCATTTACCAACACCCACCAAAAGGGAGCTCCTACCCCCTAATCTGATTTACCAACTACCACTCAAAGGAAGCTTTGACTTCCTCACTGAAGGATCCAACCCTAAACATATCTGTGGACCAAGTTTCATAATTTTCATACTGGATCCACCTAAACCAAAATATCAAATATGTAGGCCACGTTTCATCAAATTTTTAGACTAGACCCATTATCAACATTTAAGCCCAATACCAAATATCAAAACTGAAATTGATCACTGAAAAAATCACTCCATCATTGAACCAACTAAATCAACCAATCACTGAACCAACTGAGACCTAAATCAATCAACTTATTCTCAAACAACCAAAGCAATTAGATCACTGTAACTAGAATACCAATATTGAACCCAAACACTTCATTAACCAAATGAAAACCCTAATCAATAAAATGTAAGAATATATACGCTACTTTACTTTAGCAAATCCGTGTGTATATGCGACTTCCTTGAAGCATACATGTGTATAGATCTCAAAAAATTGAACCCTAAAACTTAATCACTCTCATTCTAAACAAAAATTGAGTTACACCTTAAACCACTTAATCATTCTAAAATAATCACAGATTCATCACAGATCTTCAATCACATACTACTAGCAGCATCATCATTCTTCAATCGATCAATTCAACTTTAATCATCATTGTTAAGCCCAGATCATTAAGTAGGACTTCATTGATAGACAACAGAAACATAATAAGACTGATTAGACTGATCAAACATCTTATTCATAAAAACCCTAGCTTATATGCATGCTTTCCACAAAACACATCCACTTGTATATGTGCTTTTTAGGAATCAAACTCACATACAGATCTGTCTAAAGTGCAGAATTAGTGATGTGACTTACTAGCATTAAACCCATGTATGTACACACCTTTTAGTTTTAATCAAACTTTCATATAGATCTGCAACTATTGACTTATAGCTTCGCTACACTTCAGGCCTTCAAAACAAAACCATCTCTTGGCATACATAACAACACATGCGTCAAATATAAATATTACATATCAAATCAATCCCTTATAAATATAGTCATTATAAATATAGTCATTTCAGATCTATTGGATCTAATCCATCATCAAATTCTCGAGTGCATACTTAGCTTCATATCAAACTATTCATTAATATCCCATTACATGCACACTTACTTCAGATCTAACTATGAAATATTCATTACTTGCACACCTAAACACTTTGATCTTCATCTCCTTGTATAGCTTATCCTTTAGCCAATACCACAAGTTAAAACCACACTAATGCTAATGGTATTCTTTGAAGAGATCAAATATCCACTGTTGGGCTCAATATTATGGGTCAATACCATGGTAAAGACCCTTAGTATTTAGAATACCATGATCTGGAAACTGTACGTGCCTTTTCTTCTTCATACCCGCGTGTGTACGTGGCTTTGCTTCATAGAACCCGAGTGTACCTATCAAAATGTATCCCCTTCTGCATTCCTTTGTCTCTGAATGACTATTCCTTTGTCTAAACTCTCTGTCATATGTAGACACATCATGTTTATATCTTCATCAAGTAGGTTTCCATTATAAGAAAACTCATCAAGCAGGATGCCATCAAGAACAACACATTACTTATAATGTCAACATCATTAGTAAGGCCAAAAGGCATGACAAAAAATTCATAATGACCCTCATGAGTTCTGCATGTTGTTTTCAGAATGCCTTCAGTCTTCATTCTAATTTTATGATATCCTAAATGAAGATCCAACTTGGTGAAGTAAATTGCTCAATGTAATTCATCTAAAAATTCATCAATGACAGGAATGGGAAATTTATCTTTAATAGTGAGCTTGTTGAGCTCCCTAAAATCTAGACACATATGCCATGATCCATCCTTATTTTGCACCAATGCTACTGGAGCAGAGAAAGAACTTTGACTAGGTTGAATTATACCAGCCTCTAGCATTTCTACAACCATACGTTCAGTTTCACCCTTTTGGTCATAAGGATATCTGTAAGGCCATATGTTTGGAGGAACACTTCCTAGAATCAATTTAATCACATGATCATGATCACAAATAGGTGGGAGGTATTTGGGATTATCAAACACATTGGAATGATTATCCAAGACATTTTGGAGATCTGCAGAAATAAATTATTTCAGTGTTTGAACCCCTAGTGAGCATAATTGTGAAATTATTCCTCGTTGTTATTTCTTTAGAAGCTTTGTCATGCCATTAGAGATGATTGTATTTCATGGTTTCCCCACGATACCTCTTAAATCAACATCCTTTCCTTCCCAAAAAAATAAATCAAGAAAAGTTCTTGAAAATTGAAAGTTATCGTCCCCAAAGATTGTAACCATTGGACTCCTAGTACAACATCAGCACCACCCATTGGAATGGAAAGCATTGGACTATTCAATACATATTCCCCCATGGTTAGCTTGATATTATGGCACTTTCTAGAGAAATTTATAGTTCCTCCATTTGCAACCATCACTTAACACTCTGGTGTTGGATATAGGAAGCAATTCAATTCCTTGGCTATCTTACAATGAATAAAATTATGGGTACTACATGAATCAATCAACACTATTAAATTTTTCTTCTTAATATATCCTTCTACCTTGAGAGTTTGAGTGTAATTCCTACTAATGCATTACAAGATATGGTCAGATTCATTTTTTATTTCTCTGGGGTTGGTTCATGGTGTATATTCTCCTCTTTTGATGTTTCTTATTCCTTTTCTTCCTCCTCTTCACAATCTATGTAGAATAATTTATTCTCGACACACTTATGACGTTTAGTGTATTTTCTATCACAACTGTAACAAATCCCTTTTTATCTTTTTTCCTCTAATTGTTGTGGTGTCAACCTCATAGGTTGTGGAAGGCTAGAAGCAGTAACACTTCCATCTTTATAGTTATGAGTGGTAGACTTCCTTGTTTCCATAATTTTGCTTTCAACTTTTCTTGCCACCCTGAATGCCTTCTGTAGTGAATCAGGTTCCCAAAGGTGAACCTCATGTTGGATGTTATCCTTTAAGGTGTCTATGAAGACATAAATCATATACTCCTCTGGAATATCATTTACCATGATATTTAATTTTTGGAAGTCCTCAATGTGCTCTGCCGTTGAACCCTTTTTTTTAGATTTATCAATTGGCTAAAGAAGGTATTTCACTTTGTATCTTCATAATGTGCTATCATTTCCTCCATAAAAATTGATCAAGTGACACTAGTATTATAGGGATATAACAACATTTGTTTAGTCACAGTCATATCTAATGCATGAGGGTTGTTCGCAGAGTTGTGGAATTTGAATTAAGAAGTCAAGACTTAGCACACAATGGTACAAGGTTGTTCACAAAGTAGTGGAATTTGAATTAAAAAGTCAAGACTCAGTACATAGTGGTACATGTAACTTTGTGTATTTGTTCTACATTCCAATTCCTCTTATGTGCTCTCCCTTTTCCTCTTAATTTTTTTTCATTTTTGGGAACCATAACATTTTTTGTTTGGAAAAGTACTAGGTTTTGGTAATAAAATAAGTATGGTTGATTATCTCTACCCATAATAGATTAAAATCCTTGATGTAAAAAAATGGCCTTTTATTAACAAGTGCATCTAATGAGTAATGATTCTCTATTCTATTGGCTTTGATCTCTTTGTATGTTCACAACAATTCAACAAAGAGGGTAGATAAGAATATATTGAAGGGATGGTCCTACATAGTTATAATGTTTAGAGATCAAACAAATTCAAATCCATTAAATATTCAACTAAAGAAACAACGAGAGAGGAAAAAAAACTAGATGGAAAAAAAATAGAGAGGAAGAAAACCTAGATAAAAAGAACATATGGAGAAAAGCTTGTATTCATAAAGAAAAAGACATAAATACATACCATGTTCTACGGTGTACACACAAATCCAAGTTTATTGGAAAATTTTACATGATAACTAGGCCAAAATAAAACTAATTATAATATCATGTTCTAGTACTAATAGTTCAGGTGAATAGCTTACTCAAAGGAGTGAAGCCCATTTGTGTTGCAGCAACATTCATCGAAACTAAAGCGGTTACTATCACTGCCTAATTTCACCATATTATAGCTTGTATGATTACCATGGAATGCAATGAATAAGGGAACATGAAAAGAGTTTTCTCATGCCTCTGAGATTTTTCTTACTACATACGCTCTCATTCAAATCTTGAATTATATATATATATAAAGTCCAACTATCGAATAATAAACACAGTTTTATATTATGAAAACTTGTTTATGCTAATAGTTATGTTAATTAGTTACTAAATATATTTAAATTAGTAAATATATTTGGTTATTAATAAATGGTTAATTGGTTAGTAATAAATTTTGTACTAACTATATTTAGATTTAGATGTTTATCTTCTCATAATTTATTTTTCTTACTACATACACTCAAATTCAAATATTGAAACATTCATTTGCCTTTTATATGTACATAAGTCCAAATCTAGACTAATAAACACAATTATATATTATAAAAACTTGTCAATGCTAATAGTTATGTTACTTGGTTAGTAAATATATTTGGTTAGAAATAAATGGTTAATAGGTTGGTAATAAAAAATTTACTAAATATATTTAGATTCAGATTTGTATTTTCTCATAATATATTTTTCTTATTGCATACACTCAGATTCAAATCTTTGAAACATTTATTTGCTATATATATATATATATATATATATATATATATATATATATATATATAGATATATATATATATATATATATATATATATATATATATATATATATATATATATATATGTGTGTGTGTATATATATATATATATATATATAAGTCCAACTCTCCACTAATAAACACAGTTTTATATTATGAAAACTTGTTAATTGAGTAAATATATTTAAATTAGTAAATATATTTAGTTAGTAATAATTTTTTTACTAAATATATTTAGATTTAGATTTGTATCTTCTCATATTTAATTTATTTTTCTTACTACATACGCTCATATTCAAATCTTGAAACATTCATTTGCTTTATATATATACAGCGTTATATTTATACGTAAGTCTAACTCTCGACTAATAAACACAATTTAATATTATGAAAACTTGTGGATGCTAATAGTTATGTTAATTGTTTAGTAAATATATTTATATGAGTAAATATATTTGGTTAGTAATAAATGGTTAATTGGTTAATAAATATAGTTGGTTAGTAATAAATAGTTAATTGATTAGTAATAATTTTTTACTAAATATATTTAAATTTAAATTTATATGTCCTCATACTTAATTTAGATTTAGAATTCTTCAATTCAACATCACACACCTTTGGGGGTGCCTCTCCAACTAGTTTCTCCTTGGGATGTAATAAGACCTTTGTGGTAGGGTTCCTCTCCAACTAGTTTCCACTTGGGATGTAATAAGACCTTTGTGGTAGGGTTCCTCTCCAACTAGTTTCCACTTGGGATGTAATAAGACCTTTGTGGTAGGGTTCCTCTCCAACTAGTTTCCACTTGGGATGTAATAAGACCTTTGTGGTAAAACATGATAAAATCATGCAAAAATATTTTCAATAGTGTATAATAAGAACTTAGAGCAACATTACGCATGATTTTTGTTTTCCCAAACACAGAAAATTTGTATATTATAGTTTAACTAAATATTTTCCTTATTATTATATACGTTTTTATACATTATCAAGGAATCGCAAATATTTTACAACGTTTTCTATATTTTTATAAGATTAGCCAAGAATTTGATGTACTTTATAACCTAGTGAAAAAATTGCCATGATTTAACAAAATTTTATAATTTAGTGAAATATTTTCCAAAAAATTATATATGTATATTATATTATTGAACACATAGCTTATACATTTTTCTATATGCCATGGGGATTCACCCATTTATTATACATATAAATTTGGTGGGTTTCTTAAAATTTTTCCTTGTGTATAACCTTAATTGGAATCATGATAGAAAACCCCCCTGTGACGTCAGCAAGGGGGAGGGGGGGGCTACTAATTAATCTCATTCATTGAAATTAATAAAGCCTCAACCATTTTCGATTGAACAAGCATCGTTGGGTTGTCTTATATCTTATGTGGGAGTTATATAATATGTGGCATTGTAGGCTCGATGGGGCCCTATGAGTATTATAAATATTTTATAATGATCTATAACACTGCAATATTGGTATTTAGGGTTAATATGGTGTGGAGGTTGAGATGGTAGACCCCCAGTAGTTGATATTTCAAATATATGAGTGTGTGTGTGTGTGACCATAGTGATATATGGTCGGGTTTTGTGCTCATTTTATTTATTGATTTTTATTTTTATTTATAATTACCTATGCAGCTGGGTTCATATTTCAGTAAATATGTTTTAAGTTTATATTTTATTTAAAATTAATTTAATATAAACATATATAATTAATATAATTAATTTATATATATAAACAAAAATAAAATGTAAAATAATCCAAATCCGCCAAATCATAAATTCAAACCTATAATTTCTTATAAACCCGTCAGATACCCTTCTACAGCATCTATTTTCATATTTAGGGAGAAATTCATGCTATCACAACCCTTATCATTTTCACAAAAAAGTTAACCTGTAACCTATAACCTACAAAAAATTTCCTCCCAACATGGCCCATTCAAGCCAAGTGTTGTAAAATAGGCTATGATACCACTTTGTAATGTCCCTTGCCTTTATTCTGACAACGATGCGTCACCACAACCAAAACTTCACCAACTAAATTTGTCACTAACTCCATCAATAATCAGGGATTGGCTCATAGACCATAACTAACATCATTAACCTCAACTCTCTAGGTAATCCATAACACAAATTTCATCAATTTATTAGTGTTTCTATAGAATCTTGTAATTTATAATTTTCCCATTATTAAACCCTAACTTGCCACAAATTTTTAGAGGGATTTTATATGAATCTCACCATAAGTCAAACCTTTTAATATATAATTATTATTTATTAAAACCTAGATTAATACCAGAGTCCACCGATAAATATGTAAATTCACACTATAATTATCACTTGGGGTTTCAACTTAAAACCCAAAATTTGCATTTATTAAAAACATGCATAATTTTAGTAAGCAAATTATGCGGAAATGCACCTGTAACAATGTTGGGTTAAAAGTTCATGTAATGAGGATAATAAAGGGAAAAAAATAAGATCAAGGTCATGGGACATGTATTTCAAGCTGAATGTTGGGGAAAAACATCCTAGTGGGTGTTCATTTGGTTTATTATGGATGAGGAAATTGGCAAAGGTTTTGAAAAGGCAAAGAGACATTAATTGGTATTTTATTTATGAAAATAATGCAAAATAGGAGAAAAAAGGGTGAAAGGTCATAGGTTGCATGTGAGGAGGAAATTGAAGGAAAATAGACGAGAATGAAGAAAATAGAGGCCTCAATAATAAAAATGCTTCTAGAATCAGTTCATGAGTTTTTTTTACTTTTAGCTTGGAGCTCTCTCTCTATTCTCTCTCTCATACTCTTGCAAACTTAGAGTATTCTTGGAGCTCTCTAGCATTTGGGAAAGAAAGCAAAGGAAAGTAAGGGACAAGCAAGGAAAACTTGGATCAAGCAGCTTCAGTAGGAAGACTTGCAGGTAACAGCTTGCATGTGTGGTTTCCTATCTATTTTATAGATGCATGGTATATGCATGTATGTATTGCTTCTCCTATTGTCATTATCATGGGTTCTTCCAGGTGTGACAGTGATTTCAACTCTGCATTTCCATTTCTGGATAGTGATGGTGTGATGGGGTTCTTTTACTTGGTTGAGATTTGGATTGTCAGATGGTTTTGGAACCAAGTGAGGTGATCTGAGGAAAATTCCCAAGGACCCAAGAATCTCTTGGCCGGTAATGGAGGGATTATGGTAAAGCTTGAGGGTGGAGACAGAAAAATTCCTCAAGGTATTGGTGAAGAATTCTGGAGGCATCTAAGCCTATTTTTGGCCTAGTAATCTCTTGACCAATTTTTGCGGAATCGCAGTAAAGGTTAGTAGTGTATGTTCTTGTTTTCAGCCTAGGAATCCCTTGACCAGTAATGGAAGGAATGCGATAAAGCATGGTTGTATAGGTTTCAGGCCTAGAAGTCCCTCAACCAGTAATGGAGGGATTGCGGTAAATCCTAAGGAAGCCCTAGTTGTTTGTTTTGAGTCCCACATTCATTCTTGTAATATGAAACAAGGGTGATTGGTTGAAAGAAATATTTGGTTCAGTCCAATATATGGTCGGGTGGTACGTGGAAGTCCCTGACTTGGTTGGATTTGCATATGATAATAAGAGTTATTTTTCCTGTTATATTTTATCAGTAAATGTAGTTTTTGTGGCTATTATATCATTGTTATTATTTGGGTTATATGCTAGTTATAAGCATGGTTTTACGACATTTTCAGGTTATTGCTCTTATTATGTTTTGATTAGTAAATGAATGGTTATTGAATGCATGACCAATAGATGTTATTACAACTATTGTGAGAGGGACATAGACCTTCTTGATGATTCTAAAATAATTTTCAGATCCCTATGTTCATATATGCATTCATGACCTGTAGATTACATGTTCTCAATGTACTTGACGAAATTATTGTCATGGTTAGGTTGGGTTAGGTCAAGTCCTTGATCAAGTTTTGTGTTAGAGGCTTTGTCTTTGTGTCATTTATCATTTTCGAAAGTTTCATTAAGTTGTAGGAAATGGTTGAGAGTCAGGCCCTAAAAAGGTGGCTCAAATTTTGGGGCTATAGGCTTAGAACTAGGAAATCTAGACTGCGACCATTGCGAAGAAGGGCTATCAGAGCGATTGGAGGGTTAGAACCACTATATTTCCTTGTTAGAATGGGCTCCATATCATTGAAAAATAAATTTGGCTCAAGGTTTTGTCACCTAGAGTGGTTGTTTATCTCTTGTGGGTCCTGTAGCTCCTAAGGAAGGTTAGTAAATTTTAAGTTTGTCGATTCCACTTCTTTCACTGTAATTAGGGAGTTGAGTCATGTCATAATATCCCTTAGCTCATGGCTACCCTGGAAGCCTGGTAAAAGTAGGTAAATGTGGGAGGGGTGGTTATAGAGTGGTATCAGAGTGAGTTTCCATTCTCTTTGGGTGATATGTGATACCATATAGTGGCATTAGAGCTCCCATGTTCAACACTTGCACTGGATGGGCTAGATGCATGTATTTATGGATGCATTGTCATGGTTAAGGTTTTCATTCATGAGGTCATTGAATGTAGTTTATGTCATCATGATGGCGTTGGTATGTCATGATATGTTGGCTGAGATAGAGCAGTAGAAGCATATTATTAGAGTGAGGTTGTATCATTGGACCTCGGGGTAAGAGAATATCATCATACAAGTTTGTAAGTTGGCATGCAGGTATGATGGTTAATGGTTGTTATATGAATTTCTATCATTATATTTTTGTTGTAATTACGTGCATGATAGGTGCTAGTTGTTCAATACAGTCATATGCAAATTCATCGGATAGTCATGAATGATAGTAACTTATTTTTATATGAATTGCAATCATACACATGATGAGTATGGTTATTGTAGTTAATATTTTGTTGTTATATGTATCATTTTAATCTAGTGTGGTTTGTGTAGATGGTTATGATTATGATATTCAAGTATGAGTCGATATATTTGTGATATTGTGTCGTACTAATCTGGCTGACTTGTGCATATGTGATAGCCTCCCCTAAGATACATTGAGGTGTGATTTTATTATGTCGTCAATGTGGTTTATCTAACATGGTATGTTACAAGTTGTCTGAATGTTTGATTAGTTGCATGATATGAGTATGTGTCTATAAGATTGCTTAAAGGAATTACTTGGTTTTAATATGGTTGTACTAACATATATGTGTTGAGACATTTGATATGGACTTGAGTGTAAGTGGGTGCTAGTTGTAGTAGTATGACTAATGATTGTTAGTTGATTATGACATGGTTGTTAGTCTTGGTAAATGTTGATTTCAAATTAATATATATAATGTTTTGATCTTTGGAACATGTGGCTAACACGTGTGAAAAGTTACAAGGAAACATGCTTGCTATTAGTTTCACAAGATAACATTTGATTTGTTTATGTAACTAACATCTGGGTAATGTGGTAGCATATAATAAGATTTAATTGCATCAAGGAAAAATGTTAAAGAAAGGAGTTGGGTGAGAATTCCTTTGGTTACGTTTGGAAACCACAATTCCAAACGAATGAGTGCTTGGCCTCAATACAGGAAGTCTTCTTAACCTTAATTTCATTTGATTTCATGAACATGTTTGACAGGTAAAAATTTGGTGTCTAGTTATGCCTAGATCTTTCAAGGAATTGGATTTCCTTGAGAGATGATATATGTGCAAGTGTTCAGGGAAGCTTGTTTGATACATCAAGGTAAGGTAATAGATATATTGTTATGTTTATTTATGCACTGATAGTTATGTGTTTATGGAGGTATGATGCAGGGGATTACATGGCAAAAGAGACATTCATGAAATATTAAAGAAGGATCGGGTTGAGCTTTCCTTTGGAAGCATTGGAAACCCATGGGGATTGAGTCATGGTGTTGTTGCTAGTTTTGTGCTTTTGATATTTTGTAATTTGTTTGCACTTGGTATGCATTTTTATTTATGTCTGGTGCATGGCCATGCCATTTTTTTCATGGTGTTGTATTACTATTAGTTTCCATGGTTTTTCTTCTTTTTTTCTCTCGTTCTCACCTATTATGTTTTGAGGGTATTGGGAATTGGTTATGGAAAGAGGAAGGTTAATGGATCTTGTGGAGAGTTGAACGAAACATAGCAGGTAATGTAAGACCTGGATGAAGCTCGATGCATGTATAAGGGTAGCTAAAGGCAAGAATATGACAACAAGTTGGACTAGTTAGGCCCATTGGGGTAAATGGGCGGTGGTAGGATAGTCATGAGAAAGGTAACAGGAAAGGTAAAGTAAATAAATTTGAGGTGTCAAATGCCTTAGCTAGGTTGGGAATATTTGTTTCAGTGTTGTGCATGTTGTGCAGGGATAAAGAAATTTCTCTTAACCTTAACCTTATGAAATCTTGTAATTATGTTGTAATCATGATTATGTTTATGGCTATATATCTATACATGTATGTATGTATGTCGTTTCCTAACAGGATCGTCAGGGATCATGATTGATTTATGCTAGTGTTTATATGCATGTATATGTATGTATGTATGGTTGGCGTTGTCTGACAGGGTCATCAAGGATCATTCTTATGGAAGAATGATTGTTTATGCAGGTGAATGGCATGAAGAGGTTCCTGGTCTTATGAGGAATCAAGTGGAAAGAGTAGACCTCACAGATCTATGATTTCAGTATCATGTGGATATGAATTAATATTATGTGATTATATTATGTCTATGTTTATGCTATGGTAGGTATTGTTTAGGGATACATTAGTGGAACAAAAGCAATGTGATCTACGACATTCTTGGACAACCATGGATAAGACACTAAAACCAAGGTTTCTTAGTAAGGACAGTGTGATCTTAGGATTCTTAGTATTGGTGTTGTGTGTTAGTGTCGGTATCTTCATCCCTCCGTCAGAGATAAAATCCTCTTGTTGCATTGCATATTAGGTGTCCCGCAGAGTCAGCTGCATTCCATTAGGCACATGGATCATCTAACGGTAGTGGCTTCTCCTATAGTCTCCCTCATGTCATTTACCTGTTGGCTCATGTTTGTTCATCAAAATCATATACAGTCACCTTTTTGTCTTAAAGATTGCAAAGGTTGTTTTTAGGGTTTCATTAGGGTTTCATCAAAAATGGTTTCAAAATGTTCAATAATAGCCAACAGGCACATGAGGAGGTTCCAGTACCAATAAAGTTCATAATCAAGTGCTTAGAGATATGTCTTTCCTCAAAACTCTGTTTTGAAAAAAAACATAGTATTTTAGGTTTTATTGTACAAATTCATGTAATTCCATTTCCTTTATATATCAATCATTTCATTTGTAACCCTAGTCACTTTCCCTAGCCCCAGTAGCTCCAACCCCCTGCAAAGCAAACATTCAGTTCATCACAAGCTCAAATGAAGTGAAAAAGCTCAAAAACAAAGATAAAAAATAAAGTCAAATTCCAAACATTATGAAAGTGGGTTTTTGTGAAATAAAAATAAAGGCTCCTTGTATATAAGTCATTTCTTCAATTTGAAAAGCTCATTTGCACTCAAAAACAAAGTTGGAAGCAAGGCAAAGTCGTGATTTAGAGCAAGCAAGAGGAATTGGTGAAAAATTACCCCAATACAGAGGCGTGGCGCATTGGGCAATTGGCACAGCGTACATAGCAAGAACGGCGCATAGGGCCGCGATTTCCAATTCAAATTTAAACGGGCACAGAACATACACAGTGTGCGATGTGTTGGGTTTGAGGCTCTACACATAGAGCTGCCAAGCCCAATTTCTTCAACCACTTCCTCAAAATGCCAAAGTCACCCAAATTCTCCACTGAACAAGTAAGTGTATCTCTCCTCTTGGCTAGTGAAAGAGTTAGCTACAAAGTTTATGGTGGTTGTGTTAACTAAAATCAAACCCTATCTCTCTCTCAAAGGAAAACAGTGCTTAGGGTTTGTATTGTATTGATTTTTGGCTGCCAAGTCAATCTTTTCATTCCCTTACCTTTCCACTCCTTCACTCATTTTCCTAGTTTATTCCCCTATTACCTAATTCCCATATTCCCAAAACAAAAATCATATATCCCTATCCCCAATCCTATTGTCCCCAAAATCCCAAATATAATTCCCAAACCCTAGTACTACACCCAAAACTCCTAAATTACTTCCTAAATC
Source organism: Pinus tabuliformis (assembly GCA_031772625.1). Lineage (NCBI taxonomy): Eukaryota > Viridiplantae > Streptophyta > Pinopsida > Pinales > Pinaceae > Pinus > Pinus tabuliformis. The sequence goes on from CM062817.1 coordinate 1,354,384,409, forward strand.
CCATGTTTCCCTAATTAAACCCTGTCTCAACAGTCCCTAAAATCCCTCATTTTTCCCTCCCCCTACAGTCCCTCATATCACTTTTCCCTTGGTGGCAGAAATCAAAAACATCACAAATCACCTACTTCTCATCAAGACAGCTCCAAGATAGCTCACCATTAGTAGAGATGGAATCTGATCCCTCATATGATTATGAAGAGGAGTCACACAGTGACTTACCTACAGAAGTACATGCACCTAGGAGGCCTCATAGAGGTGGCAAACATATTCGAGAAGAACCTACCACTCTTGTTGAGTTACAGGCTTGCCCTCTCGCCATGTCTTGTTTCCAACACCAGTCCTGCTATGAATTTTGTGAGACAGTTGCTAGAATTCAGTTTCACCATGAGTTGGCTCATTTGTTTGTGCTTCATTTACATGATGGTCAAGCCACTCTAGCTGGTGTCACATTCACTTTAACACCAGAATCTATTTCACTTGCAACTGGTATTCCTAACATTGGAAAGCAATGGAACAAGAGGCAGCAAATTGACCGACAGCATTATGAACCATACATCAAGCCCAGCTATTTGAGACAACTCGGCAAAGTGTTTCCTTTTTAGTACCTCAAAGATTCATATGCTCCTTTAATGAAATTGATCATGAAGTATTTCAACTGTGAGGGCCAATTTTCCTGTTTATATGCCTACCATATCAGGTTGCTGATGCATTTTACCAGGGTGAGGATGATGAACATCCCTTACATCATGTGCCAAAATATTGAGAAGATGACCACTTTAGTGCAGCACAAGACTCCTCAGCAGAAGTTCAATAGTATATATCATTTTGCTCTCATTAAAATTGTGGTCATCCATCAACTCGGCTTGCAGGACATCACTTGGGAGGACTTCATCTCTCGTGAGTTTTTCACAGCTCCTCAGGGACCTTTAGAGCCTTTGCATGAGACAGGTGGACCTTCTTATCAACATGAGGGTCATGAGACACAAACCGCTAGTATGCTGGTGTTTATCACTTATCAGAAGGGCACTAGACGGTTGTTCATAGCGGTAAAGTGAGTATTATCTCCACCCGGGGTGGAAGGGGTCTCACTTCCGTCATCAGCACAATAGGTTCAGGACAAAGGCAAGAGGCCATTACAGGATGAGGGGCTTTCAGGTGAGTGGGACTTCATTATCATTGAGGGCGATGATACAGATGTAGGCCCACAAAGTGAAAATCTCAAAGAAATCATCCAAGAGCAGCAGGCAGACATCAATGCCTTGTCCCTCAACTTGGAGAGGGCTAAGTGGATTATAAAGTACCTAGATCAAAGGAATAAGCAGCTTGAAGATCAACAAGTGATTATGGAGTTGCAAAACATTCGGGAGAATCGCCAAGCTGCCCAAAGGAGGAGGGTGGAGCTCACTTCACTTGAGCAAGAGGTCAATGCCGATCGGGAGTCATGGCTTGAAAGAGCCAACATCCACTTAGAGAAATTGTTGGAGAAATCCAACAAGGAGAAGAACTTGTTGAGACATATGGCATTTAATTACATGGCGAGGAACAAAGTCTGCAAGGCGAGAATCAGGAGTTGAAAAGAAAAATTGAAAAGGGCATCAAAGAGACAAAAGGAGCATGATAGACTTCAGATATTGGCCGAGGATTCCTTGGACCAACATGATGCTTGATGGAGAAGACTCAGCCCAAATTTCAAAAATTTGGGACACTTTTGCATTTTTGAATTTTTTGGCACAAAAACAAGATTTTCTGCTCTATGCGTCGCGCCACGTGGCGCTCGGTTTTGATAGGAGCCTCCAAATCACAAAAACTCAGCAATTTTGGAATTGGCATGGAAAAGTATGCTTTCCTACCAATTGCCAAGAAATTTAGGTAGGTTTTGAACCCTAAAAAAGGTCAAAAACACTCAAAAAATGACCTTACTGCCCCTATTTTGACACACAGGAAGCAGTGTTGGGAGAACTAAATTTTGGATGGAAAAATGGAGGCCAAATTGAAAAATTCAACTTGGGTTGGAAAATAGACAGGCAGACCTTTCCAAAAAGCACACTTGGAGTGAATTTGGACATCGGGAAGGCCTCCAAAAGTGGGTCCAAACAGGCGCTACGGATAGAGGATCAAGCGCGGCACATAGAGGAAATTTTGCCAGTTTGACCAAGTATACTCTGTTTTTCGCCTAGCTTTGGCCAGTTTGATTTTTTCACCTTCTTAATGTCAAATTTATGATGTAATTTAATGTACATGGATGGATCATGATGTAAATATGTCAAATTTTCACTTATGGAAGTAGATTCATTAGTTAAAAAGTTGTTTGAAACTGAATGAATTAGTTCCCTTGTTTCTAGAGGCATGTTGTTCCACTGCCTGATTTCTAGTTCTCAGTTTAGAATTGGGTGGAATAGCTCCTAAACATGTGAGCTCGACCCCTAGAGACTAGGATGAGCTATGGTTTGTCAATATTATGTGGTTTTTCAGTCATTAGCATGGTTGGACTCTTGAGAAAGCCTTGAGCTTCATTGTACACTCTTATCAGCATTTTGGCTAAGGAATTGGGACCAAGGTTTGCAGCACTCTTTGGGATCCATGTGGCAATTTGTCTTGGTACAGTGATTTCTTTTGTAATTGTGAATTTTCTTATGTGTTATGTATTCCATTATCTTTCTTGTTTCTTCTTAACTAAATCAAACAAGAGTGTAAGTAGAATCCATTGAAATTGCAGTGCTCTACTTGAGGTTTGCTTTAGTTTCTTGATGTTTTCAGCTATTTGGAGAGGATCCATGAGTTTTCTTGCCCTCTTTAGCTCCTCACCTATCTAATCCTTCCATCTCATTCAATTTGAAGTGCCAAAAACAATTGCCTACCTTGCCCCATTGAGATCTCTACAAGACTGAGCCTCGTTCCCTACATCCAAAATCTGCCTTTCCATCTGAGCCAACAAAAACATCATTCTATTCAATCAAACTCTTGCACACACATACCTAGCCTAAGATCAGTATTTCTATCAGTCATCTCAAGCCATCATCAATCATAATTTGCTGAGATTGACCCGGAGAGAGCCCTCTCCCGACCTGGTAGGTCTAGCTACCAAGTTAAGCGAGGTTTGATGTTGGTCCTAGATCCTACCTTTCTTAGCCTGAGGTAAATCTAGGCCCTAACATTGTGTACATGTAACATATGCAATATTGTGTACATATGGTGTTGTGTGCATGTTGCATATGCAGTATTGTGTACATATAGTGTTGTGTATATGTTGCATATGTGGTGTTGGGTACAAATGGTGTTATGTACATGTCATATATGTAGTGTTATGTGGAGATGGTGTTGTGTACATGTTGTATATGTGGTGTTGTGTACATGTGGTGTAGTGTACATAGTGTACATATGGTGTTATGTATGTATGGTGTTAAGTACATGTTGTACATGTTGTTTAAAATGTAGAAAGAGAATCTCATTTTGACATTACCTTGGTCAAACTAGAGAAAATTTAAATTTCTATTTCAGTAGAAATCTTGTAGCTAGTTAATTGAGGTGACATGGAACTTGTCTCTGTTAACTCAGTTAATTCGGGTTGGGGAATCTTGAGTTCAGTTCAGTATGATTGATTTCTAATTTGCAGCAATATATTTCAGTTAATTTGAGTTATTAACCGTTTAACTAGCTTTAATTGTCATAAGAACTAGTGGAGGTCAAGTTATGGAAGTGGAACTTCAACCGCACTTAGTGATCAACCAGTTAAATGATCAATCATCATAAATAATTGTTGCAGGCAGAGAATTCAAGTTACCTAGTAAAGATGGAGATTCAAAGGTAGTGTATAATCAGTTGTAGCATATTCCCATGTGTACAAGTGGTGCATGCAGTTAGAGGAAGGACCTAGAGGAATTGTGCAATTCAATAGTGGGAAATTCCTAAATAATAGGGGTCAGTTTCCTAAAGGAACAACGCAAGGAAATAGGAGCTTGGAGGGCTTGAAAATTGGCTAAGTTTTGGCTAGAGTCAGTTAGTTAGGAAGAGGGATAGACTATACCCTTGCAAGGTGTGCTCAACTTGAGAAAGAATATGTATTTCATATTTATTCTCTGATTAATGAAATATAGATAGTAAGGGGTTTTGAGAAATTTCTTCCACTAGATAAATATTTTTGCACGTGTGATGTTTCCTTTTGCATATCTATGATTTGTGTTCTGGATGGTGAATTAACTTCCACATAATAGTAGAGTAGCTTCAAGTCTTGTGATTTAGTAAATTTCATTATCAGTTTTGAATCTACATATTAAAACATGGTATCAGAGCTGGAATCATTATAGAGCAAATATTTTGAAGTTTTCATTGCAGGAGGTTCGAATTTGAAGATCAATGTTGAAGGTTTTCTTCAGGACTAAGAAGTTGCTTTCAATGGAATAAGTCTCGAGTGTTCCGTTTAGGGAAGCTAGAATTATGTTGCATGGAAGGTGTTGTGAGTGAGATCACCCTAGGGTCTTGGGTTGAAAACCCCAACATAGCAGATGGAAAACAATAGCAAGAAATGCTCAAGCAATCAACCTAAATGTTTATTCTACTAAACTATGCAATAGTGTCCTTACCAGAAGGTCCTACGTTTGAGTAGATTCGGCAAGGTGCAAACCCTCAGCTTCTTCTAATGTATTTGAAACCTGAAAATTATTCAAATGAAACATATACAACAATAGAAACATAAAGCATGTTCATGATATTGAATTTAGATCATATAAATGAATGAACAATTATGCATCAATATAATATTCATAAACGAATTACAACATAAATCAATGCATAAATATGTTTAATATCAATAACTGAACAACATTTCTTTATTGAAGTAAGTTGCAAGTAAGGTGGAGAAATACAACCTGATTCCTTCTCTAGATCCAAGCGGAACCATCCTCTGATCCATCCTTTCCCTGCCTCAGCAATATTCCTCCATCACCAACACAAGAATATCTCAAGAAAGATGAAGGATATCTCCAACAAGAAAACAATGGTTTCTTGAAACTTTGGGGAGTGCAAGAGGCACAGGGATTTCATTGGACTCGATCAGGGATAATCTCACTATAGTATAAATATCTCATATCTTCTCCCTTAAGGCCTTCCCATGGAGGTTTATTTATACTTCTCCAAATTAGTTTTTTTAGTTGGGAAACAGTTGGGCCATGGGCTATAGGAGGTGAGTAACAAGTAAACCTGTGGACTCTGCCCTAAATTAAGGAAATTTATTTTTTTTAAGTGTTTTAACACATGTACACGGGTTGGGCATATGTTTACCCACGTGTACACGCTTATATCACAGGGAAAAGTAGCGTATAGGGAATAAAACACTATTTTTTAGATTTTGGACCAAGTCTGGAAGGAAGGGTTTCCCTAGGCCATAATCAAAGCATCAGATCTACTAAGAGTGGTAAATGGTGCTATAACAGATGCCCTCTAATATATGAGGTCAGAAGGGGTACATGATGGCGAAAATGTATTAAGTGTATAGAAGGAATCATGGTGATACCAAGGAGGAGTTCACCAGAATTCAGCCTGCCAAGCCAGCGAAAGAGATTAGAAAGAAAATGTTGTCTAAGGCAGGCATACCCATGCTCAGAAATAGTAAAGCATGTCTACATGTCAAGTACAAAAGTGGATCCAATATGAATACAAGTATAAAGGAACTGAAATTACATAATGGATCATCTTATCATAATCAAGAAAGTACATGTTTGAATATCACACATAAAGAGCTGATCAATGATGTTGAAATATGAAGTTGATCATTGAAATCAAGAAACTGATCCAAATAGTACCAAGTCAACATGGTGGAATAAATGGTACTACACCACAACTTGGGTGCCAACATATAGGATGTCATTGTAAGGAACTACAACATATAAGGTGGATGGTATCAACTAGTAGAAACAGGAGCAACTGACAAGTGAACCAAGACATGCTAATGCAAACCCGAGGTCTTCACCGACCATCGTGGTACATTTCTACACAATGGGAATAAATGATCTGAAGTCGACCATGTGAGAAATCGTTTGATTATCGGTCATTGATGTATATTGTTAACAAATGCGAGGCTACTCACCGATAATGATGATGAGAGTCAAGGTACCCAGTACAATCTAACAAGTGTGAATAAATGAGTTGTAGTCGAACACTTGGAAGAATCTATCAATCAGGAGACAATGATGTTTTCCCACTATCGATAGCAAAGGAATCTGCCACTGATGACTGCAAACCCTAAGGTACTACCAAATGGACTCTAGATCTCTTTCCCAAAGAAATGAGCTGAAGTTGATGGGAAAAGATCTGCTAGAAGGAAGGCATTAAGGCATCCTTCATCAATCTAGCATGAGTGTAACCCGTAGGCCAATAATGTGGAAGGAATCAGACAAAAAAAGATGTAGTAACCCAACTGAAGCACGTTTCCGGCATACACAAGATGTAATTAGTGCATGATAGAAACCCTCTGAACCAACCAATAATGAAAGTTGACACATAGGCGAGGAATCCACCAATAGGGTCAAATGGAAACCAAGGTACTGCATGAATCCTAATGTGTGATAATGAAAGCTGATGTCGAACACAAGGGAAACCACTCAGTCAAAGACCCATGATACTGGTTGATGATGAGGACAAGGTAACCTATCAATAATGAAAATAGGGCCAGGGTGCAGCTCTAGATCTACCCTCAGAACAATTTGTTGTAGTCGATTAGAGAAAGACCCACCAGTAAGAATTCAATGGAGACCTTCTCAAACCGGCATGAGCAAAGGACCAATATAGATGATGTGATAACGAACATGACGCTGAAAATTAGGGATGGCCGACTGAAAAATAGATCAAGAGACACCATAGAGAGGTTGACTCAGGTTTACTTCCCTTAAACAAAAGCACGTCTCAACTGTGACTACATGGCAGCATATGATAACTTTGTATAAGTTTATCATGCAAGAGGCATAAGCAAACTCTCCATATGATTGGAAGAGATAACCAGGCGGAGGAGGACTGACTCAATGACAAGGTTAAGGCTCTCCTAAGTCAAACTAAAGCCCATCTGAATGGAGTAAAGACTTACGTTTGAGTGCTTTGTTCAAGGGCGACACAACTGACTCTAGTTGCCATCAAATATGGAAATAATGTCCTGTTCCCACTCTTTTTTGGGATATATAATTTTGTTGTATTTTTCTTTTATATGAAGCTTCAAAAAGAATAAAATAATGCCATAGTGCAGTGGAAAGAATGAGTGTCTAAAAAGCAGATGCTCTAGTTCCTGGGAGGGGAACATTCCTATGCGTAATGCAATGTGGCGAAAACTAGTCAATGACACTCAAAGGAATGTTCTTTCCACGGGTAAAAGGGTGCATCAAGTTGCAGAGGCTAAGTGATTGCAAGGTTAATTTTTCAAAATACATGGTCAAAAAGTGGCTTAAACATGAGTCCAAGTGAAGTCGGCTCAAGGCAAAAGGTGAAAATAGTCAATATGCAATGCAGCAGTACAACTCAACACAAAGGAACCTCTAGAGTATAAGGCCGGAAAATAGCACAGAAGAACAAGAATGAGTCTTCATCGCATAAGTCATGGTGGGACTAAAGAGGACTCCCGAGCCTACTCAATGTAGCAGCATAAGCAACAAATGTCAATGAGGATCTAACTGAGATGCTCATGTAAAGGTTGGCTCTACCATCACGTCATGATTTTAAAGTCGGCGAGTGAAAATGGTTTATGAATCAAGATACAATGGGGTGGACCCTATGGCAAAAATATTGCAATATGGAGGCTAGGATGCACAATGCAGTGGAGAGTGGTATTCCCTAACCTATATGCTAGTAAGAAAATGATACCTGCCATGACGGGTCTGCGGTCATGGGACCGAAGTGATTTCTCCAAGAAGTCTCCAACATTTCCTATAAAAATAACCCATTCCCGACACTCCAAGCCAAAAGGTCAAAAAGTCCATAAGATAAAAATCAACTTTTGAAAAATAATTTTCATTTTTCAACCTATATAAGGAATTTTGGACTCACATTTTTGTCATTTGTGTTTTGAGCAAGGAGTTGTGGAGAAAAACTCAAACAAACTTCCTCCATCAAATTCAACCATTCAAATTGCTCCAAAACTTCTAGGTAACCCTTTAATCATGCTTTTAATCATTTTTTATACTTTTTAGATGTTTTTTCATAATTTTGACCATAGGAAAATATGTTAAAAATTTCAACTTTGCGTACACGCGGGTTGAATACAGGTAACCCACATATACAAGGGCCCTACACGCGACTGTGTAAAAAGGGAACCCACATGTGTGTGAGTAAAAAAATTTAAACATGAATTTAATGATTTGAAACATATTTTTTGGCCAAGATGACAATTACTTGGCGTGAAAGGGAGCAAAATGCCATTGATAACCAAGTGATGGAAAATCAAAATGCCTTAGATGCTTTGAGAGGTTGTGGTTTGTTAAAATTCTTTAAAATGCCAAACATGAAGGTGAATACTCGATTGCTTGAGTTGCTAATTCATTATTGGAGTGTAGAGGATGATGCATTCATGATTGATCAGATGCCCCTAAAGATTGAGATAGAAGATATTTACTTCATTACCGGTCTTTCTTGAATGGGATAGATAGTTCATTATACTGGCAGGACGAGAGGTAGTCTCAGTGTAGAAGACTATGTCCACATATACTATCCTAGTCATCTTGAAAAGGTTGGAAGTCAGATTCCAATCAAGCACGTAGAGAGTTTATCCTTAAAAATCCTACTATTTACCATCGCCAGGGTAAACAGTGATGCTACTTTACATCGGGCATCACGTGTATCCATGAGCCTAGCAATGGAATGTCTCACTACTATGTTTGATTGGTGCACACCTCTGCTGACTAACATGAAGAACCAACTCACCTCCTTACAGAAGGGTCAGACAAAGAATTTCAGATATGGCACTATCTTATGCTCATTCTTATTTGAGAAAGTACTTGGGCTTCAACCCAAGGTATTATCGACCATTAGTAGCCTGAGGGATCCGTGGATGGGCAAATGGGCTGACTTGATGAAATGCCTAGGGGGTGGTGAGGTCCCTAGGAAAACTTTTGATGATGAGTTTTTCCTTTCATGGGATCAACAAGTCATTGCAGTTGACGACTACCTCTATGCCAGAATGGATTTCCATGGAGATCCGGATCTAGTATTGCCATCGGTTGCAGCATGGGGTGCCATAGGTATAAATGACTTTTGAATTATTGAATTTTTGAATTTTTAAGTTTTTTTTTGGATTTTCAATACAAATGAATTAAAAATATTTTTAATGAGACAAGACACTTACAAACTATACCGATCATGTTTCAGATGTGGTACCAGTGAGACCTGATAGATTTCCTCGACATAGGCATCATGGAAGAGATGTCGAAGGGGCTACTGCTGAGATTGAGAGAGTTCTCCATGCAGTTCAGAGGAACTTGGTGATACTGACTCACCAAGTACCCATGATAGCCATAGAGGACTTACCAGAGGAGATGCAGTGTCACGTGGTAGGAGTACCATAGGACTAGGTGCGACTATTTCGGTGTGTGGCCAATGCCATTGTTTATTTTCTAGTTGCTCATCCTGAGCCAGATAGATAAATGATCAGATATTTTTATGATTAGACATGATGATGGGCATAAGCCCAAATTTTGTAGGGCATTTTGTCCTGAATTTTTGTATATTATTTTGGACACAAACACTCTATCTATATACATACGATTTTATGATGATCATATATACAAATGATATTTCGATTATTTTTTGTTTTTTAATTTGATGAATGATTTATATGCCAATCCAATGCTTGATTAGCAATAGAATCTGCTAAGGAATTTTCTGATCATGGAATGTGAACAAATGTGATATAACCAAATGATCGTTGCAACAATCACACTCTCAAAATTGGCAATACAAATAGGGATCTCGTACCCAATAAATGTTATTCAGCTGAGATACCACCAATTGTGAATCTAAATAAACCATTAATGAATCAATATCAAGAGATATTGCTTCAAATAGCAAATTAATAACAACAGTATATTCGGCAATATTATTCAAAGCAGGACTGATACATACTCCTTTTGAAACCATCAACTAGCCTGATGGATAATAAATCACCCACATCGCAGAAGCAAGGTTCCAAGTATGCCTACTCGCACCATCAACGAACCCTAAATATATTGAATCATCCATCAATACCTGCCAAAGCAGATCAAAAACATCGACATCACTAAAACCGATAGATAAATATGTACAAAAAGATAGTATATACAAACAAGTGCTCAGCCAAAGCCTAAGCAAAGTACTTCTTAAGTTAGAGGCCATTTCTAGGCTCTGCCAACTTGTTTCCTTCAAAGTCAATCAATTCATATGCTCCCTTTTTTAAAACTCACTTGACAATAAAGGGACCATACCATATAGACTTAAACTTGCCTGCCCCCAAGGCATCTTTCTCTTGATCATAGACCAAGACAACGTCACCTTTAGAAAAAATTCTAGGATAAACAACTTTATTGTATTGAGTTTTTAACCCTCTTTTTATGGGCTTCGTTTATTGTGGCGACATCTTGACGTTGCTCATTAAGATGCTTCAAATGAACGAAGTGCTCTTTGAGACTAGAAGTCTCTGGAAGAAGTTCAACAGCTAGTTTAAGAGAAGGAATTTCACATTCAGCAGGAAAGATATATTCCAACTCATAAACTAGTTGAAAAGGAGTAAAGCCAATGGCAATCTTAACAGATGTCCGGTATGCCCAAATTTCCGGATACAACAAGATGTTCCAATTGGATCTAGCTTTGTTAATCATCCTTTACAGGATGATTTTAAGGGATTTTTCCACGGCTTTAGCCTACTCATTGGCCTGAGGATAATATGGAGATGAATGCTCCTACTAGAAACCCAACTTGAGAGCCAATTCGGACATCAGTTGATTTTGGAAATGACTGCCATGGTCAGTGAAAATCTCTTTAGGGATACCAAACCGATAAATAACTTGATTGAAGAGAAATAAGGTCATTGTTTCACTTTCATTCTTAAAAGTAGGCATGGCCTCATCCCACTTCGTAAAGTAGTCTACGGCCACAATGATATACTTGTGATTTCCTGCCGAAGGTGGATTACAAGTAGTAAAATCAATGCCCCACTTCGTGAAAGGACCGACGGTGATAACAGGGAAAAGCGGAGCTAGACGTGTGCGCATTTTCCAAATATAGACTTGACAAGGATGACATCTTTTGACGGCCTCAATACAATTTTTTCAGATCGAAGGCCAAAAGTAGTTTACTCACAAAAAAAATTGGGTTGTTGCAAGCCTAGATAGATGACCACCACAAGCTCCATTGTGGCAATCATTAAGAACTAACTCAGCTTCTTCCAAGGTTAAACAATGCCTAAGGATTGAATCAATCTCATGATGATACAATGTGTCACCTATAATAACATAATTCTTAGTGAGGTGATGCAACCTTCTATGCTTGTCCTTGGAAAAATGCGAGCAGAAACTTCGAAGTCTGGATATATATAATGATATCCCCATACCAAGGATCTTGTGAGGAAATAATAAATAAATATTCATCAGGAAAAATTTCCTCATGTATAATTTCTTCCTCACAAGGTAGCTTTAATATCAACTCTGAAAATACTAAATATTTCTTAGATTTAGCCGAAATGAATTCGAGATCGAATTCTTGCAAAATGAAAATCCATCTATTGTATTTTCTCCCAATCACTCGCCCACTGAGAACAAACTAAAATGGATTGATGCCTTCTAAGATGAACATTTTTCGAAGCAAAATATAATGCCGAAGCCGCTGGACAGCATGGATGGCTTCCAAAGCTAATTTCTTGATGGGAGAATAGCGCAGTTCAGGACCTACCAAGCCTCGTCTTAGATAGTAGATTACATGATCACATAAGGCATTATCTTCCTAAACCAGAACCATACCTATGGTTGATTCTGCTACAACGAGATACAAGAGGAAATCTCTTCTATAATCAGGTGGACTCAACAATGGGGTATATGTTAACGCTTTTTTCAAAGCATCAAAAGATCATTGCACGAAATCATCCCATACAAATGGGGCCCCTTTCTTAAGCAAATGCATAAATCCTTTTGTGATCTCGACATAATCGGCTATAAATCTCCTCGAGAAATTTTCTTTTCCTTGGAGACTTTGAAGTTGACGTATGGAAGACGGGGGAGGAAACTGAAGTATTGCCTCAACCTTGAAGGGATCTACACGAATCACCTTCGTTGACACGATGAATCCTAAAAACTGACCATATGTGACTGCGAAAATGCACTTATTCAGATTCAACCAGATTTTATAAAAACAACACCGCTCAAAGATCAACCGAAGATGCTTAGTATGATCAATTCTCTTTCGAGAACAAGCAGCTAAATCATCTAGATATTCTTTGATAACATGCTTGATTTCGTGAAGAGCATAAGACATGGCCTACTGAAAATTGGCTCCAGCATTTTTTAGGCCAAACGACATCATTTTGTATGCAAACGAACCCCAGGGACAAATAAAGGTTGTCTTGTGTTAATCTTCTGGACGGATATTAATTTGATTATAACCAAAGCATCCTTCCATGAATGAAAAAATTGCATTACCCACACATTCATCAATAATTTGATCAATAAAGGGCGTGGGGTAATTGTCTTTCGAACAAGCCTTATTTAGGTCCCTAAAGTTGATGCATACTAGAATCGTTCCTTACGTTTTTTAGATGAGGACTAGATTAAAGACCCACTCAGTTAAAGGAACAGAGTATATGAAACCCGCCTTTAGCAACTTCTCGACTTCAGCTTTGATATCTGCTACTTTTCTAGGATTAACCGGTCAAAGTTTTTGATGAATAGGTTTAGAATTTTCGTATGTATTGATCTCATGTTGGACTATAGATGGATCTATTTCAGGTATTTCCTCATAATACCAAGCGAATACATCATGAAACTCTTTGAAGAGATTGGTATAAGTTTGAATTTCTTCAAGGGAACAGTTAGCTCCAATGAATACATTTTCAATTATGTTAGGATTCCTAGAGATGTTCACTAGTACAGTTTGTGAGATAATAGACATGTTACCTTGGGCATAAAATGGTGTTGAGGCCAAAGGATTTAAAACTGTATGAACATCACTAGTAGAAGGATTGGACAAACTTGACTCAATTTCTTGCAAATGAGGGAGGAAATATGAATGATGATGAAGGTCATCCCATGGTCTATCAACATCCATAATTTCTTCTAGAATTTCTTCCTCAGATGGTAATATAGTATCTAAGAAATCCTGAGCCGAAGTTGAATCGAGGGTCTAGGCTGGAGCCACATCTCCATCTAACTCTTTTGGTGAGAAAGGAGTAGGATGGGAGTCTGCATAGTTAACAATAGACTAATAAGCAATTTCTGCTGCAGACATAGGACATGCCATTCCACCAACCTGCCCTCCATCTAATGTGGTTGTAGATGAGGGTAAAGGTTGAGGGTCCAAAAAATAATGAGTTAAAAAGAACTCTCTTCGAAAAGATCCCTTGGAGGATGAAATAGCATTGATTCTAGTTGTAGGAGCAGGAAGATCAAAAGTACCCATTAAGGAAGAGTACATTCCAACTCCTAAATTCTCTATAGGTTACTTGGGATTGTCCACTAATGGAACAGTAGACTCAGAATATGCGTGGGAGTCACCTGGAGAATAATCCATCTAACCAACTTTTATGATCCTCCCTTCATGAGGAAAACAAAGGATGCAAAATAATGATGATACTATGGCATCCATCTCATAAATCCAATTCCTTCCTAAAAGGAGGTTGTAAATCCATTGAATATTTCTACCTCAATATTTACCCCCTTTCCCCCAACACAGATGGGAAAGGCTAGAATAATCCCGTGTAGCCTATGAGAATGTCCATCAAATGCCGTCAATAGAGTAGGTGAAGGAATATCTTGAGGCGATCCAATGGCCTTCCAACATGACATGTACATCACACATGTGGAAGCTCCCTCCTCTATAACAGTTCGAAAGATGTTGGTATTTTTATATGTGGACTTTATCTAGAAATCCATATGATGCAGGAGTCCCTTTTTAACGTTTGACATATCAAAAGTAAGCACAAGAGAATTTTTTGGATATACTGCTCTGATTGCCAAGAGTAATGCACTCCTCTAAGCAGAGCATGACTGAAGTACCTCTAATGTTGGCATAGCACAAGGAATCTGAGCTAGATCTTCTACAATCGAGTAGTTCTGGGCTACCCTAGCATTCGGGTTAATGGTCGAGTGCTTTGTGGAGCTTTTCGGCATCTGAGGTATAGACTCAACAAAGGGCCTCTCAATATGGAACAGCTTTGAAGCATCAGAAGTAAACTTAGCCTTAGATGATTCTGGTTCACTATAATCACATGATCACATAGCGATGTCAATATGTGAACTCATCATGTAGACATTTGATGAATGATCCCCTTCCTGATTGCCCCCTACGGGGTACCAGTATTAGAGTTCGCGCCAGCAAGTAATTGTTGCCCTTGGGGAAAAGGGTTAGTGAGGACAGCCTAGGAGCTAGAGGACCCCTGCTGCACTAATAAGCACTGAGCGTCTTGGATCTTAGGGTAGAGATGAGTCAAATGATCTCCATTGCATAACTTGCATGGAAATTTTACTTTTTTCTTGGACTCTTTCCTACCCCCTCCAGCATCATTGTCGACCTTGTTTACATTTCCCTTCCCATCCTGGCTCTTTTTCCTACCTCGTCCTTTCTTCTTTCCATCAGATTGTTGGTTTCCTTTGGGGTCAGAAGTTTGGATGGCATTTATAGACGTAGGTTGTGAATGTGTAGATATTGATGACGATGCCTGCATAGAAGAAGCAATTTGTAAAGACAATTGTTGCAATTGATTTGTTGAAAATAGCAACAAGAAATGATAAAAATAGAATCCAGAATATTCCAATTTTAATTTGTCCTTGAATTAAAATTGTGAATTGAAATTCGAATTTAGTCTCACCAGCTGCTTGAAAAATAATTAATTAATTCATTATGGATTGATTTGTTGGAGAAATTCAAGTTAGAAGTCTTTCTGAAGTCATGCAATAATTATCCCTTAAATTAAGGAGATTATCCCTTAATTAAAGAGATAAGGATGAGTTATAATTGAGTTGTAATTAGTTAGCTCAGTTAACTAAGTTATGTCCAGTTAAATTAGCTCCAAAATGTTTGAGGAACTAATTGTGAGTTCAGTCAGTTAATGCATGCATGCATACAACTAGTGTACTCTAGATAATTGAAGATTCTCTCATCATTAACTCATGCATGTCTATTTTGAGAAAGACCCAGTTGAGATTAAAGATAGGAACAGGTTAATATCAGTTGCATGTGTTTTCCTATAAAGGAAACTCATCCATGCAGAAGGAACAAGGTTCCTTGAGGATTGCGCATTTTCACAGGGTGTGAGATGAGTGTGAGTGATCAGTGTTACACTTGGTAACAGGAGGATCACCCAGGAGAAACTGCGCAAGGAAATAGGAGCTTGGAGGGCAGAGGAGAAGGTTTGTGAGAAGCCTTGTTTGCCTATGAGCATCCGTGAGGATTGTACTAAAAGCTAGCTAGGTATGAGAGCTAAAGCTGTGTGTAATCCTGAGATATTTCCACTTGTATGATAATACAGATAGTGGGGTTTTTAGCTGAGGCTTTCCCCTGAGTATTTTCTGTTTTTCATGTGTATTGATTCTTATTTTTATGGTTATATGTGTTCAGCTCTGATTTAGCTCGATCTTTAAGCTTCCACAAGTTTGATAGTAGAAGTAGATTATAGTATTTTTCTTTGGTATATTGCATTATCGAGTTAATCTATAGTCAGATTTTCTACATTGATCTCAGAGGTAGATTTGTAGAGAATTTGTAGGAAATTGTACATGGTATCAGAGCTAAGTTTATTGGAGCTGAGAACAATATACTAGAGGATATTTCAAAGTTTTGAGTTTTGGGCCAAGAGTTTGCAGAGAAGATCTGAAAATTTCTGTGCAAAATTTTCAGAAACAAATAGCATATTTGGATTCCTTGCGAAGAAATACCCAAATTAACAAAAAAAAAAATATTCGGCCGAATCAGAGTTCGAATGAGGGAGATATCGCTGATTTAAAATCAGATCTTTTTCCAGAAAATTTCATGACGGCGGGACAAATGAAACAGATTGGTGTGCTAGCCAAGAACCTGTATGCTCTTGAGGTTCAAGATGCATGCAAAGCCTTGAGGAGCGAGGAAAATGTTAGAGACTTGGTGGTTGAGAGGGAGATTAAATTACCTTTCAACATGTAGTCCCAGAAGAAGTCTCAGACAATTGCGGAGGAGCCACAATTGGAGAACTGGGTAGATGGATCACATGTAGCCATACCTCCATGTGTGAGGTGGGGTGATGTGAAGTGATAGTCCCAAGAAGGTTGAAATTGGGTAGGGTCCATTGAGATGTTTTATCTCATGGATTGTACCTTGCTACGGGAGCCCAAAGTACATGGTAGCAGGAGGAATCAGTGGGATTGATGTAGTTAGAGATCAAAGTGATAGAGGCTAGAGAAATCAGATATTGAAGAACACAGAGAAGGATTGACAACAGTGCAGAAAGGTTGAGTCAGCAAAAGCGCAGAATTTTCAGTTGACAAAGGCAATAGTAGTTAAAGACTTTCATGACAGAGGCATTGAATCTGTTGGGTGTTATTTTGTTTCTAGAGTTGTTGGAGCAATAACACTAGAGAGAAGTGTTGCATGCATAACATTCCAAAGGTTCAAGATCTGGATCGATTTGAATTCCTTTCTTGTTGAGAGGGAATGTTTAAGATAGCAACAAGAAATGATAAAAATAAAATCCAAAATATCACAATTTTAATTTGTCCTTGAATTAAAATTGTGAATTAAAAATTCGAATTTAGTCTCACTAGCTGCTTGAAAAATAATTAATTAATTAATTCACTATGGATTGATTAGTTGGAGAAATTCAAGTTAGAAATCTTTATGAATTCATGCAACATTTATCCCTTAAATTAAGGATAGTATCCCTTAATTAAGGAGATAAGGATGAGTTATAATTGAGTTGTGATTAGTTAGCTCACTTAACTGAGTTATGTCCAATTAAATTAGTTCCAAACTGTTTGAGGAACTAATTGTGAATTCAGTCAGTTAATGCATGCATGCATCCAACTAGTGTACTCCAGATAACTGAATATTCTCTCATCATTAACTTATGCATGTCTATTCTGAGAAAGACCCAATTAGATTAAAGACAAGGATAGGTTACTATCAGTTGCATGTGTTTTCCTATAAAGGAAACTCATCCATGCAGAAGGAACAAGGTTCCTTGAGGATTTCACAGTTTTACAGGGTGTGAGATGAGTGTGAGTGATTAGTGTTACACTCGGTAACAGGACAATCACCCAAGAGAAACAGCGCAAGGAAATAGGAGCTTGGAGGGCAGAGGAGAAGGTTTGTGAGAAGCCTTGTTTGCCTGTGAGCATCTGTGAGGATTGTGCTGAGAGCTAAAGTTGTGTGTAATCCTAAGATATTTTCCACTTGTATGATAATACAAATAGTGGGGTTTTTAGCTGAGGCTTTCCCCTAAGTATTTTATGTTTTTCATGTGTATTTATTCTTCTTCTTATGGTTATATGTGTTAAGCTTTGATTCAGCTCGATATTTAAGCTTCCACAAGTTTGATAGTAGAAGTAGATTATAGTATTTTTCTTTGTTATATTGCATTATCGAGTTAATCTAGAGTCAAATTTTCTACATAGATCTCAGAGGTAGATTTGTAGAGAATTTGCATGAAATTCTACATGATTCAACAGATTAGTCATGTTAGCATCAATCGATTTGACTAGCCCGTCGGCATGGGAGCTGGCTTCAGTTTGGCTATATCCACCTTGGATCTAGGAGCATCA